>PKML01035557.1:61450-139683 GCA_002933935.1 Eutrema yunnanense
ATAATTGATTAGGCACGAGAGTGCGATTAATTACCTGATAGAACCTAGGTGAGCAAATTAATTATTCGCAAAGAGATTTGGTTTAATTAATTTGTGAACATATCAAACCTGAACTTTAAAGCTGATTTAGACTTTAGGATTCGCAAAGAGATTTGGAATTCCTAGGATTTAGATTTAGATAGTTTTCGCAACGAGAGTTGATTAATTATATTTTAGTGATTTTAGTTCTAGAACCGTGCTTAATCTGAATCCTGTTAGTTAATTTAGTTGCATTCATTGATTTCCTGAGAAATACCCTGAGCCTATATTCTTCCAACTGAATTTACAAACGCTTTTACTTGCAATCTTGTTTTCAATTACATCTTCTGATTTAGCTTGTTTCGGATCTATATAATCTATTGTATGAAGTCTTGAGTTCTTGTGTTCGACCCCTGATTTACTGCAGCAACTGCTTTAGTACTATTTAGGGTATTAAATTGAGCATATCAGTCCACGATACTATTAATTCATTATTTGCCCATGAAAAATTGTCCATCCACATTAGCATGTATACGAAGAAAAAGAGAAATAGAGAAATGGTTTATTGTAAATTTTGATTTGTCATAATGATATTCATGTCTTTTCGCTATCCAATAAGTTGACAATGTGTTAGAGTGTAAAAATATGCTATCTAGTGTAAATATAGTTTAAAAAAATGTTATAGAGTGTAAATAACTCTTCAATTAATGCTTTTACTACAAATTGTATAATTTTTTTTGTCATATTCTCTTATGATTCACGTTACATGTTTTTTACCATCATTTTCTTCTTCATGAGCATACTCCAAACTTGATGATTGGGAAGGGTAACCTTTGCCAGAATATCTAAGACAAATATCTATGTCTTAGAGGTTCACACTTCCAAAGTTTCATCATTGACTCCTCAAATTCAATCAGTTTTCCAAGTCTCCTCTGAAGTTTGGCATCAAAAGCTTGATAATACATTTTATGGCATTTTTTTATACTCTGTTTTGAGCAACTCTGCCAGAACAGCTGAAATGCTTTTTTGTGATTCATCAAGCCACATTACAAGTATATATACACCTCTCGTGGAGATGAGTGGATGCCCTAGAGAATATATACAAATATGAGACTTAAGGAATGTTTCCAATCATATCAAATTACAATATCTTATATCCTAATACTCCCCCTCAAGATGGAGCGTGTAAGTCTCGAACGCCCATTTTGCCTAGTAAGTAGGAAAATTGCCGCGTAGGCAATGGCTTGGTTAGGATGTCCGCAAGTTGGTCCGTTGTTCGAACGTGCGGTGTAATAAGTGAGCCATCTTGAACTGCATCCCGTACAAAATGACAATCGGTTTCAACATGCTTCGTTCGTTCGTGAAAGACAGGATTAACGGCGATGTGAATGGCCGATTTGCTATCGCAAAACAAATACATCGGATCAGTTTGGCAAACTCCAAATGCATCGAGCACTTCCTTCGTCCATTTTAACTCTTCAAGTGTCATGGCCATAGCCCGGTATTCGGCTTCGGCCGAGGACCGAGAGACGACATTTTGCTTTTTCGTTTTCCACGCGACGATTGAATCACCCAGCATAATCAAATAACCCGTGAGAGAACGACGCGTTAATGGACATGCTGCCCAATCGGAATCACAATATGCTGAGATTTGAAGATCATTCTTCGAACTCAGGAGTATTCCTTGTCCAGGAAATCCTTTCAAATAGCGAACTAGTCGCAACGCCGCGTCCCAATGCTTTTGACGAGGTTGATGCAGAAACTGTGCTAAAGTATGAACTGCATAGCTGATTTCAGGTTTAGTTACGGCCAAATAAACCAAACGACCCACCAATCTCCTGTATTTCGTTGGTTCTGTATGGAATGGACCTTCTCCGCGAGCCAGATTATGATTTAACTCCATGGGTGTAGGAGCTGGTTTCGATCCAAGAAGCCCACACTCATCCACTATATCCAAGGCTTATTTTCTTTGTGGAAGATAGATACCCTCTTTGCCGCGAGAGACCTCTATGCCTAAGAAATAGCGTAGGACCCCCAAGTCTTTCATATGAAAACACCGATTCAGATACGACTTAAAGCAGGCGATAAGCTCAGGATTATCCCCACCAACAATCAAATCGTCGACGTATACCAAGACGAATAATGTAGAGTTGCCACGAAGCAACGTGAACAATGAATAATCCTTGCGATTCTGTTTGAAACCGAACTGAATGAGCGCCGTTGATAGCTTGGAAAACCAGCACCTTGGGGCTTGACGACGCCCATAGATAGCTTTCCGTAATTTGCAGACTCTGTTATCCGCGGAAGCCGAAAAACCCGGTGGCAGCTTCATATACACTTTTTCCTCTAAATCACCATGAAGGAATGCATTGTGAACATCCATTTGGAAAAGTTCCCAATCTTTGGCAGCTGCAACCTCAAGAACAATACGCATCGTAGTCATTTTAACCACCGGTGCAAACGTTTCATTATAATCAACCCCTTCTTCTTGTCGATTTCCAAGAGCCACAAGACGAGATTTATGACGTTCGATCGTCCCATCTGAATTGAATTTTATTTTAAAAACCCATTTACATCCAATGGCTTGTTTCCCAGCTGGTAGTTCCGTGACATCCCACGTATGTTGATCTTGAAGAGCGACGGTTTCATGTTTCATAGCTCCCCGCCAAACGTGATGTTTAACCGCTTCTTTGAACGATGAGGGTTCAGTTTCCGTTGTGACAGCCGCGTGGTAAAGCTGTATCAACGGTGACAAGCGCTGACACGACATATAATTAGTTAAGGGATACAAAGACATACCCGAGGACTCTGAAGTAGCGGGAGAAGGAGCGTGTGGGGGTTCTTCAACTGGTCGAACTGCATATGTGGCATATGGGGATAATAAAATCGATTTTTTTTTATTCGCATCCCTCGGCCTAGCTCTTCAGGCATAGGTGAGATGTCAGCATCATGAGTATCTGAAGAAACTGCAGGTTCAGACTGAACCTCACCCTCGTCGGATGCCACAGCCGAGCTTTCAACAGAAGCTCCCCCTTGCTCTGAACTTCCGCTCCTTGTATCATCAATAACTGGGTTATCAGAAACTCCCCCTTGCTCTGAGCTTCCACTCTCCGGATCGGCAAGGACTTGCGATGGTGAGAAATCATCAAAAACTGCAGGATGACGTTCCTCGACACTCAAAACGGCACCACTGGAATCTGATTTAGCGAGGTCATCTCGATACGGAAAGATATCTTCGTGGAACACAACATCGCGAGAGACATATGTCTGCTCTGTCTCGAGATTGGCAACCAACCAGCCTTTCTTTCCCATGGGATAGCCCAGAAAAACACATCGCGTACTGCGATCATCAAACTTGTCTTTTCCACGATTTATGCGCCTGACATAACAAAGCGTACCAAAGACTCGAAGGTTGTCATACACCAGAGGTGATCCATACATCAACTCATATGGTGTCTTATTGTGCAGCACAGCAGACGGAGTTCGATTAATCAAGTAAGTGGCAGTCAACACGCTTTCTCCCCAAAACCTCTTCGGTAAATTTCCTTGAAAGAGCAACGCACGCGCCACATTTAGTATATGGCGATGTTTCCTCTCGACACGTCCATTTTGTTGAGGTGTCTCTACACACGATGTCTGATGGGTAATCCCTTGCTCGGCAAAGAAACCTCGTAGACAAATAAATTCTGAACCGTTGTCGCTCCTAACTGTTTTGACTTGCTTCGCAAATTGACGTTCCACAAACGAGCAAAATATTTTCAAAGCATTTGGTGCCTCCGTCTTTTCTAACAACAAAATCGTCCATACAGCTCGAGAGAAATCGTCGACTATAGTGAGAAAATAACGAGCTCCACAAGTAGAAGGTTCCCGATAGGGTCCCCACAAATCGCAATGAATAAGAGAAAAAGGTTCAATTGCTTTATTAAGACTGCTAGAAAACACATCCCGAGTTTGTTTAGCTCGAAGACAAACACCACAAGCTTGTTCAAAATCCCCTAAGCTACTAGAAAAACCGCCAATAGATGCTAAAACCGTAAGAACTTTCGACGACGGGTGTCCCATACGATGGTGCCACAGGTCTCTACTCTTTATTTTCCCCATATGCCCAGCCTGAATCTCAACTGCACCTTCGTAGTGGTAAACCCCATCACGCTCTCTACCCGCTCCAATCAAAGTCTTCGAAACGAGGTCCTGTATCACACAAAACTTTTTAGTGAACAACACAAAACTTGCGACATCGCGTAGCAACTGTGCAACAGAAATCAGCGTGATAGATAAGCATGAAGCATAAAAGACTCGAGTTAAGGTGAGTTTGCCACCCAAATTCAAGTTTCCATGACTCGTTGCCCAAGCGATCTGGCCGTTAGGCAATGAAATCGGACAAGGAGCAATATTTTCGACATTAGTAAGCAATTTTCGATCACCCGTCATATGATGGGAGGCTCCTGAATCGATAATAATGTCGTGCTTGCGATCTTTTCCAAACAAAAGAAGTTTTTCTTTCTTACCCGACAGTTTCTCGGACGAATTCTGTTTTTGAGTGTTCATGAACTGAGCTAGATCAGCCCATTGCTCCGATGTGAAATTTGGAATACCCGTTGGAGAAGCTTCTGTTGAATTCGAAGATTCCCCAAGCTGCATATTTGAGGCTCGAAATCCCGAACTACGGCCACCTCGTCCTCGTCCCTGATTGTCGTATCCTCTTCCCCGATCTGCTCTGTCTGATCCTCTTCCTCTCCCTCCAGTTGGTTTATTCTTGTCATACCAATCTGGGAATCCGACGACCTGAAAACAGTTGCTAACCTCGTGACCCTGTTTCCCACAATGCGAGCACACAGTTGTTGGTCGCATAAATCGAGTACCAGCTGCTTGTCCATACGGAATTGGAGGCGCAGCCGACGCCGAGAACCCTACTACAGGGTTTCGATCCTCTGAACTTTTCATTGCATTAAGATGCCTTTCCTCTTGAATGATCTGCGAATATACAGACTCGAGATTCAGATCAGACTGTCTACTCAGAAGATTGGATCTCGTTGTTCCAAAACGAGAGTTGTCAAGTCCCATGAGAAACTGATGCAGACGAATCTTCTCCTGCATCTTCTCATATTTCACCATTGATGCACACTCTGCACCTCCGCAGCAGCAGGTGAATCCCTTTTCGAAATCCAGAAGATCGTCCCACATCACCTTAAGTTTGCTGAAATACACTTCCACTGTTTCCCCATTTTGTTTGCAGGCCGTGATGTCTGCGTGGAGTTGATGAATGTGCGTGTCGTCACTGGTGGAGAAGCGTCTTTGAAGACTTGCCCACATTGCTTTTGCACTGTCAACCAGCGATATCGATGGTCGTAACTTCGGTTCGACACTGCTATAGATCCATCCAATGATCATAGCATTCACCATATCCCACTTTTCTTCGGTTGCTGGATTATTCACCGGTCGCTTGAGAGTGCCATCGACGAAACCCAGTTTCCGCTTGGTTCGAAGTGAATTCAACATCAACTTCGACCACCGTTCATAATTTCCTCCATTCAAGAGAATCGGAGTTTGAACTTGTCCTGTGCTATCTGACGGATGTAGATAGTATGGTGACACAAGAGTATCCTGATTTGTGACAGCAGGAATACCAGCCTCAAGAGTTTCCATTGATGAGGAAAACAGAGAACTCAGAGGAAAGAGAATAGAACAAAAAACTTGAAAAAAAAAAACAGAGACGGGAAAAGAATGAAGAAAGATCAATTTTCCGGATCTTGCTCTGATACCATACCAGAACAGCTGAAATGCTTTCTTGTGATTCATCAAGCCACATTACAAATATATATACACCTCTCGTGGAGATGAGTGGATGCCCTAGAGAATATATACAAATATGAGATTTAAGGAATGTTTCCAATCATATCAAATTACAATATCTTATATCCTAATAAACTCAATGACATCCTTCTCCAAATAAAATTTAATTTCTTTCTAAAATCCAAGCTATTCCTAATGAAAAACATATCGTGATAAGCTTTATACATTTTGTCCTTTGGATAAACATAAACGTCTTTCTTTTCCTTCTTCTAATAATCTAAGGGGGGTCTTTTGACCCCTATGCATTTCTACAAAAAAATAAAATTACTTGCATTATTGAAAGAAAATTTGGTGAAATGTTAAAAAATTAGCTTATTGACTCCTGTAACATTTGCTCAAAATAAATTTGAACTCATAATTTTAAAGAACTTTTTTGATATTTGGATAGATATACAACTCAATTATTTTAATATATTGAATAATCTATATAATATTTAATATAAATTAATATTGACCCAGTAAAAGTTGTGGCTAGCTCTGCACTGATTGCACTAGCGTGTAACATGGGTTAATAGAGAGGGGGTTGACCACCCTTCCTCTCGTGCCTAGGGCCGAGTAACCCTAAGAACGTCTTTACCAAGTTGTCTTTTTACGTAACGGTCTATACGGGGCTTGAAAAGACATACGATTTCGTTTCTACGAATATCAAAGGTAGAGGTTCGCCTTCAAAGTCATTTAAGCATCTGCTTGTGACGAATTTCAAACACTCCGGCTTTGCCGTGATGTTATTGACGCATTTGAGCATTGTCTCAAATCCGCTGTCCATCTTTCATGATGATGATCTATCTTGTTATTTTGTTTTGAATTTGTGTTGTAATGATCTAGGAGGATGTCTAATTCCCTCACTTTGTATTCCTGAAGTTTAATCAAATGAAGAAAGTGTTGCACAAAAAAAAAAAAAAANTATGTTTTACAAAAAGTGTCATTTTGACATATTTCACACATATTAAAAAAATTATTAAAAGTTATATATCCCCATAAAAAAAAAACAATTTTTCTCTTTCCATTTAATACATTAAAACAACAAGGTTAAAATTGAAATTTTATTCAAAATTTTGCATTGAAAATATAAAACGACACTCTTTATAAAACAAAAATAAAACTTTAAAACGATACTTTTTGTGAAACAGAGGGAATATGTGATTTGATATGGTTTTGTTCATTTTATTTTATTTTAAAATTAAAAATAAAATAAATGTGGTTTGACCTGATTAGGCCCTTACACCACGGTTGGCACAAAATAAAAAACTAAGGTTTAAATGTTTACTTTTTCATTAGTGAACGCATTGTATTAACTTCTCCTTAAATCGACCATATTCAACCATCTACTATTATTGGGACCACATCACGTCTTTGTTTTATTGGTTTCACATTGTCAAACGTGAACGACCTGTTCTTTTATTTCTCCAAAGTCTTAAAATTTCGATCCCATCCAATTTTCTTGATTTTATTCTTTAATTTGTAACATTTCTCTGAAAATAGTTTGATCGTAACAATGGAAAAAGGATTCTCGTTGGTGCCAAAAGAAGATGAAGATGAAGGAGAAGAATATAGAAATAAGAAATCTGCAGATGAGACGAGTTATTTGTCAACAGATATGATGAAGAAGGTGACCGCCATGGCTGCTCCAATGGTGGCTGTGTCTGTTTCTCAATACCTCCTTCAAGTTATCTCCATAGTTATGGCTGGTCACTTGGACGAGCTCTCTCTCTCTGGTGTCGCTATCGCCACTTCTCTTACCAACGTCACTGGCTTTAGCCTCATCGTAAGATCTTCTTCTTCTTCTTCTCTCTCTCTCTGTCTCTGATTTCGATCGTTAGTTTGGATTGGCAGGTGCGTTAGAGACACTGTGTGGCCAAGCTTTTGGTGCAGAGCAATTTGGGAAAATCAGTGCATACACTTACAGCTCAATGCTCTGTCTTCTCCTGTTCTGTTTTCCAATCTCTCTTTTGTGGGTTTTCATGGACAAACTCTTGGAGATTTTCCATCAAGATCCTCTAATCTCTCAATTAGCTTGTAGATACTCTATCTGGCTCATACCGGCTTTATTCGGATATGCTGTTCTTCAATCTATGTCTAAATATTTCCAGTCACAAGGATTGGTTCTTCCTCTCTTCTTGAGCTCTCTTGGAGCTCTATGTTTTCACATTCCCTTTTGTTGGCTTCTTGTCTATAAACTGAGATTTGGAATCGTTGGCGCCGCTTTGTCCATCGGTTTTTCGTATTGGTTCAACGTTTGTTTGCTTTGGGTTTTCATGAGAGACTCTGCTCTGTATCGCCAAACCAGGAATCTTCGGGCGCAAGAAATCTTCTTGACTATGAAGCAGTTCATCGACCTCGCGATTCCCTCTGCTATGATGACTTGGTAACAAAACCCTCTGCAACTTTATAAATAAAAATTAAGATAATAATATCTTCAATGGATCTTTAAGTCTCAGCATTCTTGATCTTCGATCTTCAATGGATCTTTTAACTCTATTTTTTGGGTCTTTTTGTGTGTAAGTAAAGCCTGGAATGGTGGTCATTTGAGCTTCTTATACTAATGTCTGGACTCTTACCGAACTCAAAGCTCGAAACATCGGTGTTATCCATTTGGTATTTTGCGCATATACATCACTTTCTACAAATTCTAACATAAAACCCTTATTTTTTCAAACAAGCTTCTGATCTTTCAGTCTTCATTCTTTGAACAGCCTAACAATGTCGTCTCTGCATTACGTTTTGGTGTATGGAATAGGAGCAGCCGCGAGGTTTTATAGATCTCAATTGTTCATAAGCATCTATCTTTTTATTGGAAATCTTTGAACCCTTGTTTTGTCTTTTATAATAGCACACATGTCTCAAACGAGTTGGGAGCTGGAAATCCAAAGGCAGCTCGAGCCGCGGCTAATTCTGCGATTTTCCTTGGTGCTATTGATGCAGCCATAGTAAGCATCACTCTCTATAGCTTCCGAAGATATTGGGCTTATATATTCAGCAAGGAGAGTGAAGTGGCTCACTATGTAACTCAAATCACACCCATTCTGTGCTTATCCATGGGTGTTGACAGCATTCTTGCCGTGCTCTCAGGTAATCAATTCACATCAAATCAAAAGATTGTATACAGTAGAATGTACAGACCAAAGCATTTCTGACTAATAAAGAGCTGAAGAGGTGATTGCACTGTTACTTGACGCCCAAGAAATCTAGATTAATATGTTTTAATAAACCCTAGAATTCTTGCTTCTTCAGGAGTTGCTAGAGGAACAGGGTGGCAACATATAGGAGCGTACGCAAACATAGGATCATATTATCTGGTCGGAATTCCGGTGGGTTCGATCTTGTGTTTCGTTGTGAAACTGAGAGGGAAAGGACTTTGGACAGGTATATTGATAGGCTCTACACTACAAACGATTGTTCTTGCTCTTGTCACTTTCTTCACCAATTGGGAACAAGAGGTATAGGTTTTTTTCCTTCTTATTACTCATCTTCTTTCTCTTCGTGTTATTGCCAGAATTTTAAATCTTGTTTTGATTTGCGTTTTTAGGCAGCGAAGGCTAGAGACAGAGTAATCGAGCTGACACCACAAGGCAACCAAGAAACAGAAAGCATATTAAAAGAGGATGTACAAGTTTTATTAAAGGATGTTTCAGAAAATGTGTAAAGTCACTTAACGTAAATATGATGTGGTTTCTTTTGTCAAATTTTATGGATGTTGATTTGCATTAAAACAAAAAAAAATTGGATTCGTCGTATGTTGAAAAGTTGAGAAACTAAGATGCATAAAAAAATGAGAAATAGCAACATATATATATATATATTTTGGATTAGATTCGGAAGTAATCCCAAGCCTTTAACGGACCCAGACTAATCTCCCGAACGGGAGTGACACAGCTCACTTATGATGTCCCACTTGGCCAAGAGTTAGTGTGATAATCCCGCATCCGGGATGATTCGATCCCCGGCCTGGACCAACAGGGCCGAAACTCATCCCGAATGGGAACCACCCCACTACAACCTCTTGGTTAAATATTGGTAACAAATAATTACAAAACTAGTTCTCTCTCATAGATGATTATATTCACCAGCTTTTGTTCACTAGAAAAAAATTCATTTTACTCTATATGTTATTTAACAAATTAAATCTTTCTCTCCTTCTCACTCGCCGATAAAAGAAGAAGACGAAGAAGAAAAAAAAAGAAGCAGAAGAAGAAAGGAGGATAAGAAGAAGGACGGTGGAGGATGGTGAAGATGGAGGTGGAGGTTGGTGATAGTGTTCGTGACGATGATGACGACGGTAACGGTGGTGACAACGGTAATGACGGTGGTGACGACGGTGACAGTGGTGACGGCGGTGACAGTGGTGACGGCGGTGACGATGATGACAGTAGTGGCGATAACGCCAGCAGACAATGGTGATGGTGTCGGTGACAGTAACAATGTCAGTGGTATTGATGGTGTTGGTGATGGCGACGGTGACGGTGATGGTCACCGTGTTGGTGTTCAATTTCATTTTTCTGGATTTTGAGAATTTTTATGTGTTCAATTACATTGAAGTTAATCAATAACAAAACTAGTTAATCAATAACACATATTTTCTTTGATGTGATAACTGAGTTACCATGATAATTTCATATTTTATATATTTCTATGATATAATAATTGGATGAACACAATAATTTATGATATGATAACTGGTTTAATACGACAATTTCATATTTTTATGATATGATAATTGATTTATTATATCATTAATTCATAATTGTAAATTGATATTTCAAATTGTGTATGATATGATAACTGAATTAACATCATAAACATGCGGTTAACACGTAACATGTAAATTTATCACGATATGTTACCAAGTTAAACTTATCACGATATGTTAGTTATCATGCTAAACTTATCACGATATGTTAGTTATCATGTTAACCAAATAATTAACCATCGGGTGAACAATATCAGTGGTATCAGATGAACAGTATTAATGATGCTATATAACATGTTATTATTGTTAGCATGTTAACATTCTATATATACACGTTAACGAAATAATTGTTATCATGCTAATTATTGTTAGCATGTTAACTATATGCTTTCTGGTGATGAATAGTAGTCGTCAATTTTTGATGAACAGTATCATCAGTCGTTTGATGAACAGTGTCGCCGGCTTATTTTTTGGAAAATGAATTTTCAGACCAATGACATTTTCTGTAATTATTTGAAATAGAACATATATTTTTGGTTAATTTTTTTCTTCTTTCCTATTTACCTAATTTATAAATCTCTATAATATTATTTAAGAAGACATTTTTAAAAATAAATTTTGTTTTGTAAGTTATTACATGAAATGTCATTACAAATAACAAATAATAATTGAAATAGGAAATGATATAATTGTCTTTTACAGTTAGTGATAAAAATATGGAAATTATTTATTTTGCATTAAAGAAGTTATCTACTATATATTTTTAAATAATAGTCAATACATATATATTCCAAAAAAAAATTATATTCGAAATCTTGATATACTTTTCACTATAGTTTATTATATTTTATTTGAATTTATATCAAAATAAAATTGAAAAATATTTTACTAATTTTATAAAAAGTGAGACACAAAAAATTAATTTTTGTAAGAGTTTGTGAATTAACCACAAAACTAAAGTCATTAAACGGTGCATAATAGAATTATGTTTTCAAGATTATAGGTTTTACGGGTTAGCTCGAATAATATTTTAGTCCACTGCAAAACGGGTTAAATAGGCAAATTATTCCGTTTGGCAACTCTATCTATAATCATGAATTAGACATATTATAAAATTCAAATAAAAGTAAAATTTCTTAAATTTCAAAACAATTTTTTTTAAAAATTACTCCGCGCTATAACTAGCGCGGGTTAAATCCTAATTATCATTAATTCCTACCTAATTTATGAATCAAGCATTAATATTAACTAAAATCAACCATAGCATTTTGTTGAATTTTTAAAGAATTTTGCACAAACTTTCTCAGAACTTGCAACTATTATTGGCACGTTTTGAATCTTTTGGTGAGTTAGAAGCTTTTTATTCATCTTATGAAATAGTTTGGGTAAAAGATTGATTGTATGCATTCACAAAGTAAAGTATTTATTTTTTTTTTACCAAAAAAAAATGTATTTATATTATACAAGTATGTAATACCTAAACCGACTAGGAATATTAACATATTAGTTTGGACTAAATATGTTAGGTATAGGAATCTATACCTAAACCGATATACTTATCTCAATATCTTACAATGATGTGACATATAACTTCCAAATTGCATGAATTTTTTTTAGATAAGATTTTATCAAATATTTAACTCTTATATGATACATCATTGTCATTTACATATTACTTTGCTATGTGAACGTCTAATTCGCCAAATAGAGGTCTTTAAAACTAAGCTCTAACCTCTATTTATAAACTTAGATGCCCACATAAAATCATAACACGTGATTTTTCATCATTACATTTTTTTGTTGTAGACGTCTAATTTATTAAATACCCTTAAAATATAAACTGGCCTCCACGACGTAGCTAAAGAAGTGAAAATATTTGTCGATTAGATCTGTCACTAATATCATGTTTTCTCTTAATACATTATCGTTTATATTTTATGAAAATTTTGATTTGTTTATAAAAAAAATACGGAAATCCTTAATTATAAATTTTATTTATTAAATTAGACATTCACATAAAAAAAAAATAACATATTATGGAAAGAGACAACTCGTCATAAACAGTTAAATTAAAGTAAAATGTCTAATAAGTATGTATGTCACATCATTGTCATTTACATAATTATGTTAAAATTGTTGCCATTTGGCTAATCTTTTTTTTCTAATTATAACCACATTTCTTACATACATTAAATTCTAAACCTGTCCTATTACTATATACTCTCTTGGTTCCTAATAAATTGATTGTTTTGGTTTTTTTTGGTCCACGATTTATTTCTCCAAGATAACTATCGTATATAACACCAGATATCTCTATAATTAAGATCTCATTTTATATCTCCCCGAAAGCATTAAATTAAAAATCTTAACAATATAATTATATTAATTTATGCATTTTCTAAATCTGGCCGCGTAAAGCCCATCCACACGTTCGCCTAGACCGCATAACGTCCACCTGAACGCTATTAAACACCCAAATTATTTTGGACCGCCTAAACTACTGCATAACTAACAATATACTACTATACATGCATATCATGTATACAATATTTATGGAAAGTAAGGTCACCTTTAGATAAACTAAGTCGTAGTGGACTAGTTGTTCCCATGAGGACTTATCATGTAAGTCTAAGTCATGAATCAATTATTCTCAAGCATGAAATTTTCTAATCATTCTTATTTGTCCAGTTAAAATAGTGTCATGCTTTGGACCAATTAAAAAACCTAGTGAATGGGCTACTTGGCGGTTAAACTCACCCTGAAGGATTAGTTGGGAGGTAAAAAGATTGGATCATCCCCTGATTATTAAAAAAAAAAATCACTTTTAAATATAATATATGGTGTATACACATAGGTTTGGGCATTCGAGTTTTCGGGTCGGTTCGGATTTTGGGTAATTCGGTGAAGGAGGTTTAGGAGCCATGTAAGAACCGAAAAAATTGTTCGATTAGAGGAGGTCTCGGGTCCGGATCGTTTCTGGGAATATAAGTAAGAACCGACATAGAACCGAATTACCCGAACTACCCTAAAAACCCGGAAAAAAACTAAAATTTGGTTCAGATTTTAATTTTTTTATAAAAAAATTTGCCATATATACGAAGGGGATGGATATTTCGATTATTTCGGGTATTTTGGTTATTTCAGTCTAAACATAACGGATATCTTCAGATCTATAATTATTATTTTGGGTATTTCAGTTATTTCAAGTCTAATGATACATAATATTTTTGGAGATATATTTGTATTTCGGATATTTCGAGTACTCAATCGGATTTCGGTTCGGTTCATGTTCGATTCGGATACCTGGAATATTTTAAAAAGGATACCATCCGAATATTTATGAATTTTTAGTTCAGTTCGGTTGGGTTCCTTCAATTCCGAATAATTTGTCCATACCTACACCCACATATCTCGGTTGTGGATGTGGTTGACTTTTTTGATCGTGTCCTCCGAGAGTGATATACGCAGATAATCGCATCGTTCTTAAATAGTGATGCCAAATTGCCAACTTGGTTTGGATCGTGGATGGTCTGCCCTCATTGCTCCTTTTTCCTCGGTACTATCGAGTTATCTTTCCAAGGTATTGATGATGATTTTGTTGGTCAACTTCGCCTGTCGTGATGATAGGGGTTATAAAATTATCAAGTTGTAAATTTATTACTAGAACCCTATTCTCTAAAAATGCTTGCTAGTATCTTTGTAGTATTAGCCATTAGGATGTTGACCCCCTAAAAAACAACGAGAGAAGTTTGGCATAATTGAGTTTGGTTTGGTGTATGAAAAAAGCAAAAAAAAAAAAGAGAGGTTTTGATGAGATTGAGTTAATAACAAAAGTGGCTCTTATTTTCTTATGGTTTTCGGGACCAATACATACATTGGATCTAGTTATACAAATCTTATCAGATTATGTATATTATTATCATGCATTCAAGTCCTAATGGAGCGTAAAATTAGACTATTCCTCAAGCATTTTTTTTCATGCACGTCTTACCCCCCCCCCAGATAATTTAGGTCTGGGCATAATACCCGAAACCGAAAAACCGAATCAAACCGAATATTTATAAATCTCTGAATGTTTCTTTTTATAAAATATTTTGTGTACCCGAACTGAAACCCGAACGGGTACCCAAACTGAAACCCGAACGGGTACCCAAAATATATGAAATACAATTATATATCTATAAATATTATGTATTTTTTCTTCTGAAATAACCAAAATACTCAAAATTACAATTATAAACCAAATATAGTAGTTATGTTTAGACCGAAATAACCAAAATATTTATCAAAAAAAAAATAACAAAAAACTAGTTATCAAAAAAAAGAAATCACCAAAATTTTCAAAATATTCCAAAAAATTTAGTTATATTTGTCAAAATAAAATATTTTTTTGAAAAATTTAAACAAATTTTATTTAAATTAAACATTTTTTTTTGTTTTTTTGAGAATTGAGATAAATTTTGGATACCCAAACCTGGACGGAACCGAACCGAACCCGATCCGAAAAATAAAATACCCGAATGGGTCCTAAATTTCTAAAACTTGGATACCCAAAACCCGAAAAAATCGACTCGAACCCGAATGGGTACCCAAATGCCCATATAATCATATCAAGAGAGAATGTCTAGTCCCTATACCAACATTAAAAAAATTGTAGCTCCAACATATTACAATTTATTTTCAATCATTTTTATGTATATTTCATGATCTTCATTACTGTAGTTACAAAACATAGCATCTACTTAAAAATTGGACCCAAAAAAACATCTATTTAAATATAAAATCATTTAACCTTTTGGAGAATCAACATTTATCAAATGAGAAAGTTTAAATTGAAAAATGCAATTGTGCCACTATATAAGCCTAGAACAAAAAATTCAATGCCTTGTGACAATAACATGTATACTTTGAACTTTTTTTTTCTTCTACTCTGGATGGTAACACAATAACAGCACAAACCATTAATAAATGTTGGAGATCAATTGGAGATGGGAAATATATATATGCATTTGTTGTTGACAGCTTTTTTTTCCTATTGAAAATGTTGTTTATGATGATAAATTATTACATTAATGAGATATAACTGCATATTCTAGGTTTTGAATATGATAAATTGTCCACCATACATTACATCTCTCAGTATATGGTAAATAATCCTATTATATAAAAATGTACGCGCTCATGTGAACATGACACGTATGATAATTCTTAATAATGAGATCGTGTCATGTGTCAATATGTCATTGTAAATTTAGATCGTGGCATGTGTCAATGTAATAATATAAACTTTTATATTGCTAGTTATTTAATTTTAAAAAGAAAAAATAACAAAAAATGAAAAAATAATTGTGTGTTTTTCTATGAAAACTAATAAAATTAAAAAGTAAAGTAAGAGAAAAAAAATAAAACTACAAAATAAAAATGTTAAATATATAAAATATATAAGATTCATAATATATAAAATTATAAGAATAACAGTTTGTTATTGTGTGTTTGATAATTCTTGAACTCTCTCGTTCATTTATGAAGATTGTTTATCAGGTTTATGAATACTATAAATCAATTTTGAATTTTTTTTAATTACGAATTACAAAACGTAATTTCTAGATAACTAAACGGTATTAATTTAGAATCTAATTACACGGATCTTAACTACACATATTATCATTTTTAGAATCTAAATATTTTACTTTTTACCCACGTATCACGCATGGCATAATCTAGTATATGAATATAAAGTAAAATCCAATATTATTCTTTTGAAAGTTTGAAACTATCAACATATAGAAATTTATTATGAATAAATATAATATTCAACACATAGAAAATGCAGTTATATTTTATTAATAAAATAATTTTACTGAATTAGCTGTTTATGGTGATAAATTATTGTATTAATAAAATATAATTGCATTTTTATGCGTTGAATATAATATTTATTCATAATAAATTATATATATGATAGTTTCAAACTTTCAAAAGAATAATATTGAAATTTACCTTATATTATTTACCGACTTATGTAATGTATGGTGGATAATTTATTATATTCAAAACCTAGCTAGAAAATGCAGTTATATCTCATTAATACAATAATTTATCATCATAGACAGCCTTTTCAATATGGTAAAAATATGCTGTCAACAACAAAATATTATGGTAAGAAAAAGATAAATAAAAAATAATATTGTTTTCGTGGTAGACTTTTAGTAACAAAAACATTGAACCTAGTTTTCTTAATAATAGTTTTAAAATTAAGATATTAATTGTTTTATATTTGGTATATGTAGTCATGAATATATCATGATGACCGGCTCGGAAAAAAAAACAAGATATGATGATTATGTATATAAATCTCAGAATCGACCGAGAAATTACAAGATTTGATTATTGGTATTATACTGTATAAACCAAACTGGTATTGTAGCCTTAAATTTTCATAATTGCTTCAGTCAATTATGTAATTAATGGTGGATTTAAGATTTCCATATGGGTTTTTATAGAAGAAAAACAAAAAAAAAGGATTAAGCAAATAAAAAGTGATGACAGAAGGCTAGAGAGCACAAAGGAGTAAGATGCAAAGAAATTGTTCTGAATTGTATCTTATCATCTGTGCTCTCTATCTTCTGTCAACACTATCAATGCCTCTTAAAACATTAAAAAAAGTCGATTTTTGATTTATGATTGAAAACAAGTATGGGATATTAAAAGAACCTGAAACAAACCTCTTATGGACATCAAGAACTCGACAAAAGTATATGGGGTTTTTCATTTTCTATCGCATACGGCTATATATAGGAGAGCTATATGACATATATATTTATGGGTGTAGAGATTTACCAAAAGAGTTGTTGATGAGATGATGATGAGGAGATTTCTTGAAGCCACTATTTATAGACACACAGAGCAGCGAGATGATTTCTCCGCTCCAATGCATTGATCTTTTTGTTTCAACAAGTTTGGAATAATGTTGTAAGTAATTGGTTCCTTTGGTATATACGGCTTTACACAAAAAAAAATATTCCTATTGAAAAAAATATATTATTCCCGGTCAATGTTCAAGGTCAATACTATTTTGGAGCTATCTACCTATTTTGCAACTTGCAAGATACATATTTATATTATTACTTTGTTTATCGAGTACAAATCCATGTAGCCCTTCGACTATAAAATAATGACCTAGAATAATCTTTGACCCAGCACCTGATAATACCATTCATAGAAAGTATTACGGAAATCAAACTTTTTAAATACCCCAGCTTAAGATCTAGCTAGCTACTTAGTTAAGGTAATGTTGGTGGAATTCTTAGCATTATACTAGCAATCTAGTACTTAATTAATTAAGGTAATATTTTCAAAGGGAACATGTCGGATTCAAGTTACTCTTTTCTAAAATCAAATAAAAATTTGATTTAAACTCTAATGTCCAATATTATTTTCTATCTTCGTTCGTTGTCAATCCGACTTTAACCTTCTTTTTGTTTTTTTTGATAAAATGTGAATTTTATTTACCAAAAAATTAGAACTGTTTGATTTACAAGATGTTTGGCGGACCTAAAAAGTTGAAAAAAGACCCAAAAAAATAATAAAAAAGCCTAATTGATAACCGGTGAAGGATTTGAGTCCTAAGCTAGAAGTGAGTACTACTCAAAGGTGAACCATTGGGAGAGCAAGTTTTTGTATGCCTTCCGGGTAATCCGCGCTAGAATGGAGTCTAGGATGCTTCGATCAACATGTTTGCATATCACTGGATGGGAGGTTGAGCCACTATTGTGTAGCCTTTTGTTCATTTCCTTCCAAAGGTAGAAGATCACAGTTTGAATCGCTAACCTCTTGAGAGTGAGGCTGAAGGTTCCAGAAGTGGAGAGCCATGTAATGAGATCCTCCCATACATGAAAAACATGAGAAGGCTGCCCTCTTGAGACTTTAACCTTCGTGGCTCGCTGCCGCATCAATGTCTGGCCACAGGAACGCATTGTAAGCGACGCAGATGACGATGACGACCATTGCCCTGTAAAAGAAGAATCCAAGTTCTAGAGCAAGTTTTGGAAATTGTTAAAAAAATGTGTAACTGATCAAATCATGAATAAAAATAACCAAAAACAAAGTTTCATCACTGTTTTTTATATGTAGATTCAAAGAAAACTTCATAGTTCTGCTAAAGAATCAGAAAGGCAAACAAAAATTGTTTAAACATCAACATTTTATTTAAAGTAAAGTATAGACATTAGACATTCAATAGTTATTACTCACCAAATTAATATCCTAAATGGTGAGTAAAGCAATCAAGTTCTGTTTGTATTTATAAAGAAGAACTTACATAAGATAAAGAGAGAACCAAAATGACACAGAGTCCGTGTATCTGGAATTACCAATGCGAGCGGAAGTGGTATTCTTGATGGATTTGTCAACAGTCCAAGAAACGCCTGCCAGAGATGTCGAATAATTGTTAGCTCTGAGATGAAATTTTTCTTCCAATATATTTCAGTTTGTCCATGAGAAGATGGCTTCAATATAGTTACAGTCTAGCTGTGAGACAATGATGTGAATGTGAGACTGCAAAAGTAAAGAGAGAAGAGAAAAGAGAAAAGAGAGAAGCGTTTGATTGAGAATTGGGGTTTAGTCATTTTTTAATTCATTTGGGCGATATCTGAGTTAAATCGGATCATTAGCGTGAATCTAAATTTTGTTTAAGACCTCGCTTGATGGTGTAGCCTCTAGTTTTTAAATATGTGTATTATTTATTTATTTTCCAGGTTCCATATTCAATGCCAAATAGTTTACTTTAATTCTCACCTAATATATAGTAAATAATTTAATTTGTTTGTAAAGAAGTTGTTTTATGTTATCAGAAGCCGAATAATAGAGGGGTCCTTAATTCTTCTCAAATACTTATTTGTAATCCAGAAAGAAGTTTATTTCTATCAACTTTTGTTAGATGCATTTTCTTTTACTACAAGTTTTTTTTCTATCATCTTTTGAAAATTAAAGTAAATTTTCATTTGAAATCTTTTTTTTTTTTGAATAAAATTTTCATTTGAAATCTTAATTAACAAAATTACTCATGACTATATATATATGTGTGTGTTTGTGTGTGTGTGTACAGAATGTATGGTTCGATCTCATTTCCTTCTTCTTTTTGTAAGCTTTATAAGCTACAAATAATCTTGAAATCTTTTACATTATTTCTGAAAAAGAATTCTATAACCAGACTTTAAGAGCTGTAGGTGGGTCTAACTCCAACTCATAGTCATATAGCCATATTTTTCTGTTTATTCATGTTTTTAATTCAAAACAGTTGTATTAATTAGGGTTTTAATGGCTGTAACTTCTTATTCTTGTTTTGAAGCGACAAACAAAAAATCTATAGACTAATTGTAGAGTGATTAATCTTTTTAATTTTGTTTTTCTTACCAATAGTGTTACTATTAACCAATTAACAAAGAAAGTGAAAAAGTATGTTTCGACTCTCTTGTCTTGTCATACTGTTGCCCTAAGAACATCTTGGTCGAGTAAATGGGGTTGACTGTCTTTGGATTTTCTTCCATCTTCTTATATTTTGCATTATTCTCATTTGTACATGTTATTTCTTGTGAACATACAAGTCCTCTAATGTAAAAACATTAGAATTTAACCAGCGTTAATTATAGCGCATAGTTATTTTTTTTTAAAGAAATTGTTTTAAAATTTAAGAAAAATGCTTTTATCTGAATTTTACAATATGACTAACTAATGATTATAGATAAAACTGTCAATTTATAATAATTTGTCTATTTAATCCGTTTTGCAATGAACTAAAATATTATTCGGGCTAACCCGTAAAAACTTATAATCTTGAAAACATAACTCTAATATGCACCGTTAAATGACTCTAGTTTTGTGGTTAGTCTACGAATTCTTTAAAAAAAATAGTTTTCTTGTGTCTAACTTTTTATAAAATTAGTAAAATATTTTTCAATTTTTGTTTTGATATATATTCAAATAAAATATAATAAATTATAGTTAAAAATATAGCAAGATTTTGAATAGATTTTTTTATTTGAATATATATGAATTGATTATTATTTTAAAATATATAGTATTAAAAATAATTAAAATATTAAATAATAAATCATTTCTTTAATGCAAAATATATATTTTTCATATTCTAATCAATAATTTTAAAAGACTATTATATCGTTTCCTATTTCAATTATTCTTTGTTATTTATAATGACATTTCATGTAATAACTTACAAAACAAAGTTTATTTATAAAAATATCTTCCTAATTATAGAGATATCACACATTCAATAGTACTAAATTAAAAACATACCCATGCGCGTACCTTTAAAGAAAGGGCTTTAAAAGCTAAATTTGAATTAAGAATGATATATATATTAGGAAAAAGAAAAGAAAAAACTAGTATAGTTCAACAAGTTGAGCTAAGAATCCTTGGGAGCAGAAATTCCGGGCCCAAGTCTAAGTTTCCATAGTGGGAAAGGAACTAATTCGCAATATCTAAACTGATCTTAGTTTTTAGCAGAACAAAATCAGATTATATAGAAGATATACATCAACTTTATATCAAACGTATAGTTAGATTGTTTGAAAAAAAATTAGGGTTTCAGTTTATATATATTGAAAGAAAAGTATATTTAATAAAAGCATGTTTAATGTGGAGGTTAATGTACAAATTGTTCACGCTAAAAGACGGTATATATGGCCCTAAGCCAGAAAAAGAAACATGACCTAAAAATTAGAGTTATTTAGGGATAAGAAAAAAAGAATGTTAGGGTTAATGAAATTTCTTTTTGTGGGTGTAGGAGATCATGGATGATGGATGCAAGGACAATAGAAGGGCGAAAAAGGCAAAAGAGGGAACAAAGAATCTGAGAGAAACAGTGTCCTAATTCTTATCTCTTCATACCTCTTTGAGGCAATCATCTTCTTACTTGTCGCTTCCCCATAGCTTCTTCATTATTCTCTTTTACTTTCTCTCAACCCTATCTCCATTCCTTTTTTATTCATTCCACTATTCCCCACTCACGATCTTTTTTTATTATATATATATTTTATTATATAAATTATATTTATTATATAAAATTAAATGCTAGGATAATTATAACTCACTAAATCGTGGTATATGTCATTGTTAATTTAGATCGTGACATGTATCATTGTTAATTTAGATCGTGACATGTGTTATTGTTCATTTATATCGTGATATTTGTCTGTAATAATAAAAAAAATCATATTGTTAGTTATTTTTTTTTAAAGGCAAAAACAAAAAAGAAAAAAGAATTGTTGTTTTATTTTACAAAAAAATGAAAACTAATAAAATACAAAAAAGTAAAGTAAGAGAAAAATAGAAAATCCAAAATTAAGAAAATGTTAACTAAAATAATATATATAAGATTCATAATATACTCAAATAATAATAATAATATTTTGTTATGTGTGTTTGATATTTTTTTTTATAAAGAATTTTCAACGACAAAAATTCAAATGTATGAATTTTAAACTTGAATTATTACATTGAAACATAAATTTTCTAACATGTTAAAATAATTAAGTTTCCGAAAATAATAGTTTATTTTAAAGAGATTGATTTTATCTGATTCAATTTTAATCTATACTCCCTCTGTTTCTTTTTATAAGTAGTTTTAGAGATTTTGTTTTGTTTCACAATTGTTTTCATGTTTCTATGCAACTTTTACCTTTATCGAATACTGTGTGGCCAATAATATTCTGCAGTTTTTTTTATGATTGGCTAGATTATTTTTAATTTATATATTAAATGATATTTTTTTGTAAAAGATGGGTTTCTTAATATTTGTGTTTTTAGCCAAAACTACTTATAAAAAGAAACGGAGGGAGTATAAGATTTCAAATTTATTTTTGGAACCCTCTTTCATTTAGAGATAATGATTACCCGGTTTATGATAGTATGAATCAATTTTGAATTGCTAGATAATTAAATGACGGTTTTAATTTAAAATATAATTATACGTGTACGCATGTTATCAATTTTAAAATCTATAATATTTTATTTTTTACATTTATATCAAGTGGGACCTAATCTAATTATATATACAAACATGTTCACAATTACATATATATATATACACATATATCTTATAGTTTGTATTTGTCGTTTTCTAATTCTATTTTATACTCCCTCCGTTCTGTAATAAATGATGTTTTAGAGGTTTTTTTTTGTTCTCAAATAAGTGATGTTTTCACAAATCAAAGAAAAAGTAAATAGTTTTTTTTTATTGTTTTTGACCTTTTGTATATTGCATATTGTTTTCTTATTGGTTGAATTGTGTTTAAATGTACAGTAAATGATGTTTTTAATATAGAAAAAACAATTTAAATGAATCATTAATCTGTGTGCAAAAAGTCAAAACCTTAAACATCACTTAATATAAAACATAATGAGTATATACTTGATCCCAAAATGTCAAAAGTTATTTTTAAAAGTATTTTTGGAAATAAGTCTACTACATTTTTAACGCTGAGTGGTTATTTATTTCAACAAACAAATATTATCAATATAGTAAAGTTACTTAACTTTATTCTTACTATAGATTAGGTCTCGCGTATATGCGAATTTATAATTTAAAATTTTTATAATCCGTGAAAAACAAAATAAAAAAATAAAAAAGTACTTGTAAAAAAATAATTACAAATAAGAAAGTTATCAAATTGTTTATATAGAAGTGATAAATTATAATTCTTTTCCTTTTAGGATTAGTAATCTATTATTTATTTTTCTTAATCTAGATGAAAAAATAAGAAATTTTCTATTTTTCCTTCTTTTTTTTATTAACTTTGCAAGATGGTCTTTAATCGACTTTACTAAATTTAAAACATCCAACTTTATATAATAAAAAAATACATAACGAGTTGCAAGATGGTCTTTAATCTGTAAACACATGTAGTTAGATCATAAGATTCCAACATTGAATTATATAACATTTTACTTTAAGTACACCATGGAGATTAGTCTGGTGGTAAAAACTCGGATCACCCTTTCGTTATAAGAAGAAAAAAAACATTTTACTTTAAGTTACGGTATTATAACGCACATGCATGGCCAAGCCAGTACCAAATTTCAAATCCGATATAAATGGTTATCGATAGACTTGTGGTTTTGGTCAAGCCAAACAGAGCGCACATGGAACAAACGCTTTTGGTCTACACGAACGTTAAGAAACTTCTCATCACATTTGAAGAAGTACTTCAAGTTATATCTTCAAGAAAGAAATATATATGATGGTCGGTAGAGTTTTTTTTTTTTTTTAAATAAAAATTCTTATTATGGTCGGTAGAGTTGCAAAGAATCTATATGTATGTCCCTAAGTTTTATTTTTTAGTGTCGGATTGGTTAAAATCTTATGTAGAGGTTGAAAAGTCATTGTCATATGAACATTTGGGTTAATGAAAAGTTGAAGTTGAGCCACACAAAATATAAAAAGACATAATTGCAAAGATTGACACTTAATTCAATTTTTTTTACAAATTTATCATATAATTTTTTATTGTCTTTTAACATGTAAATGATGAAAATATCATTTTTTCTGTCTATCCATATACCGAGCATATGTGTATACGCCATAGTGTACATTTGCTAAATTATAATGAATAGTGAAATAAGTATTATTTTTATAAATAAGTTCAAAAAATATTTAAAAAGTTTAGAAACTTAAAATAAATGACTTTCTATGCAAAAGCTCCATACAAAAAGAAAAGAAAAACAGTGCACATGCAATCTTATCATCGCAACAACAATCTAGACAAACTTCTGCCTGAGTGAAGAATATATATATATATAGAGAGAGAGAGAGAGAGTATAACCCAAAAAGAAATATATATTAGTTGCAATGCATTATCCTTGATTAGACAAAGCTGTGACAGTACGGCATATGTGTACCCAAATTCATTGTCTTCTGTTTTGTGTTACCAATCGGACCATATGATAAATAAACTAAGCACACTCAGAAAACAAATAACATAATATGAGATTTGTTAAAAACATGTGTGAAAAAAGAGACACATATAAATGAATCACATTATTAACATATTTGCATCCGTCATTATTCAAATAAATGCCCAACATTACTCTAAAAATTATAACACGACCCATGGACATAGACACCGTTAATATATTTAACTAGCTAGTAGCTAATGAAAATAGGGTTCGACTGTTTGTAAGTCAGAATGTAGATCTCTGATGGAAATATACATATATAATGGATATATATATATATATATATATATTGCAATATATAGATTGCTTTTACGGAGCATTATTTTAATTCGATATCTATAGGGCCCGTCAACTCTCGGTGAGAACTATATTGTAGTAGTTGGTACTATATTGATTAATCTCTAGTCTTACATATAAAATGCTAAAATTATTAGCGTTTGAAAATTTTAGTTACTAGCCGTCAAAATTTGTCGATGAACATTCAATGAACCAGTAACTACGAAATAATTAAAATGTGATTGTGTTATCACTAGTCGTTGGTTGCTGACGGCTACAAATAAACAACAAAACGTATTTTTGATAGATGTTGTTGGTCATATGCTATTCCAACCTATTGAGAGATATAGGCTTATTGGGTATATATGTATTGGGCCTTATATAGTTAGGATTATTTTACCTTTGTATAAATAGAGAATTGTCTCCTTTTGTAAAACCCTAATCAGAAATATACAGAATTTCAGAGAGTTCTTCTGGTTCTTACATGGTATCAGAGCCATAAGGGCTTGGAGACGTTTAATCGATCGAGATCTATTGGATTTCAAGGAAGAATGAGATTTCATAATCGAGGTAGTATGTGTTCTCATTGTTCGAAGTATGGTCATGATGTGAGATCATGTTATCAGGTAAATGGTTATCCAGATTGGTGGCTGGAGAAGTACAGACGATTTGGAGGTGCAGTTGATGAATCTGCAGCAAAGACGAGAGAGTATCGATCGATACCCTTAGAAGATTTCAAGGTATCGATCGATACCATGGCGACACAGGCTGTGACAGGCCTCAAGGAAGATCAATGGCATAAGCTGGTTCGACTTCTTGAGTTGAGATTCGAGACAGCAAATGGTGTGGGAAATAGCAATTATACAGATGAGTGGATTATTGATAGTGGTGCATCGCACCATATGACAGGTACATTGAGGGACATGTTCGATGTGCATCCGATCTCACCATGTTGGGTGGGTCCGCCTAATGGAAATGTGGTTGCTGCTGATAGAGTAGGAAGTGTGGTATTGACAGAGAAGTGTACTTTGACACATGTGCTCTTCGTCAAGGAACTTAAGTGCAATTTCATCTCTGTGTCACAAGTTATTGATGAGATGAATTGCATTGTGTGGTTCTCGAAGCAGTTGTGTGTGTTGAAAGATATTGCTTTGCAGATTCCGATCGCAATGGGTGAAAGGAAAGATGGGCTGTATTTTCTTCAAGGTACTCATAAAAGTGTGAATGTGGCGAAGGTCAGTAAGTTGGGGTCTCTGGAACTTTGGCATAAAAGAATGGGACATGCTTCTGAAAAGGTGATTAAGAAATTGCCAGAAGTGGATCAAAAGAGTGTTGGCGTTTCTGATTGCGATGTTTGCTTCCGAGCAAAGCAATGTCGTAATGTCTTTCCTGAGAGTACGGAGAAGAGTAAGGAGTGTTTCGAGATGGTTCACTGTGATCTCTGGGGTCCATATCGAACACAGAGCTTGTGTGGATCTTCGTATTTCTTAACTATTGTGGATGATTATTCCAGAGCTGTGTGGGTTTTTCTTCTTCGTGATAAAACACAAGTTCAGAAAACAATGATTGATTTCTTCGCTCTCATCCAGCGACAGTTTGAGAAGCAGGTGAAAATCGTGCGAAGCGATAATGGGAGTGAATTCGTAGTGATGAAGGAGTATTTTCGCTCATCTGGGATAATTCATCAAACTTCATGTGTAGGAACTCCTCAACAAAATGGGCGAGTGGAGCGAAAACACCGTCATATATTGAATGTGGCAAGAGCGTTGAGATTTCAGGCAAATCTACCAATAGAACTTTGGGGTTATTGTGCTTCGAGTGCTGCATATCTAATCAATCGTACGCCGTCTATGTTACACAATGGTAAGAGTCCGTACGAGATTATATTTGGAAAAGTCCCTGCTTATAGTGAGATACGAGTGTTTGGATGTTTAGCATATGCTCATAATCAGAAACGGCATGGAGATAAGTTTGCAAGTAGAAGCAGGAAATGTGTATTCCTGGGGTACCCTTATGCGAAGAAGGGGTGGAATCTTTTTGATTTGGAGACACGTGAAGTCTTTGTCTCACGGGATGTCACCTTCATTGAGGAACGATTCCCATATTTGGAGCAAAAAGATCAGGTGGATGAGGCACCTAATTCTGATCAAAGGACGTTATTTGTGGATGATAGTGTTGGATTCGATGATATAAGTCATGTTTTGACAGGAGATACAGTGACACAGACTCCAGTTGTGTCAGACAAGGTTAGAGAAGAAGATATGCAAGCTATATCAGCAGGAATACGTGATATGTTGGGAATTACAGGGCCACAGACTGACCCTGAATCGGTTACACAGTCTGAGAATGTCGATGAGTGTCGACCGATACCAGCCAGTATCGATCGACACCAGGAGAACGTCGATGAGTGTCGACCGATACCAGCCAGTATCGATCGACACCTGGTGGATCAACCTGCAGCAACAGAAATTTTGGGACGCGGAATGCGACAGAAACAAGCTCCAGCCAAGTTACAAGATTTTGTGTGCAATACGACATTTGCAATGAATGCGTCTGCTGTGAGTCAGGAATTGATTAATGATTATGGGATTGAGAATTTTGTGAGCTGTGAGAGGTTCTCTATGTCACACAGAGCGTTCCTGTGTAGTATAACACAAGGAGTTGTGCCGAAAACATTTGCTGAGGCTATGGCAGATCCGCGATGGAGAGAAGCTATGAGACTGGAGATTGAGGCTCAGGAACGAAATCAAACCTGGTTGATTGAACACTTACCACCAGGTAAGCATGTCATTGAGTGTAAATGGGTTTACACAATCAAGTATAATGCTGATGGCTCGATTGAAAGATATAAAGCAAGGCTTGTAGCTTGTGGAAATCGTCAGAAAGAAGGGATTGATTATTCTGATACATTTGCTCCTGTGGCAAAGATGAGCACAGTTCGATTGGTTCTGCAAGTTGCAGCTGGGAAAAATTGGGAGTTGCATCAGATGGATGTGCACAATGCGTTTCTTCATGGAGATTTGGAAGAAGAGGTGTTTATGAGAGTACCTCAGGGTTTTGGTAGTTCGAAGAAGGGAATGGTATGTCGATTGCGCAAGTCATTGTATGGTTTGAAACAAGCTCCGAGATGCTGGTTCGCGAAACTTTCGACGGCACTGTTGAGCTATGGTTTTACACAGAGTAAGGCAGATTACTCTCTTTTCTCGTTAGTTCGTGGTAAAGTTCACTTGCATGTTCTCGTATATGTGGATGATCTTGTGATAACAGGGAGCTCTCCAGAAGTGATACAGAAATTCAAAACGTATCTAGGTAATTGCTTTCATATGAAGGATTTGGGAAAATTGAAGTATTTTCTTGGATTGGAAGTTGCGAGAAACGCAGAGGGGATATATTTATCACAGAGGAAGTACGCTCTGGATATTATTGCTGATGTTGGTTTGCTTGGTGGTAGGCCGGTAGAGTTTCCGATGGAGCAGAACCATCAGTTGGGAAGGTCGACGTCAGAGATACTCACTGACCCAGAGAAGTATCGCAAAATCGTTGGAAGGTTGATTTATCTGGCTGCGACAAGACCAGATCTTGCGTATTCTGTTCACATCTTGTCTCAGTTTATGCGTGAGCCAAGAGAGGATCATTGGCGGGCTGCTTTACGAGTCGTTCGTTACTTGAAGGGGTGTCCTGGAATGGGAATTTTGTTGAAAGCGGACTGTAATTTTCATCTTACAGCTTGGTGTGATTCGGATTGGGCGGGATGTCCAATCACGAGGAGATCTCTGAGTGGATGGTTGATACAGTTGGGGAATTCACCTGTATCGTGGAAGTCAAAGAAGCAGGATGTAGTATCTCTCTCTTCGGCAGAAGCAGAGTACCGAGCTATGGTTGTGGCGGTGAAAGAATTGAAGTGGATTAAGAGTGTCTTGACCACGATGGGTATTGCACATTCTGGTCCAATGGATTTGTATTGTGATAGTCAGTCTGCGCTTCATATTGCAGCGAATCCTGTGTTTCATGAGAGGACGAAACATGTGGAGCTTGATTGCCACTTCATTCGAGATGATATCGTAACTGGAATCATTCAGACACAGCATGTTTCTACTACTCAACAATTGGCGGATGTCTTCACTAAAGCACTTGGAGGTCGTTATTTTCAAGATATTTTGTGCAAGTTGGGCATTCGAGATCTCCATGCTCCAACTTGAGGAGGGGTATTGAGAGATATAGGCTTATTGGGTATATATGTATTGGGCCTTATATAGTTATGATTATTTTACCTTTGTATAAATAGAGAATTGTCTCCTTTTGTAAAACCCTAATCAGAAATATACAGAATTTCAGAGAGTTCTTCTGGTTCTTACACAACCTTTATATGGTTTGAGTGTTGTTTAATTTTTTTTGAATAGGTTAGTTTTGATTAGTTAAAAATTTAAAAGGTTTTTTTTTCTGTTAAAGGTATATGTATGGATTCTGTTAAAGGTTTAGGTATGGCCTTGTTAAGGGGTTAAAATAAAGCCTTGTTAAAGTGGTCCGAACAAAAAAAATGAGATAGGTTAGTTCTTTCGTCGTTCACTAGTTTCCTGGTCGTCGGTCAAAAAAGAACAGTTGATATATTATAATATATAAAAGACCAAATAATTGGATTCTCAAACGTGATGTAGTAGAATCTTATGCAAATCACACTGTCGTTTTGGTGGCTATAAATTAATATTTGAGAAACTCTATTAGCCAACCAATCAGCTTTCGAAAGGTGTATGGAATTAAACTAGAGATGATCGATGTGATTGGGACTTTCTCAATGTGGAATGTGACGCAAAGAGACTACTATGATCCTTCTAAATTCCTCTTTGTGTATAAGTTTATTTCAATAAAATTAATTTGCTAATACGTGCTCAATCTTATTGGTCATATATGCAGACAACCCTTCGATAGTGCCAAAAACCATCCAATACCATGATATATCCATTTAAAAATCCGGTTAATGAGATATTCGACGGTTATATTCACTTTGAAAAGATTAATTATATGGTAAAAATACGGATTACTTCATAATTATCCAAAAAAGATTATGATATCTAAATACTAAAATATTAATCATTTAAAAGTTTAAATACTAAAAAATGTGGATTTTTTTTTTAAAATACTAAAAAATGTGGAAAAATACTTGGAAACTATTTAAAAACTCTTAAAAAATATAGATAGATATGATGTCACTTATTTATTTATTTTAAATTTTATTTCTACTCTAATTTATTTTATTTTGTTTGATATAGATGAAGGGGGATGGATGGCCTTCAAAAATATAATATCGTACAAGACTTTAAAATTTTAACATAGTATTTAGATTTTTAAGTTACATGTATTTATATTTTTGTCTATTCTAATACATAGACATTTAATTTGTAAAATTCTCTCCAATGTATTTTAAAATGTAATAGCATTTTTGAAGGTTTCTAGAGATATCCTAGAACTTGGATCAAAATTTATATGTACTTATGTAGTTAAAGTTGAGATTATTTATCTATAATGGAGTTCTTGTATTGAAATAGAGATTATTGAAATTGACTTCTAAATATTCATTGTTCAAATATCACAACTAAGATAAACAAATTTACATAGGTAAAATGTTATAAGACTAATGTCATTATTTCCATGGATATAATTTCAAAAAACACCAAATCAATATATTACAAAACATCTATATAACTAAAACTATACAAATTCAAACTTATATTATTAATGATAACAATTAACCCGTGCACAGCACGGGTACTATCCTAGTCTTTAGTATTTGTTCAACGTGGTATAAACAATTTTTGTTTTTTTGGCATTCGAGAAATTAATGACAATTTAACGAGAAATAAATTAGTATTATAATCTCTATATTTTATAATATAAGTTGTTTTAACTAAAAACACATAAATTAAGAAAAATATTTTTCTTTAAAAAGTATCGTTTAATATATATATATATAAATTCACCTAATCATGAAAAAAAAACTGCTCAATATAATTGGTCATACAATATCCAATAAAATATAAAATTACATAGATATGTGAAAATATTTTATATTTTAAAATAAAAAACTTATATTATAAAACAGAGAAAATAAAAAATAAGGTTGGATCGTTCAGGATTATTCTTTTAGTGGCACATCATCGGTGTTGAGGATCAATCTAGATTGGTGCTATTGTACGGCTGTTAGTCTCTTGCAATTTCAGCTACTACGTTGGAAATAGTGGGTCTTGATGGTAATAAGGATTGATTAGTGGCTACTACATCGGTGATGGTGGCTGATTGTGATGAATCTATCAAAGCATATAAAAGATTTTAAAAAATTAGTTTCCGACTCAAAATCAATTGATAATATATTAAAAAATTAAGTTAGATTTTTTTTTTTTTGGTAACAGACATTTAAATCAGATATGTGTCTAGTATGTTAGATCTATCTCTACTTCCAATACCGGATTTTCTAACAAGACTTCAAAAAATTATAAACCAATATGTGATTTTTTTTTTGTTTAACCAATATGTGATTTTCTAACAAGACTATAATTTTTTTTTTTAAGAATCATCAAAATGGATAACGATACTACGATTGTATTGCAGAATTGCTGAAAACTTTAACTGAATCCAAAATCCGTGAATATATTTAATTATAAGGTTAATATCACATCGCATCCCAGATGATTTGTCCACATAAATCATGTGTGTGGACTATATTTGTATTTACTGCTATATATATATATATATATATAATCTTAGCTAAATGGAATTTTTGTCAATTGATTGATGGTTTCATAGGTACTTGACAAAATTGTTGCCAAAAGGAGTATCGAAGAATAAAAAAATGTGTGAATGGGCTTGATGTCTTTATTCCATTTTGGGTGGGTATCTTTACAAGATTTGATCATCTTTTTTTTTTTTTTTTTGTAACAATCATCTTCTTTTTTGATAACCTAGATTTGATCATCTTCTTCTTCGTCATCTGCCTATAATCATATTTACTCTTAAAATCGAAAATTTCAATGGTGGCAATATGAAATATCTACTAGTGACCCACATCAATTCGATTCATTATTTTTAAAAAGCTTCTAATGATTGTATTTCTATGTTTAACCACAAATAAAGTATTTGTCAAAAAAAATATATGTAAACTAGGAAGGAAAGAACTTACTGCAATCGATATGGTTGCTTGTATAACCCTATTTTGTTTATCTTGAACTCATTTAGGTAAGGGTAAGTTAAATATATGGCGTGTAATAACTGTAAAATTAGGTAAGTAGCGTAAGATGTTTTGATATTAGTTTTGCAAAAAGAATTTTGTAGATTCTGACCAAAATACCCCTACATCTTTCTCTTTCTCTTTTTTTCTCTCTCTTCGATCAAACAATAACACACCGAACTTCAACTCTCAATTCCGTTCAACGGCCAACAGACCCTATCACGGCAACAACCACACAGTCCAAGACGGTGGGTCGGTGGATAAAAGGCCGGATAGAGAAAAAGATGGAGGAGACGCATGCCCACAACGCTCAGATTCACGACGATGTCTCCGTCGCGGGCGTGGCCGCCGCGGTGGCTACAATCGCGGCTGCAACCGCCGCTTTGTCGAGCTCTGGAAAAGATGAGCACATGGCTAAAACGGACATGGTTGTGGCTTCTGCTGCAACCCTTGTGGTTGCTCAGTGCGTTGAGGTTGCGGAAGTGATGGGAAACATAAAACCGTTTGTGGTGTTAGTGGATAAGTTTATGGTTATCCGATAACTATAGAATGTTATCGTGCTAACAATAATATCCGATACATATAACGTGATAACAATAATATCCGATACTTGTAATATCTCGATAACCAATATAGAATATAGAATATAAAATTGTCATGTTAACCCAGTTATCATATCATAAATTATCATGTTTATATAGTTATCGTGATAACTAACATATATGAAATATGAAAATATAAAATTTATCATGATAACGTAATTATCATATCATATAAAACATGTGTTATTGATTAACTAACTTTGTTATCATACATCTAGTTATCCAAACCCAGAAAAAAGAAATTGAACACATCCGCGGTGGCCACCGTCGCCACCGCCGCCGCCACACGATCACTGCCACCAACAATGTTACTCTCACCGATACCATCACCATCCTTCGCCGGTGTTATCGTCACCACCGTCACCGCCGTCGCCACCGTCACCGTCTTTACCATCGTCACCACCATTCTCATCGCCATCGTCGTCGCGGACACCAATCTCCATCTTCATCGTCCTTCTTCTTCTTCTTCGCTTACTTTCGCTTGATGAGAGAGAAAGAGAGGGATACAAGTGTAAAAGTGTAATTAGTTATAAAACAAAAGGGTAAAAATGAATTTTGGTGGAAAACAGTATAAAATAAATAGTTACCATGAGAAAAATCTAATTTCAGGATTATTGAAGACCCTGCATTACAATTACTCTTTAGATAATGAATACTATTGCAGGCACATGGTGATAAATTTTCGTACAAGAAATTTTGTAATAATTGTTTAACATTCCATGAAAAGATTATTCAAAAAAAAACATTATATGAAAAGATTTTAAGAGATAATCTTTATGCCAGAGATTTTTAGAGATTATATGAAAAAAACATACCGATAGGATTTGAATCATAAATCTCATCTTCCGAAAAAAAATTAAAGCAAGAAATAAAAACACACACGATTTATAGTGGTTCAATTTCAACGTGAAAGCTACGTCCAGTTTCCGCCATTGTTGATTTCACTATAACAGAACTCAAAATTCTTACAAGAAATTCTCTTTTTCGTCTCTCATTCTACAACAATAAAAACAATCATAAAAATATTTAAAAAGGTATATAAAAAGAAAAATCCCTACAGAAACCGAGCATATGTCTAAAATACTTCGAAATATCCTTAATAAGCTTTCTTAATTAACAATTTATACAGGAGGCTCCACCACCCTCTATAACAATTTATACATATAACTTATAACTAATATGTATAAGTGTATTCTTAAAATATAACTTACACATTGATTAAAATATCTAGTACGTATCGACAGTCTAAATGGACATCGATAATGTTTATTAGGTTTAGTCGGTTGCTTGCTTATACCGTCCAAACAACTATTCTGTGTAGCCCTAACGGTTTGATTGGTATAACGGATAGTAGAACAGAAGCACTAAGCAGCAGAAACAATATGCTCTGATTAATGTAGTGATTGGCGGAGTTGTGAAATATTATATATAAAATTATTTAATATATTTATTCGTAAACACTATATTTATAGTTATATTTATAATATAAATTTTAATAATTTTTTCATATTTCAATTATATTTATTATATTATATATTTTTAAAAAAATATTTGAAAATTAATAAATAAATAAAAATAATGGTAAATATTAGTTTTAAAAGTATAAAATTTACACTTTAATATAAACATAATTTTTTGATATTATTTAACAAAATAAATTAATTATATACATTTTTTGTTTTTTTGATATTTTACAGGTTAATACTTTACCAAAAGTTTTATATGAAAATATAGAGAGATGATCATTTGCAGAGCATTTGCAGCTTCTAAATGCTTTCATAAATGTTTTGTTGATTGGTTGATAAAATGTTTAATGTTTTTTTAAATACTCTACCAATCAAGACTAAATCTACAAAAAGGACTTACGGCAAAGAGCGTCTAGCAACTATATATTATGAATGTTCAAAAAAAAAAAAAAAACTATATATTATGTTCTGATTTTTAGCACACAAAAAAAAACTATTATGTTTTGATAAATTTTAGATTAATAATCAAATGTTTGGCCTTAACAATCATCTTATTCACGGTTTCTTATTGTGATTAAGGCTATTAATTTTTTTCGTCAATTATTAAAGACCGTTCTTAGAAGAAGTTTTTATTTCTTTTGACCGCCCTTTGATATGATTTTCCATCAATATATATAATGTGAGTGTGACGTCACATTTGATATAAAGATATCTTGTATACATATCTCTTTACATGTATAGATCTGACCTTGTTTTATCCCAAAGAGGTAAATCAATCATGCAAAATAGGTAGATATATATATAGCTCCAAAAAAATTAACTAAGAATAATTTTTCTTTTGTTGACAATATTATTCCAAACTTGTTGAAAAAAAAAATGCAACTAAAGAAGATAAATCATCTCGCTGCACTATGTGTGTCTATAAATAGTGGCTTCAAGAAATCTCTTCATCATCATCTCATCAACAACCCTTTTGGTACTTCTCTACACTACACCCATACATACATATCTAATTCATACAGTTCTCCTAAATATAAAAATGTGAAACGATCATAAAACTTGGTCTCTTTTTTTTTTTTTTTTTTGTTTATCAAGATCTTGATATCCATTAGAGGTAATTTTCGTTTTTTTTATACAATATTTTTTTTCAGTAAGATATCGAAAAATCGACCTTTAGAGGTTTGTGAGGCGTTGATTGTGTTGACAGAAGATAGAGAGCACAGATGATGAGATGCAATTCGGAGCAGCTTCTTTGCATCCTACTCCTTTGTGCTCTCTAGGCTTCTGTCATCATCCGTCATTTGCCTTAACCCATCTTTTTTTTGTATACCATGACTTAATTTACATTGTCTAAGTTTCTATATTGAGTTGTCTAAGATTCAAATCTGGTTTGAAAGGTATAATATTTTAACTAGGCTTCATCGAAATTGTTTGTTAGAGTGAAAGATTAGTGATAAAACTTTGGTTTCGATGCTATGATCTACATCGTGATTGTGATATAAGTGCTCATAAGGTTCAAAGATTTTACAAGTGGATATTAGCTAGATATTGGAATTGTTGTGGTTTTATTTTTTGTTGTTGTTTATCAAGATCTTGATATCCATTAGAGGTACTTTTCGTTGTTTTTTAGTATGCAATATTTTTTTCAGTAAGAAATCGAAAAATCGACTTTTAGAGGTTTGTGAGGCGTTGATTGTGTTGACAGAAGATAGAGAGCACAGAGGATGAGATGCAATTCGGAGCAGCTTCTTTGCATCCTACTCCTTTGTGCTCTCTAGGCTTCTGTCATCATCCGTCATTTGCCTTAACCCATCTTTTTTTTTGTATGCCATGACTTAATTTACATTGTCTAAGTTTCTATATTGAGTTGTCTAAGATTCAAATCTGGTTTGAGAGGTATAATATTTTAACTAGGCTTCATCAAAATTGTTTGCTAGAGTGAAAGATTAGTGATCAAACTTTAGTTTCGATGCTATGATCTACATCGTGATTGTGATATAAGTGCTCATAAGGTTCAAAGATTTTACAAGTGGATATTAGCTAGATATTGGAATTGTTGTGGTTTTATTTTTTGTTAACAATAAGCATTATGCGGTGTTGAATCCAAGTGGTGATACATCAACGACACTAGCACAAACCACTTACCTCCATATTATGAGTTCGGAATTGTCATGGTTATACTCAAAAAGATATACATAATATTAAGACATATATTAGTTTATATCTTCGGTGGAAAAGAACAAAATGGAAAACTTTAAGTGTTTCAGTGATCTCAAAGAGCCCTTGAATAGATATTATAAACATCAGCTTTTAAAGTTTGTTTCATGGCTAAGATTACTATATACAGACCGTACTTTTAAGTCTGAATCTCTTTTATCATGTTTTGCTGACTTAATAGTTTATATCTTTGGATGCTTGTTTTATTAAAGGAAATTTATAGGTTTATAGCTTACATGTCCAATAAAATATTATTGCATGTGTTGTGGATATGAACCATTTTCAAGTGAATAACCTTTTGGAAAGACTGATTAAAACTTGTAATCTAGTAGTTTTGTTTTTCCCTTCACGATTATCTAGATTCAAATACTCTATCTGTTTTATTTCATTTTAAATGATGTTTAAAATCGTCAATGCAAAAAAATCATTCCCTTCGTTTTAATTAAGTGTTGTTTTAGGTTTTCAATGTAAATTATGGTATTAAATAGGTAAATTAACCTTAAGTCTAATGAAGAATACCAATAGTCAATTTGTTTTTTGAAGATATAATAGAGTTTTAGTATTATGTTTTCTTAATTTGTGTAAAAAAATATTAAACGACACTTATTATAAAACGGAACGTATATAGTTGTCTTCTTTAATTTTTCTTATAAATGATTGATTACCTCTTGATGATTGTTTTGACCATTGATATAAGATGAGAGTTAGAATAGGTATTTCCTAAGTTTTCTTAATTCGTCTGCATTACGTCTAAACATCATTTAAAGTAAACACAGATGAAGTATTCGGATATGTATTCCACATTAATACCGACCAGAGTCCAGGCGGCTTTTACACATCAAACATATATAGAGCCATTTGTATTTTCAGTTTCCTTCCATTAGTTATACAGTGACACCTTGTAGACCATCGTTTATGCATATCATGAGTACCCGCGCCATGTTCCAAGATGTTCTTCTCTAGGCATCCGCTACTCTCGCCACACCGGAAGTTCATGCCACCTTAAAACTCGTGGCAGAGTGTGTAATACAAGTCTGAAGACTGCACCAACTCGTGACTCTACCTTCGAGAGTGTTTGTCAAGAAGATGCAGCTAATCATTCGAGCAAGACTGGCTTCCTCAACATATCTGCCGAGAGACGCTTCTCGGAGTCCTTGTTGACGATCTGGTTCCGCGATTTTCAGCAACATCACTAACATCCTCTTTTTTTTTTAAACAATTTCTAACAATCTTGTTTTTGAGTTGTTTCTGAGCCCTGAAAACAAATCAATAGAGACTAAAATTTAACTAATGCTCAACCCTAACACATGACTAGATGCAGAGTCTATGTGTGCACACACTCGATAAGTCAATCAATCCTTTGATCTTGAAAGCTTATATAGATAATTGGCATATTTACAATTAACAAAGCACAATAAACTCTAAACTCAAATTTATCATGAGTTTTCCAATCATTGAATGAGTGCCTTAATACGCTTCTACGTTAATATTTTCACAATATAAACAAGGCATTACCTAAGCAACAACGCATCACATTTCAAATATTCCGGGCTGAAACGCAAATTGATATGCCTGTTCAAACTTGTTCAGATCGGGAAATTCATGTCTGGTTATGGCAAAACATTCAGATGCACTTCCTGAGCCACAACATTCTCTTGCAGACCCCTAACCAGAACAATTCAACACATAAAAATATCATTTTACACAATTAATGCATGCTTAACGTGATTTCACCGGGTAAGATCAAAAGTAAGCTACCTGATAGAGGACAGGACACAGTGCAGACCCAGAGGTACCATGTCGATACGAAAATCGTAAGTTTTCAATGCCTCCTGCTATGTTCATAAAAGCTTGTGAATTCTTTAGAGATAATACTCCACGCCTGAATGCATGGCTCCGATTGCATCCAGGCTTGGAGTTAAGCTACAAAGTACTCACAAGCTTTTACAAACACGTCAGGAGTGATTAAAACATATCTTCTCCATCTAGAAATCTCATCATGCAGTACTTGCTCTTGAGTTCTTTAATGTTGTCGCAGACTTGTGATATTTTTCATCTTAAAAACCAACAACAAATGACAAATCCTAGAATCAACTCGAAAAACAAACTTCTTAACCAATATCAACGTTGGTTTTATTAGAAATGATTCTGATTTCAGAAACTTAAAAGTTGGGTAACAGAACCTGGACTTCATAATCCTGTTCTACCTTACCCAGCGAAAAAAACTATGCTAAGCAATAATTGTTATTTAGAAGAAGCAAGAAGCACTAATGATCATTAACTTTCCATTTAGTTCACTACTTAAACTGGAAAACAGGTAACTCCTAAAGAGGTCAATAACTTTTTCTGTTAAATCTACAACAAAGCAATAGTTTTTAGAAGAGTGAATCCTATAAGAGGAAATCTAACTCTGAGTTTACGGCATGCTCTAATACTATAATAGGAAATCTACGATTCACTTCTGAGTAATAAAGCATGCATCTACACATAAAGTTCTCTTGTACAACTCTTGTGTGACTCAATCTTTAGAAAGAGAACATCTTCTAGATCTAATGATGTAAGAACCAAGATCAATTGTAACCAAGGGAAAAGAATTGGCGCGACACAAATTATTTCTAGGTTAGTTATAAGTAGTTGTATAACTTCGATAATAATTTACTCATAACGTCCTCCCTTCTCCTTACTCTATTCATTCTCCAGATCTTTTATAAACTGAAGAGAGTGACACAGTCAGAACTCTTGTTCGTAAAAAGCATAGCTTAATGCAGCTCACAACCGATGGAATAAATTATAGAGGTTTAAACCAGCCCAAGATAGCATAAAGTAAATGAATTACCATTATTGAAGATTCATAGTGTAAGTAGCCCAAAGACTTTCGACAAACTTCATTAATCTTTGTAAGTTGAAAACTTTTTTTCAGAACCAATATTGTTAGTAAAATTAAAAATGAGGCATTAACTTAGCAACGCAACACATTTAAATGCTCTAACTGAAACGAAAGTTGATCTACCTGTTCTAACTTGTTCAGATCAACCAGCAAATTCATGGCTGACTGAGGAAAAACATACAGATGCACGAGCTGAGCCACAACATTCTCTTGCAAATCCTAAACAGAACTCATCGCGTAAAAATATCATCCAGGCACAATTACAGAATCCTCAGTGTGGTTTCACCGGGTAAGATCAAAGGTCCGCTAACTGAGAGAGTACAGGACACAGAGCAATCCCAGAGGTACCATGTCAAAATAAGAAAATCATAAGTTTTCCACCAAAAAAAAAAAAAGCCTCCCGCTGTTTTCTCAGAAGCTTGTGAATTCTCTGGAGCTAGCACTCCGTGCATGGATGCATGACTTGGTGTGCATTCAGGCTCGGAGTCTACCTCCAGGGAACCCACAAGCTCTTACAAACCAAAACCTACTTCTAGGAATTAATATTAATCTCTAAGAGAGACTAGGGTTAAAAAGAAGCTTAGCCTAAATCTCTTTCTCTCCTTACATGAACAAAGGTTCATATCAAACAATTGCGTTAACTTTCATACCTTGACTTCAAGATTTCATAATTATTTTTTACCCTAGCCAAAACATATCAAAGAACTCAGATATCAACAAGTGGGAAAAACGTAAGGAAACCTGGTGATTCAATACTCTCTTCTCTTGTATTGATGGTCTAAACAACCACAAGATTAGCCACTAGGGAAATTCATTATCTTGTTCAGCTGGTGATGCATTTTTGGCTCATTTTTTGCATTAAAGAGACTACGTCGATCTGAACATTAAAAAAATTGCCATAAGTATAGAGGATAGTCATCTCACCAACAGTTTAAAGATCTAAGAAGTTATACTCCAAGGCTTAAGTATAGACAGAGAACAGGGACTGAATGGATGCATTTACGTCCCATGTAAACTGGACAATAAGGCAAAGCTTCACTTGTCAGGTTAGCCCAAAACAAGCCCGCAGAGACAAGTAAGATTTATTACAAAACCTAGCTTGTGTGTGAGGTTGCCTCTAAGTTCTATAAAGCATTAGTTTGTTCCCTTCATATCCGATGTGGGATTCTTATCACATCGACATTAAGTTATGAGAACCATAGAGGTTGCACTGAGGGAGGAGATTCTATGTTAGAGATAGAACTACATTTAAGCAATCAGTATCATTTAGAGGAGGTATTAATGATCATTAAATTTCAAGCAAAGTCACTACCTAAAGAAGGAAAGAACTTTTCTTTTGAAACCACATATTAAGAACTTTTCTCGTGAAAGCCACACACTTCGTAGAAGAACATGCAAACTAAAAGTGAATACTATAATAGGAAATCGATGATCTAACTCTACGTAATGGAGCATCCACTAGCAAAATATTCCAAATGTAAATTAAGTTCAGGAGACCATAGATATGATAATGTCATGGGCACAGTCAAAATGAAACACGGTAAGTTCAGGAGACCATAATTCCGATGCATATAGGTAAAGGGAGTTACTCATGTAGGGTAAATATAGTTGTTTGAATCCTTCACTAAATCTAGATCAACAAAATGCACACAAGATTCTTCTTTTCTTTTTTTTTACTTTTACTCAGAATCTACAGGGAGAGTCAATCCTAAGCCAAAGACTCTTCTAATCTGAGGCAGTGGTGAAATGTAATCCATCTCTTAGGCAAAACTCTTTCTAAAATAAACGATGGTCAAACTGTCATGTATTTTACTGTCATTGAACTAGGTTTTAAGGCACGGCATTTACTTTCTCGTATCCAAATAGCATACTGATTTCAAAAGCAGTCCATATCTTGGTAATGTTACCAGTTAGTACTACTTTAGTCACCAAAGTCAACCAATAGAGAGAAGGATCCTCTAAATGAAAGGCAAACAAAGCTAACACAACTCGATCTTGTTAGTCTTGACGATTCATAATGTAACGTCCATCTAGTAAGTACCCCAAATTCTATAAACTTCAACAATCTTGTAAGTTGAAACCTTTTTTGCAAAATAAGTAGTTCTAGATCAACTAACACATGCACATCCTATGAGTTAGACTATGTTTGTCAGCCTACATAGTAGGAACTAACTAGCGGCAACTTCTAATCACAAACTCGTCAGGAAATAGTTTTCTGCGGGGAAACCACTATTAAACTCAAAAGTTCAGAATGTGAACTTTTGCACTACGACTCATACTGACTCACCATCAAAGAGCCAAGAAATCTAAACTCTCAAACAAATCAAACAGAACATTGAAAGAAAGTTGCATAGATTTGCACAAAGCAAAAAACTTTCATCAATACAAATTCACATTTTGTTGAATCTAAAATCCATTTCAGGTTCTCTCCTGCTTTATACGAGAAATACATAAAACATATCCGAAGAATCAACATCTCAAAAGTATAGAAAGAAACGAGAAGCAAACATTTCTTCATCCTCATTTCATCTCCATCCCTAATTATATTCCTATAATCGTATCAAACATTATTTAACATCGTTTCCTTCCTTATTCCTATTCCAAATATGTTTCTTCCCCCCCTTTAAACGTATCATTCAATTACCCAGAAAGAAAGAGAAAAAATTACGATATTTATTATAAGGTATCAAATCTGTACAAACCCTAATTATTATTACCCTTTTTTTTTTGGTTGGACCTTTGTTCTTCGCAGATCAGCGAGAGAGAGAAAGCATCCTCTCTTGATCGGTGAGTGAGTGACGGAAATGGCAACGGTGGCCGTAAGGACACGTGGCTCCGGTGACGATCATTCGGCAGACCTCGGTTTTGTAGCGTGGGTGCCTTATCACCGGACGGAGCTCGTCGATTCCGTGAGCGAATTGGCAGTTATCGCCGTAAGGACAAGCTCCGGTCTCTTGCCATATGTTGCAGAGCTCCGTCTTCATCATCCCTTGACGATAAACCTCAAGCTCCAATGCATCTCTCTCTCCTTTCGTAGCCACACACACTTTCTGCGACACCTTCACAGATTTATGAGGATTTTTTTTGTATAAATAAATCGAAAAAGTAGAAATTGGCAGAAATTGCAATTATAGGGAATTTCGATGCTGAAAATGAAAAAAAAAATTAATAATAATGAGTTTTTCGAGTGAGAAATACCGATTCGGAGCCGAGTTGACTCGTAAAGCTGAGCTGACTCGCTTGACGATCTGCACCGCCACATCCATGGCTTATCATCTTGAGATATCCCGGCGAGCGGACGGAGATGCTCTTAGGCAACGAATTTCTCTCCGGATCGCTCTTCCCCGCCGAACGATGATGCTTATTAACCCCAACTTGGCTACCGAAATCGGAGATCTGATGGCGGTTTTGGCGGTTAACGACAGGCGGAGAGACGGAGGAGGAAGATGAAGTAGAGATGTGGATAAGCTTGAGGAGGTCGACGTTTTCTTGGCGGAGAGCGTCGTTCTCGTGGCGAAGCGAGTCGAGTTCCGTCATGAGGGATTGAAGACGGGAGAGGCAGAGCTCGTAATGCTCGTTGAGTTCGTCGTACTCGAGGATAAGCCGTGCTTGGCGAAGGCGGTGCTCTGTGGTAGTGTCGACGCGAGCTGGAGGAGATGAAGAGGATGGAGGAGACGGAGAGAGGGATAACGAGCTCGGGAACTGAGATTCCGGCGAGAAAATCGAGTTGTAAAGCGACGCGAAGCTTGCGGCGAACTCTTCCTGGTGTTGTTTGTTGTTGCTTTTGTCAGACTGCGGTGATAACGGAGGCGGCGGCGAGTTTAACGCCGTCACGCACGCCAGATCCGTTACAGTAGACGCGACTTTCTCCATTTGCTGCGATCTCGGAAAAAAGCTTCCTGGAGAAGATTGTTCAGAAACTTTCTAAATCAAATCCAAAAGAGAGAACAACCGAAGCAGTTTTCTGATCAAACTATGAAATTAAAGCGTTGGAAACTCGATTGATTCCGATAAATCTACAAAATCACCAGAAAAAATCAAACTCCGAAACTAAAGATTGGATAATCTCGATGAAATCTCGTATATTTGAACTGTAATTACGCTTTGGTTTGATCGGAGAAGAAGACAATGAAAGTAAATAACAAAACAGAACGAGCAAAAACCTAGAGAGAGAGAGTACCTGAATATCGCTGAAGTTAGGAGAAGCAAAGAGAAAGAGCGGTGAAATAAAGATGAAGAATGCTATATATATATATACAAACCGTCAAATACAGAACCAGAGAGGTGAGGAAGAAGAAGAAGAGTTATAGATCCTATGCGGAAGAGACCACGAGAAGCTTATTACACTACTCAATCGAAACCGTACAATGAGACGATCTAAGGATCTGCTTGTATATAATTGGTTAGCGAATCGCTTCCCTGTGGTTAAGTAAAGCACAGAAGAGTATTCTACCTACTTCACTTTCCCGCCAACTCCAGAACCGTTAGAGATGTCTAACCGAATATTAATATATTTTTTTTAATTTAAGAGAAAAACGTAGATAACTTCAGCAACAAAATTTGTGTTTGCATACACAGACAGTGAGAAAAATTATTAATATAAAGATATATATTTTTTAATTATTTAAAACGTATGATTGTTACAATATTCACCATCAAAATGTTAACTACTTGTATCGGTCTATAATTATATATAATCACCAGCATGAATGAAATTTCTGGTTACTACAAATTTCTCAATTGACAATAGTAGATCCGGTATTAGGCTCGATTATACACAAAACTAGTTTAAAATTTTAGTTATACTTGTTTTGATAAATATAATGTTTTAGCTAAAAAAGTAAAAAGTACAGAGATTAAAAATTTGGGAGATTTGGTTTAATATTTCAAAAAAATTATATATTTTGAAAACTAACCCATGGTTTAATTTTTTTGAAAACTAACATTTTTGTATGTAAAATAACCAAAATACCTAAATAAATCAAACATAGACATTGTTTTAAAATCTAATTTTATTATTTTGATTAATTTAAAAATAAAGAAAAATATATCATTTCAATCTTGTTACATTTCAAATATATTTATAAAGAAAATACATCATTTTTAACACACAAAATCTAAAAAATAATGGATGTAAACAAACAAACAAAAAGTCCATCATTTTTTAGATTTTGTGTGTTGAAAAAAAAAATAATTTAACATTCATGTAATACAATATTATTAAATTTTATAACTTATCTTAGAATGTGAACGCAAGGACTTATGATAACATAGCAGATCGTATGAACATTGATATGAACGTACGACTTCACAAACGTGTTTTTTTATATAATTTCTTGTTCGTATGGTGATGAATATATATAGGAGAAGATTTTCATACCAATTTGTGTATATCTAATAAATATATATAATATTTATATCTAAATAAAAATTGTAATTAAAATAAATTTATTTTTAATTTTCAGTATAAAATTATATATTGTAAAATAAATATGTTTTGTAATTGTAAATTCTCAAAATTCATGATAGGAATAATTTTGTTTTTACCTAATAAAGAAGTTAGTTTTCAAACTTTTTAAAACATGGGTTAGTTTTCAAAATATATAAAAAATTTGGAATATTAAATCAAATTTTCTCTAATTTTTTTTGCATAATAAAAGAGCATCATTTAATTCCAAAAAAAATATATAAAAAAACAAGACATTGTAATGGCCAGTTTGACGATTGTCTTTAGGGCTGGACGTTTTAACCATACCCGAACCCGATCCGAATTAGAAAAATACCCGAACGAGTCTTAGTGTCTAAGTATTTCGGGTTACTTCGGGTTTTGGCTAATACCCGAACCGAACCGAAATTCGAACTACAAATCCGAAACTAACTTAGACAATGAACCCCTTTTGTTATATCCGAACAAATCTCCCTTAGTAAAGTTTAGGGATGAGCGTTTTAACCGTACCCGAACCCGAATCCGATCCGAACTAGCTAGAAAAATACCCGAACGTAAAATTTGTGGATCATAGTTTCATAGTTTTGATCATAGTATACCCGAACATACTCGAACTTACCCGAAATCATAGTCAATTTGATGATGTTAATGGCCCAGTTTGATGATTGTCTTGGTCAATTTGGAGCCAATAATAGTGAATTGCAACTGATCCTTGCTTTTTGATTTTTTGTTTCCACCAAATATATCTTTTTTTTTGTCAACTACAACTACTTATCTATTACATCACATGTGACTAGTAGGAGGACAGTTTTGTGGAGCATCCTTTACTGGCTCGGTATGATCTACATAGGAAAATAAAAAGCTTCGTGCTCAAGCCGTTTTTGCAAGAGTATCGGTGCGGACGTTTAAAACACGGGGATAAATGATAAACTAAAGACTCCGAATGTCTCTTGAAGAAGATGGAATCAAAATAAAATTTGCATAAAATTTGGAAGAAAAAAAAGTAAAACAAAACTAAATCTCTTAAAAAACTTATGAAACGTGTGAAGTATATTTAGTGAGCAGTTATACAAAAATGTAATTTGAAAATTTAGATGGAAACAGAAAGTTTGTTAGGGATGAAGTTTTGCTTGTCGCTAAAGTGATTTGTAATTCAAAGAATAAAGAAGTATTCATATGTGTTTTGTAGAAAACAGAGAAAAGGATTAATAATCGGAAATTCATTTTTAAAGTTTGGTTGGGACAATGATGAATAAGAATATAACATTTAAAAAAGCATTAAGCATCATATCAACCAATCAACAAAGTATTTAGAAACTGTAGATGCTTTGCAAATGCTACTCTCTCTATGCTTTTATATGAAGCTTTTGGTATAACATTAACCTATAAATTATCAAAAAAAAATTAAAATAATTTTATATAACTAATTTATTTTGTTAAATAATATCAAAAATTATGTTTATATTAAAATGTAAATTTTATACTTTTAAAACCAATATTTACTCATTTTTTATATTAATTTTCAAATAAAATTTTAAATAAAAATATAATATAATAAATACAATTGAAATACGAAAAATATATTATAAATATAACTATAGATATAATACTTACGAATAAATATATTAAATAATTTTATATATAATCTTTCACAATTCTGTCAATCACTTAAAATATGTACATTAATCAGAACATACAGCTTCAGTAGCACACTGTTTTTACTGCTTAATACTATTGCTCTACTATCATTTATACCAATCAAAGCCTAAAAATAATAATTATAAATTAGATGTCTTTGTTTAGTTTCACGTTGCAATAAAACGACCGTAGTTAGGTAAGGAAAATATAAAGTGAGTTTGCTTCAAGAGCACAGCTTTAACTAACTATATGGTCCCTCCTCTTGCTATGTATATACTTGAATCAAAATCTTTCGTTGTTGCTAACTAACTTGAACATGTTTCCTTCCTTCTAACCCAACAACCTTGCCGAATTTACTTTCTTACCCTTTTCTCTCCAATATTATATACTCTGTTTCTTACTAATTAATTATCACTATATATAGTTTCTTTCTTTTTTGAGCAAACTATACACTAATACTATATATATAGTTTCAATTACACATGGATTTAATTAAATAGCCAATTTAAATGATATGATTAATTAACACTTTTGAGAGAATTTTCACACACACGAAACCTCACCAACAAAAAATTCTTATCGAAATTCACTTATTTCTCCGAAAGCACTCCGAAACGGCAAGACACTAATACCTCTCGTATAGAAGAATTTCTTGAGAACAATGTTCATTATCAAATATCGTTAGCTCAACTGGAAAAATACCAAGAGCAAAGCTTAGAGATCACAAAATTGAGTGACGCTTGAGACGGGACCACATAAAATGCTCTGGTCCAAGGCCTAGAAGATGTACGGACATTGGTCAAAAACCCCCTAATAATTCCAAAAAGAACAAAAAAAAAAGCTAGCGGACTACCTTCGGCTTGACTCCATGAACTCGGCACACCATTTGGCGATACACATTTCCGATGTTTTATAACTTTTTGACTCAAAACTCTTTAGATGTTGTCACATACCAAGAAGGTGTAATATACTTTGTGTATCTCTTGACCATAAAAGCCATGGAATTGTGTCAAAGAACTTTGATCTCATGGTCTCGCTCAAATTTTTTTTCTTTTTCTAATGAATGGACCGAAGAGACTTAAAAATGGGCCACTTATACTAGTTTTAAGCCCAATACTCCACAGGCACAGGTGTATTATACGTAGATAGATATATGAATATACTTAATTATTCTCAATCTTATCTGGTTTTCTCACTCGAAAATTCACAATCACAAAACCATGAGATCAGATAACATCTGGACCCGGAAACCAGAAGTCAAAACCGGGAAATCCGAGTTTCCGGTTATCAGATTCCTCCGTGGACACATCGAGAAGATCAAGGACCAAACCGGAGGTCCCGGAATCGGCGGCGGCTTAGGCTGCGGAGCTGGAATCGGCATCGGCTTCACCGGCGGGCTCGGGTTAGTCGCTTCCGAAGGGATTAACCATTCTAATGTGGTGTTTGGCGTCGGAATGGGTTGCGGTATCGGGTTCGGGTTCGGGTACGGGTTTGGAGTTGGCGGCGGATTCAATTCCGATGACATTGGTGATAAATTGACCTATGGGAAAAGCTCCGGTTAATATTCCGGGTCGGGTAAAGGATTTTTATATGGATTATTGAGACATTTCTTCCTTTTTTTTTTGTTGTTGTCTTTATTAGTTTTTTAATTGCTTGAGTTTTCTTACATAGCTCAACGTAATATCACAATTATGAAAGATAAACATAAAAATAATTACGATAATTACATAAGTTTATCATAATATATAAACCTTTAAACCAAAGACACGAGCTTTTCGAAGCTCTCAAAGACATTTCTCATGATTGGTCTTTTATCTGGGCTCTTCTGTACACAAGCTAACCCGATTTTGATCACTTGAACCATACTTTCTTCCATATCTCTATCTCGAGCTAAAACCGGGTCAAGAACATACCAAACCGGTTTATTTCTCTCACTAGCCGATTCAACCCACATAATCAAATCCGTCTCTGATCTTTTCGTCTGCATAACCGGGGATTTTCCGGTTATTATTTCGAGTACCACTAAACCGAATGAATACACGTCCCATTTCTGAGACGGTTTAGTCATCTTGGAAGCTTCAGGAGCTTGGTAATATGATACTCTTGAGACGATTGGTGAGCTTGTTGTCTCCATCGGAGAAATTTGGTCTGATTTGATCTCTAAAGAAGACATGTCGACGATACGTCCCAGACCAAAACCCGAAATTTTCGGTTCGAGATTCGGTCCGAGAAGTATGTTGCTGGAGTTTATATGTCCATGGACGTATCTTTTGGGACTAAACTCGTGGATATAAGTCAATCCTTTTGCGATTCCTCTCAATATTCTTAACCGGACTGGCCAAGATAGTTGCTTGCAGGACAAGCTACCAGGTCTACCTGTTATAAAGTGAAAACCTCATCAAATGTATGAAGCAGACTTGAATCTAAAAGTTCTCTAACTTTGAAAATATGGTCTTAACAATCATGGATTTACGCGATTTGATTCTAAAGTTTACCTTGAATTGCAGAACCAAGGTCACCATTTGGTATATAATCATAGATTAGGAGTTTCTCTTCTGGAGACCAGCAACAAGCTTGGAGATTCAAGACATTCCGGTGCTTGATTTTCGCCATTGCTTCAACATCAGCAAGAAACTCTTTGAGTCTTAAACAACCTTTATCTTCCAATCTTCTAACGGCTAACATTAACTCGTTTTCAAGAACAACTTTGTAGACAAGCCCGATCCTGCTCTTCCCCAGAAGAAAAGCCGAGGCTTTCAGAAGCTGGTCGAGGTTAAACTGGATTTCCGGATCCATTGGCATGAAAACCTGTTGAGTTTTGTTCCCATCTTGTGTTTCGGGTTCCGAGTTCCCAGCCTTGAAACAGAGAAACTCCTGCTTTGTCTTCTTCTCTAAATGACATGCTTGGTTGTTTTGATCTTTGTGTGCACGACGAGCTGATGCTTTTCGGAGATAGTAGATGAATAAAGAAGCAAGAAAAAGGATTCCGGCGACTGTGCCTACAGTGGCTGTAAGGATGATGCAAAAACTAGAACAATGTTTGGCTTTTCTTGAATATAGTTGAGAAGGAACTATCTGTGTGTTTCTTGTGGTGCAAGAAACTTTAATGGGTAATCCACAGAGTAAAGGGTTCCCTTGGAAAGCATTTGGACCGGCATTAAACAGAACGTTAGATTTTGGTATCGGACCGCTGAGATTGTTGTAAGAAAGATCGACATAGAGAAGCTCCGGGAGATCTCCAAGACTTGTTGGAATCATACCTGAGAAGGAGTTATGAGAAAGATCAAGAGTACCTTTCAGATCCCTCAAACTTCCTATATCCTCGGGGATCGATCCAGTCAAGCGATTTAAAGAAAGATCCAGCGTCTGAAGATGAACCAAATTAGAGCCTAACCCGGTTGGAAGATCTCCAGAGAAACCATTGTCGCCAAGAACGAGTGTTTTCAGCTTCTTGCATCGAATTAGCGACAAAGGGATCGAACCGTTGAAAGAATTGTCCGAAAGATCCAAAACCATCAGGCTCTTCAATGTCCCTATCTCTTCCGGAACCAACCCGGAAAACGAATTCCCAGAAAGCACCAAGCTTTGAAGCCCTTTTGGTCCAAAGAGTTCCACAGGCAACTCCCCTTGAAATTCATTGTCTCTGAGGTTAATGTGACGAAGGGACAAGAGGGTTCCAATGGAAGGATTAAGAGAACCCGAAAGGCGTTTGTTTGGAAGACGAATCCAGACAACTCTCAGATCATCATTACATGTAATACCTTGCCAAAAACAAGGGTTTGAATCCGAGGAGTTCCAATTGGTAAAAACAGAGTCTTTCTGGTTTTGTAAGGATTGCTTAAAGGAGAGAAGAGCAAGACCTTGATCGTTTAGAGAAGTAGCTATGGAAATGAAATGGGTTAGAATGAAGCAGAGAATGAGAAATAATTGAGCCATCTCTAAAGAGAAACAATTCTGAATTGAGTAAAGTTTGGCTCCCCTAAATATCTATAAAAAGAAAGAAGTGACAAGCTTTAATCAATAGTGTTGCTAGTCCCTGGACTGGCCTAGTTTTTCCAAGTCAACAGTTGTAACTTATATTCAATTCTAGAATTTAAAGATTTTTGTTTTCTTGTTGAAGAAAGCTACACATAAGTCGTGCATTAAAGAAATATATAATACACAGTAATTTTCAACCGAAGATTTTTCTTAGAGTATCGTATATAAATGGAATTAGCGGCGATTGAGGCGATAATTGGAACAGTAGGGGCACGTAATGTAATGAGGAACAGCTTTCTAGTTTCTAGTTGTTTAGTGGTGGGGGAATGTATTGACACTTTGCTTCCTTGATCCAAAAGTCAATTGTCCACCAGAAAAACAAAAAACTATTGTGGCGGTATATTTAATCGTGGTAATTGTCCAAAATAGTATAAAATGACAAAAAAATGTTAGAATAATATTAAGTTTGGAAAAATTATAATGGGAAAAAAACTAGAATGACACAAATAAATTGACTAAGGATTAGACTAACATAAAATAACTGGGAAGGAAAAAGTCTGTTTTAAGCCCATTATACCTTTATTTGCTCTTGTTAGGAAAAACGTTATTACGACACTGCCATTACGAAATTATTTCTACGTAAGCAAAAGTTTGAGTTATTTACAAAAATGTCACCGCGGTTTTCAGAATAAGTCCGCGGACCTTTGTTGCAGACTTAATAAATCGATAAGTCTGCACAGACTTGTTATGCAGACTTAATCTGCATACTTGTTTTGCAGACTTAATCTGCAGACTTATTTTTCAATGTTGCAGATTTATTAAGTATGCGCACATCTGCAGACTTATTATGCGTGTTGCAGACTTTTCGACGCAGACTTAATATGCTTTGTTGCAGACTTATTTTTCAATGTTGCAGATTTATTAAGTCTGCGCACATCTGCAGACTTATTATGCGTGTTGCAGACTTTTCGACGCAGACTTAATATGCTTTGTTGCAGACTTATTAAGTCTGCGCAAACTTGTTTTGATTGCATATTTATTCCCTTTGTCGCAGACTTATGTTCATTTGCAGACTTATTATGCAGACTTATAACAAATTTGCAGCTGTTTGTTGCAGACTTAAATGCTTTGTTGCAGACTTTTGGAAAATCTGCGACAAGAAGACTAAGTCTGCGACACTTGAAAGGTCTTACTGAAATAACATCGCTTGTCGCAGATTTATTTACAATGTCGCAGATTTAATGCTTAACGTCGCATACTTATTTGTAAATTGCTTACGTGGCATTAAAAACTGTAGACTTATTAGACTGTGCTGCAGACTTGTTTTCTGACTAAAATAACACTTTGTTTGTCGCAGACTTGTTATGTTATGCAGACTTATTGAATGTGTAGCAGACTTAACGAATATGTTTGTCCTAGACTTTCAATGTGTTGGTCGTTGCAGACTTATTCAATGTGTTGCAGACTTATTCAATGTGTTGTAGACTTATTCAATGTGTTGCAGAATTATGTCTCTCTATTCTTTGATTTTTCCAGGCTTCTTTAGGTGAAGAATCATCTCAGGTTGAATCTTCACAAGGAGTTCTCACTCAGCTTTAGAATTGAAGATGTGTTTGCGGCTGCTGATTTTTTGGACCCGTTTGGTCTCTTTATGGATGCTACTTATCTACTTTGTGGTGTATTTTATGACTAGTTGATGGTCTATTTTAGGGCATGTTTTAAGAGTCTTTTCGAACTTGTTCAAAGACCTTTATTTGGCATCTATTTTCGGACTTTTTGTGGTCTGTTTCAATCAAGACAAATGCAAAGTAAGACAATCGTTCATTCTCGGACTTATTGTCATTTTCAGACTTATTGTAAGATCTTAAATCTGTTTTTTCCTTTTTTCCGTCTTTCCTTAAATCTTTGTCTGTTTTCTCATTGCTTGCTTGAATTTTCATGCTTTTTACCTTTAGGTTCATGTGGGAAAACGTCCAAAACACACTCAACACTTAAAATATAAGTCAAAGACACGAACTACAAACCAAGTTAAAACAAATACAAAGACAGACTCATCACTTAAAATAGAAGTCGGAGACAAGAACTACAAACGAAGTTAAAACAAATACAAGACACACTCATCACTTAAACGAGCTGACTACAACCAAGGATGATCACACATCCAATCAATACAAGAAACATCCATTTTTTAGGGAAGATTTTGCTTCCAGTAGAAGTTCTTCCACTCTTTCAATATTCTCTTTCTCTAGTTTCATTTGGAGCTTCTCAAACATCTGCTTCTCGGCCTCCTCTCGATCTGTTGCAAATTGCTTAACCTCTTGTTCAAGTCTATCTATTCTAAACGATGATGCCTCTATCTCATTCAACAATGCTTCATCAACCCACTTGAAAGTGTGCAACAAATCTGCAACACATGAAACAAGTCTGCAACAAATGAAACAAGTCTGCGACACATGTCTCCAACAAATAAAACAAGTCTGCAACTAATGAAACAAGTCCGCGACACATGTCTCCAACAAATAAAACAAGTCTGCAACTAATGAAACAAATCTACAACTAATGAAACAAGTCTGTGATAAATAAATATGTAACAATAACAACAAAGTCTGCAACAAATGAAACAAGTCTGCGACAAATGAAACAAGTTTGCGACAAATGAAACAAGTCTCCAACAAATAAAACAAGTCTGCAACAAATGAAACAAGTATGCGATAAACAAATATGCAACAATAACAACAAAATCTGTAACAAGTAAAACAAGTCTGCGACAAATGAAACAAGTCTGCGACAAATGAAACAAGTCTGCAACAAATGAAAATAAGTCTGCATCTGTGAGGAAGATGAAGAGACGCGAGGGCAGCGCGGCGGTTTTAAGCATTTAAAAACAAGTCTGCAACACATGAAAACAAGTCTGCAACACATGAAAACAAGTCTGCATCTGTGAGGAAGATGAAGAGACGCGAGGGAGAGAGAGAGAGAAAATAGACGATAACATCGACGACGGTGATGAACGAGGACGACAGACTTTGAAGAAAAGAGGGAAGAGAGAAACTACGAAGGTTTGGTTAAGAAGGACGGCGACGAGGGTACAACAACGCTGAAGAACAACGACGACGAGATCTATGAAAAACGGTGACGACGACGGTGAAGAAAAAAATTAGGGTTGAGAGGTTTAGGGTCGTCGTTTGATGAATAGATTTAAGGAAGAGAAGAGAGATTTTTTTGAGTATTATATTTTTATTTTTTTCCTGAAAAAAAATAAATCAAAATGGCATTTGTGTAAATAAGTAACTCAAATAAGGGTGTTCTGTCTTTTGACAAAATAGTTGTGTTATTCTAGTCAACTCAGTTCTGAAGGTGTTAATCTAGTAATTACATAAAAGATTAATGTTATTCTGAGCAATTTTCTCAATTATAAAAATAGTATTNAAAAAAAAAAAAACTGTTTTGTGTTTAGGGTTGAGTTGTTTGGGAGATTAGAGTTAACCAAAAAGGAATACAACAGCCGGCGAAAATGAATACTCCAGTATGGAGACAAACCCGATGGAAAACTAGATTTCCCATGAAACAAACGAAACTAGAATTACACAAATAACTTAGACCCAACATAAAGAAACTGAAGATTGATGGAAAAAAATAAATCAAAAATACTAAAGCTGAACCGCTAGACCAAGACGCTCTCACGATTAAACCCCAAAAAAAAACTGAAAACGCCGAAGCTTACACTTAACATAGCAAAAAAAATAAAAAATACTATCGAATACATGAAAAACACACTTGAAATGAATCTCACAAGACCACAACATTTCTAATATGAGTAATACATAATTTTCTAACTTTATTAGGTTTAAGTTAACAACATTTAATTCTGACTAAATACATGTTATTTTTAGTATAGTTAAAAGCTTTAAATACGGATGAAATACAAATAAATAAAACCGTATGACAAAGTTGAAATGTTGGTGAGTCACCTAGATCCACCCATGTTGGTGACTAGATGCCAAAAGAGGAGTTTATTGCCTCTGACCACGAAGTTGGAAGACCTTCTTGAAGCCATGTAATGTATATCTTTTTCGTTTGGTTAGGTTTGTCAAGGTTTTGAGATATTATTCCGAGTTGGTGAATACGAAGTGATATGCTTTCTCCAATTTGTTAGATGAGTTTTGTACGATTCAAGACATGCTCAGTAGTTTTTTACACTCTCTCTAATCTCTCGTCGTATTAATTTCAAAGTTAGTATATAAATCCGTTGAGTTTGTTCTAGACCTTTTGATTTGTAAATTTTTATCCACCAGTCTGAGTCACCAATCATGCGGGCATTTAGATATTCGGTTCAGTTCCGGATCTTTCGGATAGAAGGACTTTGGATCCCTATAGGAACCGATAGGGTTTTGGTTCGGTTACAATCGATTCCGGATATTTCGGATCTTAATTTTGAGAACCGATAAAATACCCGATTTTTTTTTATATGGTTAGGTTCGGGTATTTTTTTACCCGACATACCCAAAATATATCCGAAAACCCGAAAATATACCCAAAAACCTGAAAAAACGAAAGAAAATATATTCGTAAAACTAAAAATATACCCTAAATACCCCAAAAAATTAACTAATATTTATGGATATATAATTATACTTCAGATATTTTGGGTATCCGATCGGTTCTCGGTTCGGTTCCGGTTCTTCGGGTATGAGAGTTTAGGATCCATCGGGTATTTTTATAGGTTTCCGTTCGGATTCACTTCCTCCTAATCGGTTCGGTTCTGGGTATTTTGTCCATGCCTAAATAATGGTGTTATACTTTAATTTAAATGTGAGGTTAACAAAAAAAAAATGAAATGATTAAATTAAAATATTATTCTTAATATGATGAAAATAATATTGAGACATATTATGATAATTTTTTTTTATTGAAAATTGAATTATTCATTCCTCACAACTAAATTCAGTTTTAGTTGGATTTACTTTGGTTTGGGATTCAGTAACAAACATTACTAGACTTTTATAAAATGCGAATTTATTTTTGTTTTTATCATGATTAAGATAGACCTAAGTATACATTAAGATGCAAAACAAATAAACCAATTACAACATGTGAAACTTACAATGCAAGCAAAAAAACTTCACTGCAACAAGATAACTAAACTTGTCATTGTTCTAAATGGCTCTTATCTCTTTTCCGGCTAAAAAAATTGACCAAGTTGGGAACTTTCTTCTTCTTCTTGATTATAAAGTAATTCGGAGTCGCTCTGTTTCCCGATGAGTATCTTCTCCCCTTCCCTCCCTGAACCGGAGTGAATTTCCCGCTCAGCCTCGTCGATTTTCTTACCGGTTTAGGAGAAATCAAGTCTTTGTCTTCTGAACTCTCCTTGAACTTCTGAATCTCGTTCTGGACCAGTCTTTTTATCGATAGCGACCTCTGCATCCTAAACGATTCCCTCTCTTCTTCCATCATTGTTTTTCCACTCTCTCTCTTTAAAGTTTCAGTCTTTATCAATATCGCATTAGTGCTTGCCTTGAGTGCTTCGACCCACGCCATTGCTGCTTCCACTTTCTTCTCTGCAGTTTCTTCAGCGTGACAAGCTTGTCCACTCAAATACTCGTACTCGAATCTTGAGATTGTGATGGTTGAGTTTCGCTGAGAATTCATTTCTCGAGTTTCCATTGTTTTCTCCACCATTGATTCAAGCTTCTCGAGGGCTAAAACCTCTGCGTGCTTCGCTTTCTCAAGCTCATCTAACTTGGAAAGCAACTCTTTTTCCTTTCCGCTAACTCCCATTTCTGTTTTCTGTATTTCACTCTTGATGACCGTTGCTTCTTCTTTAACATTAAGCTCCTCTTTCTTTGCAGCTTCTTTATCGTTCTTTAGTTTCGAGAACGAACAAGTTAAATTGTCCGCAAGAGAGCTGATTCTTTCTTCAGCTGCAGATACTGCTTCTAATTTAGCTTTCGCCATAAGCAGCTTCGCATTGAGTCTCTCAATCATTGCATCATCCTTTTGTATGATCTTATCAAACCACGCTGTTTCTTGTTTGGCTTCTTCAAGTTCTTGCCTCAACGCATCCATTATATTGACGAGATAAAAGAGTTCTGCGTTAATAGAAGCGAGTTCTGCCTTCTTCGCTTCTGTTGCTTCCGTAACTTCTTTCAAAACCAACAAATTGTCCTTTCCTCCTTCGAAAAGACAGTTTTTGGATCTCGACATACTGTCATTCCTCTGAACCTTCCTCTCCATGTCCTTAACAAGCTTTAACTGAGTTTCTAACATCTCGATATCTGATAAAGTCTCAGATAACACATTCTCAATCTCCTTTGATCTCTCAATCTCTTTCACCATTTCCCGCATTCTCTTTTTCCTTTTCTCCAATGAATCAAACACTTCCTTCCTTTCCCTCTCTCTCTGCGCTTCGACCTCTTTACGTTCCTTCAAGGCCTCGATCTTCGCCAATTCAACCAAAACATGTTCTTCGTTTGCAACATCGACCTCTAGCTTAAGACTCTCCAGCAACTTCAAATTCTCTTCCATTCTAATCCCTAACTCCGTTACTTCCTTTTCCGCCACAGCTTTCTCTCTCAAAACATATGCTACATCAAGCTTCAGCTTACTCAGCTCTTGCTTCACATCCTCTAACTCTCTCATGATTTGAGCGTACTGACCATTTCCATCAATCTTTAACTTCTTCACAGCTTCAATATCGATTTTCCGAGACTTTAACCTGCGATTCGACTCCTCTATCAGTAAAGTGAGCTCCTGCACCGTCTTATTCGCCTTGCAGAGTTCCGTTTCTGCTTTCGCCTTTGCAGACTCAGAAGCTCTTCTGCTCTCTCTGTAGATTCCAAGTTCTCTTCCTGACTTATGCAAGTCCTCAGCAACCGAAGGAGAAGACTGCTAACAAAAAAACAGAGAACACAAAAATCAACACCAAACAAGTTCACTGTATACAAAATCAATCCCAAAATCAAAACTTTAGCAAACAATCAGCATTCTTTACACAAACTATAAAAGAAATCACACAATTTCTATCTAAAGAATTGATCTTTGGTTTCACCATAACGACCGGCAAATCAAGCTGAGGAGAGACGCTTCGAGTAGCTTTTTGTCCGTACATGTTAATGGCGGCTTTCACTGATCCGATTCTTCTTCCTCCGCCTAAATTCCCTTCGGCCATTGATCTATTCCTCCTGGGTTTCTACTGAAATTCAAGAAAAACCCTAACACTTCAACTTGGCAAATCAAAATTCAATCTTTTCTTAAACTTGAAATTTTTAAAACCCAAACACTTAAACTTGGACTTTTTTAAACGAGAACTTACAGGTGACAGAGAAGTTGGAGGAAGAGAAAGATTGTTGTTATGTGTAGAAGAGAATGAACGGAGGAGAAGGAGATGATTGGTTCACATCGTCTCTGATTTCTTATCATTTTTTTGTTTTTTGTTCTCTGTGGAGAATTTATGAAAGTTGGTTTCTTCTGGGCATTGATCTGAGGCCAAGGATACCACAAGTAGCACAAACATATATGACATGATTGTGAAAGAACCCAAAATAATTATTAAAAAAAACAAAAATTGAGAATACACAAATATGGTTAAAAATATGTAGGCCTACTTGCTATAAGGTTTTATCTATTCAGACAAGTAGAAAATCTAATCAATCTTTGATTTATAAACAATTACATTTCATGACATTGAAAAAAACGTGCAATATTTTTATTTATATAGTTTGTTTTCTTTATATAGATATTTATATAGTTTGTTTTTTTTATATAGAACTAGATAAGTACCTACATATATACAAATTTGTAATTTAATATTTTATAACCCGCGAAAAAAAATATTTAAAGACAAAAAATGAAAAACATAATTAGATCATCCGTAAAAATATATAATACATAAATTTTTACAATGAAATAAATATATATATTGAAAGAAAAATTTGGTGAAAAATGTAGTAAATAGTTTTTGATACAATTATTGGACTTTTTATTTTTCGGTGTGTAATTGACATATTACCAAATTGTGGTTTATATAGAAGTGAGAAATTAGAATTCTTTTCCTATGATTAATTTCCTTAATCTAAATAGAAAAACTACCGAATATTTTTTCCTTCTGTATTATTAAAACATAAATATTTTTGTAATCTGTTTCCGAACACCGTTATTTAAAAAAAAAAAAATTGGACATGTTGCCAAACAAGTATTAAACATGTTGACAAATATTTATTAAATCTATTATAAACATAAAAATTACAAATTAAACATATTTGAATCAATAACATATAAATTAGTTCTTATGCCTCTTTTCACATTTTATATATTACAAAATATAATTTACAAAAATCTTTATCCCGCGCAGGCGCGCGAATTTAAAATCTAGTTTTTACATTAATGTTGCCTTTTAGGATAAATTTAATTTTAACTTTATTTTTGAGTAACTTTATCTGTTAAGATTATGAATCGGTTATTAAATTTCCAGATTTTTTTTTATTAATCGATTTTAAAAATTTCCAAGTTTGACTTGACACGTATCGCGATTAGATGAATTAACAACTTTGAAACATTCAGTTTTTTTTTCCCTTTTCTTGTCAACGAAAACATTCAATTTTATATAATAAGATTTCCTTATTCTAAATTGAAATATGGTTTTTTTATGAAAAAAAAAAAACCAAAAATATCCTTTCAACTTTAAACAATGAGAGAATTTTCGAAATAACACAAATTGAGAAACTAATTACTAGAATAGTACAAAGTTTGAAAAAATTATAAAATAGCATTTTTTGGGAAAATTGTAAATAAGCTTAGCTCTAAACTCTAAACCCTACACCCTAAACAACCCAACCCTAAATCCAAAAATGTTCAATTGTTTTTTGAAAATGACTATTGTAGCAATTTTCCCAAACTTTGTACTATTTTTGCAAAATTTTGGTCATTTTGTACTGTTTTGGACCATTACCACTTAAATAATTACACAAAATGCCATTGGTCATTAACCTTTGTTCCGACCACATAACCCGGTGATACTGTTCATCAACCGTCCCACCAACACTGTTCATCCAAAGTCGACGATACTATTCACCGTCGGAAAATTTAAAACCGTATGTGATTTTTGTTGATAAATATTTGATTAACATGCTAACTAATATGGTATCATAATAAACTTATGGTTATTCGATAACTATAGAATGTTACCGTGCCAACAATAATATCCGGTATATGTAACATGCTAACAATAATATCTGATACTTGTAATATCCGATAACTAATATGGATAACTATAAAATTTTAAAGTGCTAAAAGTAATATCTTATACATGTACCATGTTAAAAATAGTATATGATACTTGTAACGTGCTAACAATATTATCCGATACTTGTATACGTACTAATAAAATAAATATCTGAATAATATTTCTATTAACGTGGTAAGATAATAAATATACATATAATATCTATATTGACGTGTAATTTATATAGAATGTTCACCAATAATAATAGTGAAGTTAACATGATAATATTGATAATAACAAGTTACATAGACTTACTTATACTAATAACAATAACAATAACAATAACAATAACTGTCAAGAGGCTCATGGTCTAGTGGTATCCCTGCCATTGTGAGCGGGAGGCCCTAGGTTTGAGTCCCTTGATAGGGAAAATATTAAAAATATTTTCCTATCCCACACGGGCGTGGTCGAGTGGTCGGTCGGAGGATGACGGCTAGGTAAAGGGTACACTCCCACCCGAGTTCGATTCTCCCCTGGCGCAGATACTCGAAACAAGGTCACAAACGTGTGTGGAAGCTGGCACTGGGCTTTGGCCTAGTTGAAAACCCATGAGGAGGCTTTGTCAGTTGGGCCAACTCACTCTAGGCAATAGTCGGAAGGCGTGAAGTCTTACTGGTTTGGCATGTGGTAGCCAGTCCCCATCTCTCCAGTAGGATATCGACCGGACAACCTAGGTTATAAAAAAAAAAAAAAAAAAAAAACAATAACAATAACAATAACGAGTTATTAATTCATGTAGTCCATTAACTATTTTTGTTATTAATTAACTTTCGTATTAACAACTAAAATCTGGGTCTAATTGATCCAACTCACTCAATCTCATTCATTTAAACAACAGATTCTTTGAACTTGTAACAAAACAAAATAACACAAAATCCGTAGAATACAAAAGACGAACACTTTTCGTGAATTTTTTATTTTTTGGCAAATCAAAAGCAATGATCCAAAAAACAGAAAATGTTACTTTGCCCAATAACGATAACAATAACCAAGCAACAACGTGAAGCAACACAAACTAGTTACCATCATTTGGTCTCTCACCCAAATCGAATTTAACCCAAGTTAAAGAAGGCAAGAGATCGAGAAGCATCTGACTGAACCGTAAGAAAAATCCTAGAAATTTCGCAATCGCCAAATGAGGAATCAACGATTTTACCTCGTCATGAAGATTAGATACGACAGACTCACGGTGACTGAGAGTCAAAACAGATGACATCGCCGAGTATACGGAAATACTTCAACATCTACTCCGAAGTCAAACTCTTGTATTTCTTTTTTACTTTTATTCCTTCTTTTTTTTTTTTGTTGAATAAAATGTTAAATTAGATTCAAATAAAAAATATGCGTTTTTACAAATGAATTCTGACGGTTTTAGTAAAATAAAACCAAGAAACAACATATTTTAATGGAGTCTTTCTTTTGGCGAACCAAGTTTGCAAGCCATCTTCATACTTCTCCACACATTCCCTTTGTATCGTACTTAGTCTATTACGAACCATGACATCTATCTTCTTGATTAAGAGACCGCTCGGAATAGGTTGATCTCCATGCCTCTGGTTATTACAACCATGTAGTAGGTTGATCACCAAATTGAGTGAATCGATGCTTGGAAAACATACCTCAATATAAATGTTGTTGTTGAGTTAAGGGCTGGGCGGGATATACGTTCCAATACCTCCGACCATGTCGACGTGAATGCTGCCCCCATAATTCCACCGACTAACGTTTCCCACACCATCTTAGTATATGGACAACCAAAAAAGATATGCTCCCGACTCTCAAACGGCTCATCACAAAACAAGCAGTCCTTAGCAACGTTGATATTCCAGTTCTCCATACGATCACCCGTCGATAGTCTATTTTTTGCGGCTAGCCAAGTAACAATTGAGAGTTTGGGAGTGGCAAAGGGAAACCAAATGCCTTGATAGGGACTCCACATAACTACCTTTATTCCTTCACACCGGGCTGAAATCTTGCCCTCATCTACTCGCATTATTTTACTCCACACTGAATATGTTTCATCCTTATTTGTTCATTATCTCAAATTCAATCGCCATTCTCTTGTCTAACACCCGATCCTTTGTTATTTAAGGACAAACCAAATCCCTAAACCAATTTAAACCAAAATCTTGAATTGATTGTCTTTTAGCATCAACAATTTGGCGCTCTTTGTGGGACGAAGGCTAGTCTAACTCCAGCTTCAAAAGATCGAGATGGCAGAAGAAAAGAATCTACGAACTGAAGCAACCATCCATAAGATCTTTGATGGACATGATGTTGGTTTTTAATGTTCAATCAAGCTCATGTTCACAGGAACACGAGAGAGAGAGAATCGAAACTTAAGAGAGAGTATTTCACTTCATATGTATATTTCGTATATTACAAGGAGATGAGTTTATAAAGACTCTAAGGAGACATACCTCCAACGGTCACTAAGCATAAGACAACCACTATAAGACAAAGCATGGGTTGAATAAACAAATCAATGAGACATAAGTTGATGGGCAAGCTGGGTGCTTGTCTTCTTACGTGTCTTCTTACGTGATCTCTGGGTGCTTGTCTTCTTACGTGATTTGAGTAAGTGGAGCATGGGTGGAATACAATAATACTCTAATACTCCATTCCTTCATTCCTTCTTCCTCTTGTGCCTCTCTCCTTCTTCCTCTCTAATACTCCCCCGCAAGCTTGGTCGTCGGGACGTCAAAAGAACCAAAGGCCAAGCTTGCAACACGTAAATAACTACCTCATTAAAAATCTTAACATAGACAACCTCTTGGGATAAAACTATGTTAAGGGAAAAAGAGTATAGTCTTCACGGTTGCTTGATGTAGCTATGACCCCGGTTTAAAAAAAAATTGAACCGGCTCCTTTCTCCCAAGTGTTTCCATTCCTTTAGTCCTTCTTGACTTGATTTCTCTTCTTATGGACCTCTTCATTTCATCTATAGTTTCTTTTTAGAATTTCCACGCATTCCTCCTCTCCTTTAAACCTTCATCATTCATGAGATGTAAAGAAAAATTTTAAAGTATATGTCGTGGGGTTTAAGAAATAAATAGATGAAACTTGAGTTTTCAAATGAGAGAATTATTAGTAATTAATATATGGACTATTAATAAGGTAATGAAATAAAAAAAATTGGGATAGAGTTTAGAGAGTAGCCTTTTGAGATGAAGAAGATTTTGAGGTGCGGTTTGGTCATCTTGAGATTGATCTCCCCCGCAATCTTGACTTGTTCATGGTTTAAAAACCATCTCTTGAACCTTGAAACCTTGTGCATAACCGATCTTGACATCTTGTGCACATCCGATCTTGAGTTCCATCAACTTTACACTAGCACACATGCATTGGACTGATTCAAAGTATCCCACCAGCTTGCCTCTCCACTAGAACTTCCACCATAGCTACCTTGGGGTCTGCTATCTTCAGGTCAGCCTCTTCGGTCCGCCATCTTCAAGTCAGCCGGGTGAAACTAGGTTGGGCTTGTCTTGTGGTCTCTGAAACTTGATGGTTACTGATTCAAGCTCCAAGCTTGGTTACTGTGTCTTCTCATGGCTTTCTTGAAGCCTTTAGAGTTTGAATCTAGCCACCAGCTGACCTCCAACCCGCATGACTTATTCTGAATAAATTACACTCGCCATGTCTTCTTGAGACATATTAGAGAGTATGGAGAATAAGTATGGGTTTTAGAGAATAAGTAACCAGAGAATAAGTAACCAGAGAATAGGGTTTAGAGAATGGTAAAGAATGCAGAGAATGAGCGGAAGTATAAGAGAATGGAGAATGAAGAATTTACTCAAGAGTTCAAATGGACAGAGATTTGCTCTGTTTTCTTGAGTTTTGCAGAAACAACAACAGCTAATAACCACCACCTCTTGATCCGCGTTTCCGGCTTGCCATCCTGGTCAAGCTTGCGGAAACAACAACAGCCAATAACCACCACCTCTTGATCCGTGTTTCCGGCTTGCCATCCTGGTCAAGCTTTCGTCTCACCGGTCAGTTCGGGGTCGGCAACAACATGATCACCGTCTTCTGGTTTCTCTCCGGTCAGCCACCATGGACCGCCATCTCGGAAACTCATTTTCCGGTTCTCCTTGGATCGCCACACGGTTGAGTATTATCATCCCCCCTCAAGATCGGCTCGAGTAACGGATTATTGTGAGAGCCAATCTTGCGAGAAGATGAAGACCGTGCGGAAGTATAAGATCCGTGCGCTTCTTCCTCTTCACAACACCACCTTGGGACGTAGAGAGCTTCAAACATCTTCATCAATAAATGAGCATCAAGAACGCCTTCTTTGACCATCATAGAGGGAGCCTTCAACTGGTCACGGTTCCCATCTCCGTGAATCACCATCTCCGTGAAGAGCTTACAATTGACAGCGATGTTCAAACAAACGCTGAGACCAGCTCACGTCTCTTCAAGAAGCGCACCACATATGGATGGAAAGATCTTTGAGTCGTCTTTCCAACAAGCCAAAGATCATACAAAATGGCCTCCGGATGTGAGAGATACAGCCATTCTCCCAAACTTGGTCCGCCATCTCCGTGAATCAGCATCATACTCTCTCCTTGCCGTGACTTCTCCAAGAACTCGTGAATGAAATACGTGGGAGCTAGAAGCAAACCCCATCTCTCAGCAAACATAAAAAAAACCGTGGGGAGTATATATTGCTAAACCCACAAACACAACATCTACAAAGAGAAAGAGCTCCCCTTGGCCCTAGGCCTTAGAGAGCTCCAACGATTTGCGGAAGCTTTGTCACCAAGAGCTTAGATTCTCTGATACCATGTTGGTTTTTAATGTTCAATCAAGCTCATGTTCACAGGAACACGAGAGAGAGAGAATCGAAACTTAAGAGAGAGTATTTCACTTCATATGTATATTTCGTATATTACAAGGAGATGAGTTTATAAAGACTCTAAGGAGACATACCTCCAACGGTCACTAAGCATAAGACAACCACTATAAGACAAAGCATGGGTTGAATAAACAAATCAATGAGACATAAGTTGATGGGCAAGCTGGGTGCTTGTCTTCTTACGTGTCTTCTTACGTGATCTCTGGGTGCTTGTCTTCTTACGTAATTTGAGTAAGTGGAGCATGGGTGGAATACAATAATACTCTAATACTCCATTCCTTCTTCCTCTCGTGCCTCTCTCCTTCTTCCTCTCTAATACATGAAAGGATGGCCAAGGACTTGTCCGACAAGTTGGATGGGGTCGTGGCCACGGTGTCCAAAAAGGTTGACCAAGTGGTCTCGGATCACATTCAATCTGTTACGGAATTTTGTTCAATCGTGACACAAGGGCCCGAACAAGCTAGTTTCAATCTCACGGAGACACCTCCTGAGGTTTATGAATTTATTAAACATTTTCTTCCAAACTAATCCTATCAAAATACGAAGATCTAAACATANCCTTTAAACCTTCATCATTCATGAGATGTAAAGAAAAATTTTAAAGTATATGTCGTGGGGTTTAAGAAATAAATAGATGAAACTTGAGTTTTCAAATGAGAGAATTATTAGTAATTAATATATGGACTATTAATAAGGTAATGAAATAAAAAAAATTGGGATAGAGTTTAGAGAGTAGCCTTTTGAGATGAAGAAGATTTTGAGGTGCGGTTTGGTCATCTTGAGATTGATCTCCCCCGCAATCTTGACTTGTTCATGGTTTAAAAACCATCTCTTGAACCTTGAAACCTTGTGCATAACCGATCTTGACATCTTGTGCACATCCGATCTTGAGTTCCATCAACTTTACACTAGCACACATGCATTGGACTGATTCAAAGTATCCCACCAGCTTGCCTCTCCACTAGAACTTCCACCATAGCTACCTTGGGGTCTGCTATCTTCAGGTCAGCCTCTTCGGTCCGCCATCTTCAAGTCAGCCGGGTGAAACTAGGTTGGGCTTGTCTTGTGGTCTCTGAAACTTGATGGTTACTGATTCAAGCTCCAAGCTTGGTTACTGTGTCTTCTCATGGCTTTCTTGAAGCCTTTAGAGTTTGAATCTAGCCACCAGCTGACCTCCAACCCGCATGACTTATTCTGAATAAATTACACTCGCCATGTCTTCTTGAGACATATTAGAGAGTATGGAGAATAAGTATGGGTTTTAGAGAATAAGTAACCAGAGAATAAGTAACCAGAGAATAGGGTTTAGAGAATGGTAAAGAATGCAGAGAATGAGCGGAAGTATAAGAGAATGGAGAATGAAGAATTTGCTCAAGAGTTCAAATGGACAGAGATTTGCTCTGTTTTCTTGAGTTTTGCGGAAACAACAACAGCCAATAACCACCACCTCTTGATCCGCGTTTCCGGCTTGCCATCCTGGTCAAGCTTGCGGAAACAACAACAGCCAATAACCACCACCTCTTGATCCGTGTTTCCGGCTTGCCATCCTGGTCAAGCTTTCGTCTCACCGGTCAGTTCGGGGTCGGCAACAACATGATCACCGTCTTCTGGTTTCTCTCCGGTCAGCCACCATGGACCGCCATCTCGGAAACTCATTTTCCGGTTCTCCTTGGATCGCCACACGGTTGAGTATTATCATCCCCCCTCAAGATCGGCTCGAGTAACGGATTATTGTGAGAGCCAATCTTGCGAGAANTGTCATCAAATAACCGTAACCGTGTCTAATCGTAACCGTATTTAACCGGACCGTATTTAACCGTAACCGTTTTACCCGTATATTAAATGGTTAAAGTTAAGGTTAAAAAAAAATTCTAACCGTAACCGGTGGTTAAAAAACCTTAACCGTATTAACCGTAACCGTGGTTATGCATATTTTACACACAAATCAATAAAACATATTAAAAATTCAATTATACCCTTAAAATTATATAATAACTCTTGAAATTATTCATTAGAACTGAGGTTAAATTATGTATTTGTGCCAAATTTTGCATTGAAAATCTTAAGTGATATTTATTATGAAACAAGAAAAAGATCCTTAAACTACCCTTATTACTCCATCCGTTTCAAAAAGAATGTTATTCTAGCTTTTTTTTGTTGTTACATAAAAAGTGTCACTTTAGATTTTCAATGTAAATTTTGGCACAAAATACCTAATTTAACATCAGTTTTAATGAAAAATTTCAAGAGTTATTATATATTTGAAGGATATAATTGAATTTTCAATATGTTTTATTAATTTATGTGTAAAGTGTCAAAATGACACTTATTATGAAACAGAGGAAGTATGAAACCGATGAAATATCTAACCGAAACGTCATAGTTTAAAACCAGTCGAGCTCGAAATATCAATTAAGAAATTTTAAAAAATAGTTAATTTTGATTTATTTTGTCGGCATTAATTTAACACGTACATGTAAAGATATTAGCCTCGGGTTTTTTTTGCATGACAGCCTATTACTTTCACGTTGCTTAATGGTTAACGTGGCAAGACACTTTCATGCATTACGCAATACCATGCAATATATACAAGCCCTTTATAGCCCAATAAATAGCCCAATACATTACGCAATACCATGCAATATATACAAGCCCTTCCACCAAGGAAAAAAATAGTAATCCAAACAATTTGCTATAAGATACGAAGTCAATAACTAATTAAACATGAAGATCATACCATTAGTGCTCATCGCCTTCTTGATATTCTTGGCATCATTTCCAGGTCCGACCATAGTCGCCGGTGCCGGTAATATGGCAAAACCAAGGTGTGCTGAGAAGCAGCTCGAGGCCTGCCGGTGGTTTATCAATGAGGGCGTACCGCCGGTGTATCGATGTTGTATGAGGCTAAGTGAGCAAAAACATTGTTTGTGTGGATACATGACCAAACCTGTGTTTAAAACGTACATTAGCTCGCCAAATGGTCGCAAAATCTTGGACATCTGTGGTATATCTTTCCCCAGATGTTGAAGTTTTAGGGATTTTTATAAATGGATAAAAGAAAAATAAATAACGATATATATATTATATATCAAACATCTTATAATTAAAAACAATATACTTGTTGGTGTTAATGTCAAATCTTTATTCAATTGTGTGTGTGTGGGGGTTTCTATCTAGAGAAGTAGAAATGATCTATGATTATTTGGTTCTTTTGGACATTCACATGAGGCTGAGGATGCCACAATCAGCACAAACATATGATCTAGAGAACTGATGAAATAATTAAAAGCACATTAGCAACAACAAAAAAAACTACCAAAAGCAAATGAATTACTTGAGAATCAGCGGATAGTAGCTAGGCGTTATTTATAAAATCAGTAACGCCTTATCTATACTAGGGGTGAAACTATTATCCGGGATCTGATCCGAGATCCGCTCCAAAAATCCGGATATCCGAGGGGGTTAGATCCAGATCCGGATATAAATTATAAGGTCCGAATATCCGGATACGGATCCGGATCCTTCAAATATATTAAAATTTATATTTTATTGAGATATATATATATATATATATTTATAAATAATTTAAATAAAATAAAATTTTTTTTTTTATAATAACATATTTGTTTTACAAAATATTTTATAAAAGTTTAATTTTATCATTATTTTAAATATTTTAATAATTTTATTTATTTATTACAGATCTGGATATCCGCGGATATCTTAAAAGCTAGATAGATATCCGAAGTCCGGATATTCGGAAGCACCAGATACGAATCCGGATATCCTAAAATTTCCTAAAATTTTCCGGATATCCGATCCGTTACACCCCTAACCGCTACTGTACATAAACCCCACATCAACTTTTGGTCAGTACATTCATCGACTGTCGGCGTGTTACTTCAAGAAGTTCGAAAGATTTGTAAATGTCAATCAAAATGAGAGTTTTCCCATGTTTTTCTTTTACTCGCACGAAACCAAAAGTCACCTACCACTCATTTCTTGCTTCAGCGCAAACACATATAAATGTGAAAATATCTTATGATGAGTTATAAAAATCTATGTGCACGTTGGTGTTATTATAATAGTTACACTATTTACTTTAAACCTCTTCACATGCATTAACAAATTTCTTGAAATCGAAATGCTACAATCACCCCACTTACCAATCGCAATGTCCGAGTGGTGCGGCTTTGCATATTACCACGAGAGTTTAATGATCATTAATCGTCTCTTTAAGAATCTCAGTTACATAACATATGCATGCTAAATAGTATAAGTACATATATATCTTGTTTCTAATCAGAAATTGAAACTATATATTTTGTGATTTTGTCCATAACTTATTCAGAAAAAATAATAAAAGCAGATTCAACTAGATTAAAATAAATGTTCTCTCTATCGTCCACACATTCATAAACTTGAGTTTTTTCCTCTTTAGGAGGTCTCAAAGCCCCTACTATACTGGAATGGGAAACAATTGCGCTATTTTGATCTCCCTGGCATTGTCAATACGTGTGTCCACTATTACTTGTTTTCGACCTTCAGTTTTCATGTTCTTTTTGCATGACGGCTAGTTACAGTTACGTTCACGTTATATAACGATGCAAGACATGCATTTTATGTGAACATATACCCAATAAATACCAAAAAGGCCTCAAATGTTCCTTAGAAAAAAAATATATAGAACACAATCAAAAGCCAAACAATTTATCATAGAGCTATAAGTAGCTAACTAATAAATTAGACATGAAGATCTTGGCATCAATACTCATCGTCTTCGTCATACTTTCGACAGCATTTCCAGCTCCCATCAAAGCGGCAGACGCCGAGGTGGGAGCGACATGTGACGCAAGGCAACTTCAGCCTTGCCTGGCCGCGATTACGGGAGGAGGACAACCTTCGGGTGATTGTTGTGCAAAGATGAAGGAGCAACAGCCATGTTTGTGTGGTTTTGCTAAGAACCCTGCGTTTGCCCAATACATTAACTCTCCGAACTCTCGCAAAGTCCTCGCCGCTTGTGGTGTTCCTCTTCCAAGTTGTTAAAACTCTCGAGATTTCATAAATAAATAAAAGAGAACAAATAATGCTTTATTAAACGTTTTATAGAAACAATAAAAACCGTTAATCTGTGTTAATTGTAATGGTTTATACGGTTAAATAAAGTTTATTTTCTAATTATATTTTATAGTTTTCTCGGGTAAACTGATAACCAGATGCCAAAACATTCCACAAGATCAAATGTTCAAATAGTAAAAGTGTAATCTGGAGAAAAAATTGATGTTAGTTTCTGACGGAATTTAAGATTAGCTGACTAATGGAAAAACCGAAAACTGTGGAAAATAGGATCGAGAATCGAGATTAAAAAAAAAGAAAAAAAGGAACATCAAGTAAAATCTTCAAGTCTCTCCTACGAACAAACCCACAAAAACAAAACCATTAAAATGAAAACAAAAGGAGAGGGTAAAATATATTATTTCACATAGGAAAGCAAAAAACTATATTGCCAAGCTGTAAATAACATATATATGAAAGCTTGAAAGATTTACAAGAGCAAACCCTCAGGCTTGTTACCAAGGCAAAAATAGAGAAAAACATGGCAACAATAGGATTAGTGTAAGATTTACCAAAACACTTAGCAAAGCCACATGAACATTAGTTTATCAAACTGCATTCGATGCTTTTTTTGCAGTGATTGTATTCTTGACCTGTCGATCGAAATCGTTAAAAAGTTGTGCTGAGGATATCGATGTAAGGTTGAAAAACCTGCTGTTGCGCTCCCTTCATATGCTATAGATCAGAGTCTGAGCCACTAGCTTCCGAAAGGTGGATGGTAAGCTGATTCCCTTGAGCTTCATCCAAGCCATTAGGTGAGCCCAAGAGTGAAAAGAAGAGTGCGCAAGACCAAGTCTGCGTTGAGCTTGCTTCCACAGTGCCACGCTATAGTCTCAATGAAGAAACAAATGATCTCTGTTTTCGTCGTGAAGAGAGAAAAGACAATATGTCACAGGAATTTGCATACCCCATGACGCCAATCTGGTTTTAACGGGAAGACGATCTAGCTGCGTAGTCCACATCGTGAAAGCGTGCTTCGGAGTGGCTCCTTTAAACCAGAAGGACCTAAACCAATCTTTCTCCTCCTCCCTTGTTCTGATTTTTTCCCAAATATGTTTTGCTGTACAAAAATGACACTTTATACCATTAACTGTCCAACAAAAAAAGTAATCCAAAGATGAATAACTTGGCAAGGTGATGGTAGTCAAATGGGTATGTAATGAAAGAGCCTCCTCTGATCTAGGCGCAACAATTTTCCAGCCCTGAGCATCGCACGCGTCAGCTACCAATGAGTTTAGAGGTATTCTCAAGTTTCTCGGTCATTCCTCTCCTAGCAACTTGATGAGTGGACCTAGGGGAGTCCAAACATCAAACCAGAATCAAGCAATTGTTCCATTCCCAACTGAGCATTTTAAGAATTTTTCCGCCAGATCTCTCAAATGCAACAAAGATTTCCAATTCCACGAGTCTCCACACTGTTCTTCTACAACCCATAAACTACTCCTCCTCAAGTGATGTGCTTATGCCAAGCCACCCACAATGATCCACTTTTAGAAAACATCAGCCAAATAAGTCTGAGGCAGATGATTTTATTCCAGTCCGAGAACCTTCTTAGACCCAATCCTCCTTCCTTTTTAGGTAGGCACACATTAGACCAATCAACCTTAGCAAAAGACGGACCCTCGATTTTTCCAGCCCAAAGGAATCTGGTGCACATAGATTCAATCTTTTTTATACAACCCTTAGGAATGATGAAGGTCGGGATCCAGAAATTTACCGTTCCTGCGATCACTGAAGAGATCAATTGGAGTCTTCCGGCAAATAAAATGAACCGTACATACTAGCTTCTGAACTTTGCTGCGACTTTATCAATCAACGGTGCATACTCAGAGATTCTTAACTTACGATGCATCAACGACAATTTCAGATATCTTATGGGGAAAGAACCTCTTGGGAATCCGTAGCTTGCTATAGCAGTGGATTCACGCAGGTTCAGCCCCGCATAGAAGAGTTGTGTTTTGTCCTGATTCATCTGTAATCCTAACCAAGACGCAAAGTCATCCAAAGTCTCACTAATGTCGTGCAAAGAAGAGGAACTACCATAAAAAAGATCATCACATCATCGACAAACATCAGATGAGAGATCTCCAAATCAGATGTTTTCGGATGGTAAAGGATGTAGCCAGAAGCAAACCGAGAGTGTACCAGCTTTGAGAAGACTTCCATGGCCAAAACAAAAAGGTAGGGAGAAAGTGGGTCGCCCTGTCTTAAGCCCCTTGAGCTTTTAAAGAAACTGCTTGTGTTGCCATTAATCGAGATTGGGAAAGAGACAGTCGAGATGCATTATGAGATCCAATTCACAAACTTCTCAGGAAAGTTTAAACCTCTTAGCGTTGCCAGCACAAAATCCCATCTGACTGAGTCGAAAGCTTTCCTTAGATCAACCTTCAGCATTGCCCTCTTCTCAACGTTCTGCCTGTTATAACCGTGGACAATCTCATTGGCAAGGAGCACGTTTTCCGCTAACAGCCTCCCCGACATAAAGACTGACTGAGAGTGGGAAACAACTAAGGACATTGTATTGAGGCACAAAATAGACCTGAAGTCTGAAGCTTTTGTAGAGTTACTGATTTTGGGTATCAAGACAAGAGTAGTGGCATTCCATTGCTTTAGAATATTTCCAGAGGAGAAAAATTCATTTACCGCTGCAACCATTTCTGTTCCAACAACAGTCCAGCAGGCATCATCCAAAAAAAAACTCCGCAAAATAGCCATTCGGTCCACTATTTTTATTTCTAGGAAGCGAGAAGAAAATGTCTTTAATTTCTTCGGCAGATAAGTCTCTATCTAGAAAATCCCACTGTCCTTGAGAACATCTAAAATCCAGTAGCGAGGTGATGTCTTCTTGAAGGAATAAACTGTTGGTCACTTCTCCACCCAAGAGATTCAAGTAATACTTTACACAGTGGTTCTGAATTTCTGCTTGAGACTCATACCTCGTTCCCTTTGCTCCAATCAGAAAGTGAATATGGTTTATGGCATGTCTTGCCGCCATGATTTTATGGAAATAGGAAGAGTTGCTATCTCCAAATTTTAACCAAGTGATTCTCGATCTCTGGAAAAGAAAAGCTTCTTCAGCGCTAGCCTAAATCTGCCATTTTCTTTGTGCTTCCAGCTCTCTCTCACCATTTGATTGGGTTGGATTGTTTAACATTTGATTCTGATGGTAAAGGAGGATTGTATATGAGCTTCTTCAATACTTTTTTCAAATCTGAGAAGTTCTCTTTACTGTAGGTTATGATCTCATTCTTAAGAGCTTTTAGTTTCTGCGACACTCTGAACATCTCAGATTCTACCACGTTTATGAAGTACCAGTTATAGCCAATCATGGGCAAAAAATCCTTATACTGAAAAAGGAAGTTGTAGAACTTGAAAGCTCTCTTCTGTCTCTGCATAATCTGGCTAAGGATAATAGCAAACCAAGCATGATCTGAAAAATCTGGCTCATCACAAAAACCATGGGAAGACGGGAAGCTGACCTGCTATTCATCATTTACCAGGATTCAATCCAACTTCTTTGCTGTTGGCTTTGACTTTCTCTTATTCCACCAAGTATATGAGCATCCTCAGAAAGTTAAATCCATGAGAGAATCATTCAATAAGCAATCTCTGAACTCTCGAGTTTTTCTATCAACATTTAAGCTGGTTGTGCTTGAATTCTCACTTGGACTTAGAACTTGGTTGAAATCACCCACTACAGCCCACACCTTCCCCAAAACACACCGATGAGACGACACAAAAATAATTTCATCCCAAAGCAACCTTCTCGTTGCAACATCATTTAAAACGTAAATAAACGATACCACAAAAGAATTCTCGTAGTCCGATAATTTAACCTCGCAGGTTATCATTTGAAGGGATTTAGTGATAATGGATACCTGCACACTCGGGTGCCAAAGAATCCAGATCTTCCCTATCTCCGAAAAACCGTAATTATCAGCAAAATTCCAGCCAAGAAGAATAGCATTGATGAGCTTCCTCTGCTTGGACTGCTTTACATGTGTCTCGATGAGACACCCAAAATTTGGTATTTGCTGCTTAAACCATATCTTAAATCTCTTACGGTGACCAGTCTTATTGAAATCTCGTACATTCGAGCCAAAAAGTCTATACACATAAATATTAGTGGATTTTGGGACCCTTGTCCCGAAGTAACTTCTTTTGCCTCTTAGACATCACTTCCACAAAAGGTGAGTCCTCTTCAAGCCACTCCTCTTTATCCTTATAATCAGAGGAGAAGACATCTGAGGAGTCAGTCTCTGCTAGTGAGATCTCCTCAGTTACCTCTTTCTCCTCAACAACCACTTTGGCAGCCACGTTTCGGTGAAGCCGGAGCAGACGTGAGCTCCGGCTTCACCGAAACGAAACCAGGCTCCCATTTGGCGACAAACATAGTTTTTCATTCGATCTGCCACAACCTCTGATCAGTACTCTATTTCGAGTAGCCACATTTGGTATTTGAAACAGAAAACAATGACCTTCAACTTTCGAGACGGACACATCTCTGAATTTCCTGTTCCAAATACCATTTACTATGTTGTGCACGATTCCTTGCGATGGAGGCTCGAAGTATAACTGACCGAGAATGAAGCTCTCCCACGATTTCATGTTCTTCTCAATAACGGAATTTGGGATCTTCACACATGCTTCACCAGAAGGCAGGGTGAAAGCAGTTCCCTTTTTTCAATTTTCGCGATCCTCGAAAAAGGTCGCACCACGAGTCGTTCCCTGAGTCCGACTCTTCAGAGGGTTTCCCAGGGTCAGTCGCCGTGGTGACCTACGCAGATGGTTTCACCTGAGTTAGTGAAGCTTCACCGGTGAATTTACCTGTGTTCACAGGCGGTTCTGGGTCTGCTACTTTGGTAGCTTTCGCAGTAGATTTTGAGGCTGGGTCCGCCACTTTAGAATCTTTCGCAGCATTGAGCGACACAGCAGGAGCTGAATCGGTCATCGGAAGAGGCAACAAGGGTTTAAATCTCATCATAAGATCTAAATATGGATCTGCAACAATAGAATCGCCAAGGGCCGAGCCCGTCACATGAACCTGGCCTAAAGAAAGAGAAACAAAGAGAGAGTCGCCTGAGGCCTTCATGGAAAAGGCTCTAGCTGCGTCAGACACGACTGGAGGGAGATAAAGCTTTGGAGAGCCTCTCTTTGAGGAAGGGGGAGTTTTCGAAGGAGAACATTTTTTGGGTTTTTTCTTCCCCATGAGGAGGGGAGGGCCTTGGCCTGAGAAGGGGAGGGGATTCTGATGCCGTGAGAGACGCTGGAGGATTGAAGAGAAGGATGTCACTGTGCCGATTTAATCTCACTTTTAAGGAGAGAGAAAGTCGCCTTACCGATAACTCGATGATAGCAAAAACTATATGAACTGGTAGAATACATATAGAAGCAGCAGACACGTAATGTTTAACCAAACAAGAACGTAGATAAAATTTGATAGAGCAAAGCATTTGTAACGCTCGACCGCCACCAATCGTGGGCCCCTACGCCCTCTCTCGGTATGTAGGCTCCACCCTCGTCCGGCGGCCGGTGCACTACTCTAGGAGGCTAGCAAGTTTTGTTTACTGACCCTACAAATCACCATGTGATCTTTCCCCATGTTTTTTCCTCACTCGCACGGTACCGCGAATCACTTTCCGGTAGGTCACCCATCCTTAAATTGTTCCAACTCAAGCACGGTTAACTCTGGAGTTCTCTTTGGACAAGTGACCGAAAAGATAAGTGCAATTTGGTGATATAGGTAGCCATATCAATTCTTATAAGCCTCTCCACATATACCAGAAATCAGGATGTTACAATCACCCCCACTCGCAGAGCGCAACGTCCTCGTTGCGCACTAGGACCGTTATCCTTGACGGTGTGAGCCCACATGACTCCACACTCATTTTTGGGTTTGGCTCTGATACCACTTGTAACGCCTCGACCGCCACCATTTATGGGTCCCCATGCTTTCTCTCGGCTCGTGGGCCCCACCCTCGTCCGGCGGCCGGTGCGCTAGTCCGTGAGGCTAGCAAGTCTTGTTTACTGACTCTACAAATCACCACGTGATCTTTCCCCATGTTTTGTCCTCACTCACACGGTACCGCGAATCACTTTCCGGTAGGTCACCTATTCTTAAATTCTTCCAGCTCAAGCACACTTAATTCTGGAGTTCTCTCTGGACAAGTGACCGAAAAGATAAGTGCACTTTGGTGAGATATATAACCAAATCAATTCTTATAAGTCTCTCCACATATAACAGAAATCGGAATGTTATATCATTAATGTTTGATAGACACTAAGCGAAATGACAATTCTATTAATAGGAACTAAAAAGAAAAAAAAAACTAAAAGAAGAGGATTGATATTGAAAATGACAGTTCTTATGGTTTTGTTTCATAATTAGCTTATGGCAGAGAGGTACCCTTATCAACCAATGGTATGGTTGGAAATATGGATGTTAAAATTGGATAAAAATCCAATGAGTATCCTAAACCTTAATAAAATTTTAAGTTTATTACCCTGGTTTTTTAACTAAAAACAAAGAAGGGTTTAAACGGGCGGGTTATGTATTTCAATTTACCCTGTCAGGTTTACTTTATTGGGTTTAGGATACCCGCATGTTTTTTTTCAATCAATAGATTATCAAAAACGACGTCGTTGTGTATCCATACCAGAAATAGATCGAACCATAATCGGCTAATCCGACAAAACCATTTTTTCGGCGATAAAGGGATGGTTGGGATATGGGGTACGTCAGGAATCATCAATACTACCATTGCAAGAGCTTTACTTTTTTTTTGATATCTCTAATCATTTCCAAAGTAGTGGTTTCATAGATAAGGCCTTCATATCGAAGAGTATGGAAGTTTATGAACAAGCCGATCAAGTTGACTATAGCATGAAGTTACACTTGCGAATAAATTTAGTTTCTGAAATTTTTGAGAAAAAGAACATGGAGATCGATGCAATGGAATAAAGGCTAAAGCACGAGAAAGTTCTTATCATTAATTACTAATGACTTGGATAATCAATACATGCTAGATGCCTTAGCAAATGAAACCAAATGGTTTGGAAGTGGGAGTAGAATTATTGTGGTTAGTACTGATAAACATCTTTTAAAAACCCATGTGATTGATTCTATTTATGAGGTTGGTCTACCATCCGATAAACTAGCTTTAGCGATGTTCTATTGATATGATTTTAAGCAAGACTCTCCATATGATGGTTTGATGAAGTTTTTTCTCCGAAGTTGTCGAACGTGTTGGTAGTCTTCCTTTGGGTCTTGACATTTTGAGATCGTCTTTGCAGGGGGTGAACAAGGAAAATTGTTGGAATATGCTGCTTAGGTTTCGAAAAAGTCTAGATGGTAAAATTGAGGAAACACTAAGAATCAGTTATGATGGGTTACTTGGAGAAGATAAAGCGACATTTTTTCATATTGCATGTTTTTTCAATCATGTGGAAGTAAAGGACATCAAGCTGTTTCTCGCAGATACAACTTGATGTCCTTTACTTCCACATGAGTGAAAAACATGCAAAATGAAAAAAATATCGATTATATATTTTCTCTAAGGAACCCATCATAACTGATTTTTAGTGTTTTCTCAATTTTACCATCTAAACTTTTCAAAACCTAGGTAGCATATTCAAACAATCTTCCTTGTTCAACCCCTGCAAAGACGAACCCAAAATGTCAAGATCCAAAGGAAGACTACCAACACGTTCTACAACTTCATAAGTAAACTCAATCAAACCACATGTGTAGAGTCTTGCTTAAAAGCAGATCTACAAAGCATTGCTAGAGCTAGTTTATCGGATGGTAGACCATCTTCATAAATAGAATCAATCCCATGGGCTTTTAAAAAATGCTTATCAGTTGTAACCAAAATTATTCTACTCCTACAAACCATTTGGTTTCACATGTTAAGGCATCTAGCATGTATTGATCATCCAAATCATCAATAATGATAAGAATTTTCGGGTGCTTTACCCTTTCTTCCATTGCACCGATCTTCATATTCTTTTTGTCCCAAGCTTCAAACATGAAATTTATTCACAAGGGCAACTTCATGTTATAGTCAACTGGATTGGCTCGTCCATAAACTTCCATACTCTTCGATTTGAAGGCCTATCTATGAAAACACTACTTTAAAACTGATTAGAGAGATATTACTAAATAAAGCTCTTGCAATGGTAGTCTTGCCAATTCTCAACGTATTCCATATCCCAACCATCCTCACTTCCTTGGATTCCAAATGCATCAATAATATCACCTATGTGATATATATCTTTGATGCCGACAAATTCCTCAAACTCATTTGATGGAGTTAGCTTCAATAAATCACTGGAGATTTCTTCAATCATTGCAGCTTCGCTATCACTAACGAGAAAAAAGCCAATGCACAAAACATAAAACTGTTGGAACTAATTTTTTGTCAAAGCTCGAGGGCTTGATAAAATTGTGTTAGTGTGAAAAAAAATGAGCTGAGCTATTTCTAATGAAATGTTTTCATTAACCGAGAAATGTTTTCTCGTGTATATATGTTGGAATAGTTGTGTCTTAAACGAACAACTTGAGAGAAGAAAAGCCATACGTGCGACGTTCGCATCTTGGGCCTTGTTTGGGCCCGTGGACTTTTTGAGGTATCGATCGATACCCCTTGGTATCGATCGATACTCAACAGGCCGACTTAAAAATCGCAGCCGCCTAAGATGATCTGGAAATATTCCTTTT
>PKML01035557.1:144556-240750 GCA_002933935.1 Eutrema yunnanense
AAAAAATCATCCTCTGATACACAATAAACACATTCTAAAAGTTCTAGCAATAGTTTCTTCAATTCCCTTCTGTCTAGAGAGTAAGTCTTTAATTTCGAGAGTATCGTAGAATAATGGTCGATAGATCTGGATCATGGTGTTGATGATTCAGTTAAACTTTGGTTGTATCCTGGGACTCATGGATCTATAAAACCCCGTCACACTACGGGAGATTCTTAGAGTTAAGGAAAGAGATTTATCTCGCCTCCTCAGATCTTGTTATTGCTTTATCGTTTTATAAATCGTCTGTTCCTTAACTGTTTATTTATTTATTATTATCGTGATTAAATCATTCCTGTCTGTAGTGTAAAATTTTGGTCCTACAAAAACAACAAATATCAATAATCACATCTAAAAAAAAAAAAAAAAAAATTTATTTAAGACATATAAAACACACACCAGTTCTTAGAATTATATCCGAGGATATTTTGCAACATCGGTGGAACAAGAAGCCTTAAAGAAGAAGAACTGCAACGTGGTGATTCTTGAAAAGAAAAAAAAATCAAAGAAACAGAACCATTATAATCAAATAGATTTGTCATTTATTATGAAACCATAGATTGCCCATATTAAATAGCAACATCAGAGTGGTGACGTGCAATTTCACAAGTGTTTCTCAGACTTTTCTGATGCACCTTGACGGAAGTTTCCTCCTTTGGAGTGGAACGTGACTTAATCACCACCACACAACGACATTCATAGCTTCTTACCCTTACATTAATATCTGATTTTTTTTCTTTTTTTTTTGCTTACTAGATAGAATAATTGGCCAGCGGTTTCCCAAATCTTCAATATATTCTCAAGACTTTTCAACAAATCGTTTTTCTTCTTTTCTATGTTATTTCCTCAAGCTTAGCAACGCTTTCTCGTCTTGATACAACAACGACAACCTCATTTTGTAGCTAAATTTAAGCATTTCAAAAACTTAGATTGGAGACATGTTGAATCAATTATAAAATAAATAATTCTTATCTCGGTTTAAAATAGAATCTTAAGAAAATGACAACTTTATGAATACGAACTAGAAGAAGAGGATGAAATATATGGTATAGTTGGAAGTCTCCTTCTCGGACATGTACAAACTTAGCAGACCTCATATACATGGCACTATGGCAGGTTAAGAATTACTTTTTCAAACATGATGAAGTTGTCACAACTCGCATGTCATTACTTCTTCAAACATGATGAAGTTGTCCCATGTCACTACTTTCACCTGACAAGATCAGTCTTTGGAAAACTGTTTGTTCATCAAAGTAAAAGAGCAGTTGATATCAAAGTAAATTGTAACACCTAAACATTTCATTTTAAAGAAATATTTACAATTTGGCAAAAAAAAAGAGCAGTTGATAAATTTTCTAGAAACGAAGAGGAGGCAAGGTAGCTTCAGTCAATATTGCTCGTTGTTATTGCCACCGACTATCATTCAAGGTAGCTTCAGTTAATGTCCGTAATCTGAAACTCAACCGTCTCAAGAAGTTTTCTAGACTGAGATATGAGATGTTAACCAACTCATGGTGGTCTAGTGGTTGAAGATTCATTTTGTTAGTTGGGGAGGGTTCGAGTCATTTTACTGTGATTTAAATCATGGTTTTTACTGTGATTTAAATCATGGTTGAACCTGTGGACGCTAGGTCTGGGCAAAATATCCAGAACCGGACCCGAACCGAATTACGAGATAGTGAACTGAACTAAATTTTCATAAACACCCGAATGGTTCTTCTTATAAAATATTCCGGGTACCCGAATCAAACCGGACCGAACCAAAATCCGAATGGGTATCCGAAATATATGAAATACAATTATATATCCAAAATATTATATATATTTAGATTTGAAATAACCAAAATACCCATAATTACAATAATAAATTGAATATATTAGTTATGCTTAGAACGAAAGAACCAAAATATCAGAAATATCCAAAAATCTTTAATTATATTTGTCAAAATTACCTGAAACCCGAAAGAACCAAACCGAACCCCGACCCGAAACCCGAATGCCCAGGCCTAGTGGACGCCTTAAGTGGCAATAAAACATTGATTTTCACAGATCCGGGAATAGCCTGTGTTTCAGTCTAGGATTTCCTCGGTTATGAAAAAAGATATGAGAGATTGGTTGAAATATCAGGAAAACTCTTCAATCATGAGCATCCACTATGATCAAGGTTATAGAGATTTGAGTTTTTTTTTTCTTCTTAATTTTGTTTTTATTAATTATCTTTCTTAATCATAATTATTAATTTATATGAATAGTTAACTACTTGACTGAATGACGAATTGCTTTATTTTTCATTAACTTACATAATGTTTAAAAATAACTTGTGAGCCCGCATAATTGTATAATTTGTAAGAACAACTTTGGAATCGCGAAATCATTCATTTTACGAATTATCAATCAAGTTTATTTAATTTTTTCCTTAAGAAACATACACACAATTACCATAACTTGGATCGGTAATAATGAATATACCGGAACCGTTGAAATCGCACGCTTTTTCGGTGCGGTGGTGACTTTGGTAATACTCATTCATCACAAACGATGCATGGTTTCTAAGAGTATTTGGTTCAAAGCAGGCTCCACCGGGTTGGATTGGTCTACAGTCAAGTTTTGCTTGGTTACACCCCCAATCAATATTAGCTTGCATTTGTGCATCTGTCGCGGACAAAGATATCACACACCATTGAGTCCCCGAGAGGTTTCTTAGTGTGGAGCTTGAGACAGGAAGGTGGTCGATCACAAAAACAGATAGAATGAGGAAGACGAGCGTTATCGACGGACACATAATGCTCCAATGATATTCGAAGAGTTAAATTGTTGGATATATATATATATATATATATGTGAGTTTAAGCATTTGTGTGTATCTTTTATATATCTAAAAGTCAAAGAAGAAAGTTTAGAACAACATTAAAATGGAAAGTAGTTTACCAAAAAAAAAACATTAAAATGGAAAGTACGTAAATTAATGACTTTTAATTGGCAAGCCGTTATTGAAAAATTTATTCTTTGTATGTTCTAATTAAATATACTCCTTAAAATATATTTTAGTCAAAAACAATAGATGTTTGTCATCTAATATATAATTATTTAAATTAAATAAACAATTACGAAAATAGTAATATATATAAATGTTTATATATAGTCAAATAATTACAAGAGTAATCAACTATCCATTTAAAATAATAAGAGTTATAATTACTTATTATGATTTCAAATAAGAAATATAATTAATAAAAACAAAATAGTAATTTTAGTCACATGTATTTGATCATATAAAAGATATAAACCAATAATAAAAAGTGAAATTTTGGTATTCACATTCTCAATATGATTTTTGGAGTTAGGGTAATCGATAGTTAGGGAGTGGGCACGCTCTAAGGATAAAACCGTCAAAGCCTCTGAAAACACAAAGGGATTGTTTCCCACAAAAAAATTGAACGCTTAAGCTAAAGAAAGCCAAAGAAAAGGTTAGAAAACATATCAAATGTAATAACATATCAAACGTAAAATGTATTATGCCAATGCAAACGTATATATGAGTGTTTGTAAGAGTTTGTGAGTATTTCTCTCACTTGAATGTGGTATTCTTTTTGAGAGAAAGTGGGCATCCCGATAAATGATGCTCAAATTTGAATTTGTAGGAGATGACTTAATCTACGTTTCGATATCAGATACATGGAACATGCGGTGTTTAAGTTATCCACTTATCGGGTTTCCCTATCGGCTGATCCGGTCAGTCCTGATAGAAACGCACCGAAGTACTACAGAGTGGACTACTCCCCGAAGGGCCACCACACCGCCTGTCCCGAGTTTGGAATGCTTTCCGACTAATGCTAGGGGTAGACGGATCACATGTTACCAGACTACCATGTAAACTGCATGGGCCAAAGCTCAGGCCCAAACTTCCCAAATGATTGTGATTTTTGTTTCGAGGGAGGATCGAACCCGAGGGAAGTGGGGTGACACCCCACCCAGGTCGACATGCCACTCGACCACAAGCACTTAGGCACGCTCTAAGGATGAAACCGTCAAAGCCTTAGAGAACAAAGGGATTGTTTCCCACAAAAAATTGAACGCTTAAGTTAAAGACAACCCAATAAGGGGTTAGAAAACATATCAAACGTAAAATGTATTATGCCAATGCAAACGTATATATGAGTGTTTGTAAGAGTTTGTGAGTATTTCACTCACTTGAATGTGGTATTCTTCTTTAGAGAGAGTGGGCATCCCGATAAATGATGCTCAAATTTGAATTTGTAGGAGATTACCTCATCTACGTTTCGATATCAGATACATGAAACATGCAGTGTTTAAGTTATCCACTTATCAACTTTCCACATGAACAACATGCGGAGTATGTTTGTTGTGTTAAGGTTCGTTAAAATGCCATTGAAGCACCCGTTTGAGTAGTTTGGCGCAATGATATGTATTGGAGATATTATGAAATAATCTCTCATATATATGTATCTTAGATAAATGGAAATATCAAATGTGTATCTTAGACATATATAAATCGTATAAATGAGATATCTCATAGTCACATGTTTAGGAAGTTAGAGAATAAGCTAGAACCTAGAAAGGTCGGCTAAACACTTGTATAAAGGCTGGTTATGGTTTTGTGAATACCAGAGTGAACATGAGAAGAGTGCATGTTAGCAATTGGTTGGTTATCCAGAGTGGATGTCGGAGAAATTAGGGCATGGTGGTGGGGGATGTGGCGCTGGCAGAGGTGGTGGTGGAGGTGGAGCAGGTCAAGTGTATGGACGAGTAGGAGGACGAGGTGTAGCTCATGTGGCACATGCTACTAGTCCAAATATTTATGCTGCTCCCGAGCTCATGGCTGATCAATGGAGAGCAATTACTCATATTATTCATGACGGAAAACCAAATGGATCATCGGAGAAACTTTCTAGTAAGGTTTTTGGTGAAGTTATTTTAGACACATGCGCTTCACATCACATAACTGGAAATTTGTCCCTCCTCATTTATGTGAAAGACACTTCGGCTTATACGGTCGGGTTTGCTGATGGTAGCCCGACCTTGTTTAGTAGTATTGGTTGTTTGATTTTAACGGAACAAATATCTCTCAAAGACGTGTTATTTGTGTTGGATCTCAATTGTACTTTGATCTAAGTGTTTAAGTTGTTGAAGCATACGAACTGTTTTGCGTTGTTTACTGATGCAATATGTAATTTGCAGGACCGTTCTTCGAGGACTCTGATTGGAGCAGGTGAAGAACGTGATGGGGTGTACTACTTTACGGATGTTGTGGCTGCACGAGTCAACATAAGTGATGGAAATTTCGATCAAGTCTTATGGCATCGAAGGCTAGGACATCCTGCTTTTTCAGTTATTTCTTATTTGCCTAAGTTTTCTTGTGTTGAGTCTTCTACTTCTAGTGTTTTGAATAAGGCTAGCCCGAGTCATTGTGACGTGTGTTTTCGGGCTAAACAGACAAGAGATGTTTTTTATGAAAGTATTAATAAAGCTATGCTGTGTTTTGGTTTAATTCATGTCGACGTCTGGGGGCCATATCGTGTGCCTGCATCGTGGGGAGCAGTATATTTTCTTACCATTGTAAACGATTTTTCAATTGCTGTGTGGACTTACTTGTTGCTCGAAAAATCAGAAGTTCAGACCGTGTTGACAAATTTTTGTGCTTACATCGAAAAACAATTCGGTAAACCGGTTAAGGTGGTTCGTAGTGACAACGGAACAAAGTTCATGTGTTTGAGCTCATTTTTTTGGCAAAATGGAATCATTCGCCAAACTTCATGCATTGGGACTCCACAACAAAATGGAAGAGTAGAAAGAAAACACATATACTAAATGTTGCGCGAGCATTGCTTTTTCAAGCAAAGTTACCCGTCAAACTCTGGGGAGAAGCAATATCGACAACCACTCATGTTATCAACATGACGCCTTCGAAGTTGTTAGATGGTCAATCTCCATTTGAAATTTATGTTTAGTATAAACCGCCATACGATGAGCTGCGAGTATTTGGGTCTTTGTGTTATGTGCATCGAAAGGATCGTGATAAAGATAAGTTTGGAGAAAGGAGTAGACGGTGTATTTTTGTGGGCTATCCATTCGAGAAGAAAGGATGGCGCGTATAAGACATTGATCAGAATGAATTTCTTATCTCTAGAGATGTTGTTTTCAAGGAAAATGAATTTCCATTTGCACACTACAAGAAAACTGCCATTTTACAACGGACATAATCGATGTAAAATCGATGTAAAACAGAGTTTGGGACGATTTAGCGACGATTGTCATTTCATCATAAATCGTTCGTCGTTAATCCCAAAACGTCGTAAAATCATCGTAACTTTTGGGAAGTCTATAAATCGTCGTTACACATTCGTCGTAAAATCGTCGTAATATTACGACGATATTATGACGTTTATGCCAATGAGGTGTTACGACGATCATACGACAGATGTGTACGACGTTTATACGACGGATGTGTTACGACGATTTTACGGCGATGTTACGACATATTTGTTACGACGAATTTACGACGGATAGTGTTACGACGACGTTACGACAGACGATTTACGACGACTTATCGAATTAGCATATTTAATAATTAAATTAATAATTATAATTACATTATTAAATAATAATTTAAATTATTAAAATTAAAATTAAAATTAAAATTAAAATAAATAATTTTAAAATACAAATTAAAATTTTAATTTCAAATTAAAAAATCCTAATTAATACCAAAATGTCCAAAAAGCTCTTCGTCGGTTCGCTGCAACAATTTTTGTCGCTGTGCAGCGAGCGGATCCACATCCTGTTCCGCATCCCTCGGTCCCGATGTCGATGCTGGCTGCGATTTCACGGCCTTCGCCAATGCGGGATTATCCACCGCAAGAAGCTCGAACAGAGAATCGTATCTTTGGATCATCTTATCTAATCCAAGGATATTTTGTTCCGATTCCGCTTGCTTCGTCCGTAAAGTGTTGATCTCGGTATGGGCGGTGTTCAACTCGTTCCTCAACCCAACCGGATCGTCATTCGGATGATGTGCAAAAGACGAGGCAACAAAACTACCTCGAATCGATCCCATCCCTAAAACTCTGCGCTTCTTCTTCGGGGCAACCTAAAAAAAAACGTTAAAATTAATAAATTAAATACGAAATAATTCCGTAAAAATATAATATGATTATTATTACCTCTTCAAAAATCTCGTCCATCTGGGCTGTGGTCAAAGCCGCATTGGACTGAACCGAGCTACCTCCAGGTGATAGCTAATGAGAGAGCTGAGTTTGACGCTCCTCAATCCATGCATTGGCGACATTGTAGAGCTGTTATGCTCGAGGATCCACAAAAGAACCGTATTTCTTTTTGTGAGTTTCCTCAAAAACTCTAGTCATCGGAGGAAGATCGCCTCCATTTGCCTAAACAAATGACATTCGAAAAAAAACGGTTAAAAATTCATTTAGTTAATTACAAAAGCAGGAAAAAAAAATTATTAGAAATAAAATCATACAATTTGAAGACGTCTTCCCGCAAATGACGTCTGACCTGAAGTATGTGGCAACATGATATGCTCAATTTAATACCCTAAATAGTACTAAAGCAGTTGCTGCAGTAAATCAGGGGTTGAACACAAGAACTCAGAATTTCACACAATAGATTGTATAGATTCGAAACACGCTAAATCAGAAGATGTAAACTAAAACAAGTACGAAATTAAAAAGGTTGTAAATCAATGGAGGAAATATATTCCCAGGGTTTTTCTCAGGAAATCAATGAATGCAGTCTAATTAACTAACAGGATTCAGATTACGCACGGTTCTTGAACTCAAATCACTAAGATATAATTAACCAACTCTCGTTGCGAAAACTATCTAAATCTAAATCCTAGGAATTCCAAATCTCTTTGCGAATCCTAAATTCTAAATTAGCTTTAATATCAGGTTTGATATGTTCACAAATCAATTAAACCAAATCTCTTTGCGAATAATCAATTTGCTCACCTAAGGTTCTATCAGGTAATTAATCGCACTCTCGTGCCTAATCAATTATCCTAAGATCTAAGTTCCAGATTCGTCAACCTAGAATTAGCTTTGAACACAACCTAAGGCGAAGAACTAATTCAGATGGTGAATCCTAAACAGATAATTAACCTAGCATTCAAAGAAATCATTTATGAGAAAACCCTAAACCTAAGTGGATCTACTCAGACATGGCAATTGAATCAAAAGGCATGTTTGAATAAATCATCAATAGAATAATAACAAAGGGTTCTTGAGATCTGATCTCGGACGAAGGGAAATCAGACTTGTCTCAAGACCAGAGTAAAATCAAACGCAGAAATAAAGCATAGCCTAAACATATGGCTGAAAACCTAATTATATAGCTAAAACACGAATTGGGGTCTTCTTGCAAATACTAAAGTCTTCTGGGCTCTTTTTGCAAATCTTCAAGTCTTGGAAAAAGTCGCGGCCCATGAATTCTCGATGAGTGTCGATCGATACCAGTGGGTATCGATCGATGCTTGTTGCTCAGTTCGGGCCAGACTTCAGTTTAGCTCCAGAATGCTCCAGTATCTCCAATAAAACCCCAAATGTGCTAAAATCTGCAAAGGACTCTAAAAGACTCCAAAATACTATAAAGACTCTATAAAAAGGACTTATATCATGATCTAAACAGGGTAAAAACCATGATATATCACAACACCGCCGGACGACCGACAGTGTTCCGAGAAGCCGAACACTTAGCAGCCACTTGCTGCGAATGTGGATCCACCCAGTATGTCTTCAAGCCGTTCCAGACTTCGGAAGACATGTACGGGGGCTTCGCTGCATCGCCCTCAACCTCCCACTTCCGCTTCCAATCGGAGACGGTATTGTTGAGCTGCAATTTTCCCTTCGCCTTAAACTCCGTCTTTACCATCTCGTTGATCGCAACATCCCAGTGCCATTTTTGCTATAAAACAAGAAAATAATTAGAAACGAGTAAAATAAAATTAAATAATTAAAAAAAAAATTTTAAACGACTATTACCGTGAAACATTTGAACCACATATCAACGACGTCGCCCAGAACGACAGACCAATTGCGGTGAGGCTCCTCGAAGTAGGCTTTGATGGTGTTAGACACACTCCGCCCGACTTTGTTGTCCTCCTTAAACCTGAAATATAAAAATTTAATTATAAGTAAAAACAAATATTAATGACAAAAAAAAAATTGCTGACATACCAAAAAGTATTTGGCGGCCGAAGCGGATCTAACCAGGGTAAACGATCATGACCCGGCGACTGCAAAATGTCCTCGACCGTCAATCCCGCATATATCAAAGCGGGTCGATGGTACATTACGACGATTTTACGACGGATCCATCGTAAAATCTTCGTAACCCATGAAACCAATCAGAATAATTTACCAACGCGGGAAATTTTTCATTTCACGCGGCAAAAGTAATTCCCGGTTACGACGGATCCGTCGTAAACTCGTCGTAATATACCAACGACATTACGACGGATCCGTCGTAACATCGTCATAATATTAGAAATGTAAACCCTATAGCCTAAACCCTAAAACACATAACCGTCTTGTATTAACGAAATCTATTTGTACATCAGAAACTTTTCAGTGTACACAATACAATCAATAATGACGATTGAATATGACAAATATCAAATTTCCTTATCTCTTCTTACTTCTCTATAACATTCGTTGTATAAGTTACTTCGTAACATGCATGAAGTATAAATTGTTAATAATTTTTGTATTCTGTCAAACAACGAATCGAGAACTTATGTAAAACAATATAATTGATGAAATACCAAACAATTACAACATATACTCAAACTTAAATCCTAAACCCTATTAAGTTGTACGACGATATTACAACGATTTAAGACATATTCGTCGTAATGTCGTCGTAAAATAATCCGTCGTAAGTTCGTCATAATAGACGAATCGTCGTAAATCCGTCGTACTTTTGATAATCGGAGATAACCGGAGATGGGATCGAAAGGACTTCCGAAGTGTCCAGGACTAATATTACCCAATCCATAAAATTGCAGGGTTTGGTTAATATTCAACCTACACACTCCGGGAATCCTTACGATCCCATCTCCGGTTAGCTCCGGTCATATGCCGAGAAAAATTTCCGGTCAAGTTTTATTATACAAATTAAAATAAGAGCAATTACATATATAAATCAATCAGAATCATCATCTCCGCTCGGTTCATCATCTTCATTGGGTTCATCATCTTCTGGTTGCGAATCATCGTCACTCTCATCAAACTCATCGGAATCGCCTTCTTCTTCTGTGTCGTCAGGTAGATATTCAAGTTTCCTGTTGCGGGGATCAATTAACAGAACATTCTCCGTAATCTCTGGTTCTGTAATGTCACAGCAAGAATCTTGTTGTATTGGAAGATCGTCAACACCAACAATTTTACCCCTTGGAGCTATTTTAATAACCGATAACCATGTGGGCCCAGTGGTTCGAACTCGCGGATATGGCACGAACGTTACTTGTTCTGCTTGTGATGCTAGGATAAATGGTTCAAACTTGTTGTATCGCCGTGCTTTGTTGACGCCGACCACACCAAATTTTTTAATTCGAACCCCTCGACCGACTGTTGGATCGAACCAATCACATTTGAAGATAACGCATTTCATACTAACCAAGCCGGGGTACTCCACTTCGATTATTTCCTCTAAGACCCCATAAAAATCTATTTCACCCCTAAAACATACTCCGTAGTTGGTAGTTGCCCGCCGAATGCCGTATTTATATGTATGAAACACATAACCACGAGTGAAATACATGAGTGCAGTCGTTATCTTCCCGAGAGGGCCTAATAGTAACTCATGAAACCATATTGGATATTCGGCGTCACTATGATCCACCTATGAAATTTGGGAATGTTAGATCGAGCATCAATATATATACTTAATGAAATTGTTTTATTACGTAAACTTACTTGCGTCTTCAACCACTTAGCAAAGTGACGATCTTTACGATCGTTTATTTCATCATGTGAAACGCTTTCAATGCATTCTCGTACCTGACTAACAATTAAACTATAAAATACATATATATACATTGAAATTAACACTTTTATATATTCATATAATAAATTAGGAGTGGCTAATTATATTGTCACATTACCTCTCCAAAGGTTCCACTTCCTCGCAATTTAGGAGGATGTACGTATGTGTGATGTGCCTGTCATTCTCGTTAGACCACCAAACTTTTTTCACTTTTCCACCAAGACGACCGATTTGTGAGAAGATGTCTGGGACACCCTCTAATGCATAAGTTCTTCCCACACCACCATCATCATATCGTCGGAGTCTCCGTTTGCGTGTGCGAATATTCGTAGCGAAATAGTATGAAGTGAAGTGTGAAATTTCTTCGGTCAAACTTCCCGCAACAATTGATCCTTCAACCCTTGCTAGATTTTTAGTCTTTCCCTTTAAATGTTTCATGAACCGCTCGAATGGGTACATCCACCTAAACTGAACAGGTCCGCCTAGTTCTGCTTCGTGAGGGAGATGAATGGGAAGATGTTCCATGACATCAAAAAATGCCGGCGGGAATATCTTCTCCAGATTGCACAACAATATTGAAATATTAGCATCCAACTGTGCAATTACATCTTCTGACAACGTCCGTGTACTAAGATCCCGGAAAAACCCTCCGATGCCTGCAACACCAACAATTATATAGTGCAGTATTTGAACAAATTATATGTGATATGATGATGTCTCTTACCTCCAATTGCTTCATGAATATTTCCTGGAAGGAGTTCGGCAAATGCGAAAGGAAGTAATCGTTGCATAAACACGTGGCAATCATGACTCTTCATCCCTAAAAACTTTTGTCCTTTCTCAACTGATTTCGCCAGATTGGATACATACCCATCAGGAAACTTCACATCAGATGAAACCCAATTGAACAAGACTGCCTTTTGTTCCGCACCCAACCGAATATAGGAACTGATGATTTCCCATTGCTCATAATATGCAACTCATTTTTGTTGCAAATATCAGGTAAGTCCAACCTTGACTTTTCGTTGTCTTTGATTCTTCCATTCACGTTTAACACCGTATGCATGATGTTATCAAAAAAAGTTTTTCTCAATATGCATGACATCAAGATTGTGTCGCAGCAGATGATCTTTTCAGTACGGAAGTTCCCAAAAAATGCTTTTCTTGTGCCAATTATGATTCTCCCCGTATCCATCATGCATATTAGCTGGAGTGTGACAATTTCCCCCACGATTCACAGTTTCTAGTCCCCAAAATGATCTATTTGCGCTTCTAGATCTTCCCCAGATAAATTCACTGGTGGGGGGACACGCACGATTTTGTTTTTCCTAAACAATCGCTTGTTTCTCTGATATGGATGGTTGATTGGTAGAAACTGACGGTGACAATCAAACCATCATGTTTTTCGACCATGTTTTAGCTGAAACGCATCTGTCCGATCGAGGCAATACAGACAAGATAACCTCCCATGCGTTGTCCAACCTGATAGCATCACGTATGCAGGGAAGTCGCTTATTGTCCACATAAGCACCGCACGCATCGTAAAATTTTTCTTCCTCGAACAGTCGGATGTACGAACTCCTGTATACACAACTGTTTCAACTCATGTATGAGAGGCTGCAAAAATACATCAAGGGAACGCTTCGGATGCTTCGGACCATGTACTAATATACTCAAGAATAAAAATTCTCTTTGCATGTAGATATCTGGAGGAAGGTTGTATGGCGTTAGGATTACTGGCCATAAAGAATATTGTCTACCAGACATACCAAATGGACTAAATCCATATGTGCAAAGGCCAAGATACACATTTCGCTTAAATTTAGTAAATTATGGGTGTACCGTGTTAAAGTGTTTCCAAGCTTTTGCATCTGACAGGTGAGTCACTTCTCCTTCTCTCTGCGAATGTTCTGCATGTCACCTCATCGATCCAGCTGTCCTTTCAGATTGATACAATCGTTTCAACCTATCAGTTATATGAAGATACCACATCCGTTGGTACGGTATCTTACTACGCCCAGAAGTTTGTGGCCTGAATCTCGGCTTTTGGCAAAATCGACATTCATGCAACTTATCATTATCTTTCCAAAAAAGCATACAATTGTCAACACATACATCTATCATCTCAGAAGGCAACCCAATACTAAACACCAACTTCTGTATCTCATAGTATGTTTCGGCAGCCAAATTATCATATGGCAAATACTCTTTAATAAGATCAGCCCAATCATCCATGCAAACCTCAGCTAAGTTATGATCAGTTTTAATTGTCATCATCCTAGCTGCTAACGACAATTTAGACTGACCTTCTCTACACCCATCGTAGAGTGGCTGATTTGCAGCGACTAGCATATCATAAAACTGCTTCGCATCTACATTGGGTTCAGCGACTAGCATATCATAAAACTGCTTCGCATCTACATTGGGTTCCTCAACACTATTATCAACATTTGTTTCATGAAATGCATCATTGACCATTTCATGCATCCTATCATGATCTTGACCATGCTGATAAAATTGATGTTCATGACCATGATGAATACTACCCTGATCAAAATCTACATGATCTTGATAATTAATACTACAATCAGCTTGATCAGTAGTACTCCTTTCAAAACCCTCTCCATGTTGATACCAAACATAATATTGCGGCATAAACCCTCTATTTAGTAAATGCTTCCACACCGTCTCAATAAAAATATATCTCTTATCATTGCATTTACGACAAGGACAGAACATCTTACCGCTTTCGAGGGTTGTTTGCATATTTCCGGCCTGATACATGAATATTTTAAGCCCCTCTTGGAATTCTTTCGTCAATGATCCCTCCGAATCCTTTTGCGTATACATCCATCTTCGTAGTTCGTATATGGACATTTTATAAAAATAGTTTTTGAAGTGTTTTTTTTATAAGAGATTTTTTTTTTTTTTTTGATAACTTTCGTTTGAAGTACGCTGTATTTATAGAATTTTTTTTAGGAATTACCAACGGATTTACATCGAAAGTTTACATCGAAAAAACATTTATAACGATTTTACATCGCATTTACGACGGATTTACGACGAATATATGAGTTGTAAATAATTAGGTAACCCTACTTAAAAATGTGCTCACCTACCTAGACACAATCGACGTAAACTCGTCGTAATTTACATCGAATATAAGTCGTCGTAAAATCAATGTAATGCTACATCGATATTACGACGATGTAAACAATCGTCGTAATGTCACCGTACAGTTACGACGATATTATGACGACCAATATTTACGACGAAATTACATCGAATTCAGAATTCGTCGTAATGCCGTCGTAACCTCGATGTAATTTACGATGGCCAAAATTCGATGTAAAATTTCGTTGGTAATCGACTGTTTTCTTGTAGTGGCAAGCGTCGTCAAAGAAAGTTGTGAAAATCGTTTGTTAGATGTTTTTGATGAAGATTGGACTCTTGTTTCAGCCCCGATTCTTGACTCCTGGGGGGAGCTCAGTGGATGATGCAGTCCTTTCTCCGACTCAAGAGAATGAGTCGATTCCTGTTTCGAATGAAATTGTGCATGTTGTTGTGGAGAAATGGGAGCTCTCGACATTAATTGAACATGGGACGTTACAGATTTACCTCCGAGAAAAGAAGCTATTGGAAATATGTGGGTATACAAAATTACGTACAAAGCATATGGTTCGATTGAGCGCTATAAATTGCGTCTTGTGGCTTTGGGAAATTGACAAGTTGAAGGAGAAGATTTCGACGAGACGTTTGCTCTTTTTGGTTTCTCTCGCGCAGCTAGGGTTTCAAGAGGAAGAGGGAGATGCTTACAATTGTGTATATACACATGCATCGAAAGGGTGATAACATCCATCGGACGCATGTCGTCGGAACGCCGTCGGAACTTCCAATAGATACTATTTTCTGACGGAATTCTGACGGATGTTAATTTTGTCAGAAATTACCGACGGAATTACGTCCGTCGGAAAGCACCATGTTTTCTTGTAGTGCGAAGACCTGAAACTCCATCTCCATAAGATAATATATCATTGAACTAGCATAACTTTCACTTGAGCTGCACGGTAATCCTTTTTTTTTTGAATCGCCGAGGTTCCGGGCCCGTAGGTCCGTACATCCCCGGAGCGGGGCCCAAATTATGTTAAAGTCACTCATTCGGAGGAGACCCCTTCCAATGGAAATCGAACCCAGAGTCGGTAGGGAAGACACGTACCCACTTATTCTTAACCATTAGGCCAACTCAACGTTGGTTACGATAATCCTTTACCATTTTGTATAGCCATGCATACAGATTTACCATTACGCCACGACTTAGATGACTCCTTAGCACACATGATAACTCACTACCAGATTATGGTTCTTTGTCCCCTAGCCTCATTCCATATTTTAAAAAGTGGAAAAAAAATAATAATAATAAAATAGGATGTTATATTTCTTTAAACGAAGTTGTTAGACGAACAAATTAGAAATTGTGTATTTTATCGTTAAAAAGTATTATTCTTGTATTTAGTTGGAAATCCGAAAAAGTGGTGTATTTTTTATGAATATAACTAAAAATTGATGCAATGTGGATTTTGAATGTGACAATCTTTATGTTACAAATCTCCTAAATGATCAAGGGTACAACTTAAGGCTCCAACATTACATAGATGCAATCCATGATTGGAAATCTATGTTCACCGAAGTTTCTTTCTCTTTTAGACATAGAGAAGCAAACATATGTGTAGATAGGTTGGCTAAGAAAGCTATTCAATGTAATTCTCAGTGGTCTCTGTATCATATTTGTCCACAATTCTTACAAACGTTTGTAAACAATGATATGTGTTTCGATAACTAATAAAGGTGATTAATTAGACGGAGAAAAAAAAAACTAAAAATTGATGCGTGTGTTTCATATATTTTTTTCTTCATATTATGGAGTTGATATTACAAAAAAAACATTGCTATTTCTGACGGATTCTCCGACAATCGACGATCTATCGGAAATTCCGGAAAAATTTCCAATGGATTGAAAGTCATCAAAAATCAGTTAGAAATTTTCGATGGATCGCCGGTCATCGGAAAAATAGTCAAAAATTTCCATGATAAACTTTCCTAAAGCAACCACTCATCTATTGTTTATCGATTTTCCTATTTAATTTACCACCTTTCCGAAAGCAAGGTCATATTTTATACTCCGCATTCAGGAGAAAAATATTATATTATATAGGCGGCGCAAAGGAAGCATCTATATATATAAAGTAAGCTTTTCTCTCTTCTCATGCTGCCACCTCATCATCCTAAAAATTTAATACACATACTAAATACATATATTAATTATAAATTTGGTTTTAACATTATGAAAAGAATTTGAAAAGACATTATTCATATTCTAAATTAAACCAGAAAATAATAAACTTATATGAATATAGTTCCTTGAAATAAAAACATGTTTAATAAATTTGATTATCATAATATATTTCAACGTTTATAAATATTTAATTAGGTTAAGTTGTATCGCAAATATTATAAAAAAACTAAAATATCAAACAAGTCCTAACAATTAAACAAATAAGTTAAATATGTAACTAAATTCATAAAGCAAAATATAAGTTGGCAAGTTTTACATCTAATAAAGAGACAGATAAATAAAATTTAGGTATACTTAACATAATAATTGCAATTATACATAACTATGAAAAAGAGAATAGGAGCCAAAAAAAATAAAAAACATATTAAAAGTATTTACACAAAAATATAAATTAAGTTTGAAAATTTAAGATCGTCGTGTTTTGTGATATTATTTTTAACAAAAAAAATAAAAATAAATGTAACTACAACATGAGAAGAAAATAAAAGCTTTGTATATGCAAAATATATATCATGTGATGTAAATATATTTCAATTCTCATAATAATTACCATCCATTAATACAATAGTTTTCCCTAGAATTTGAAAAGACATTTACTTAATAGAAGATAGATTATATTGAATTAATCTAATGAAATTTCAATTTAATAATTTACTTTTATCAGTTTATTATATAGTTTAGAAAAACTATATAATTTAGTGTTTATAAATTATGGATTAGATTTATTCTAAATAAAATCAAACAAATATTATGACTTCAAACAATCAGTTATATATGGAAATCTTTTTCAACAAAAATAAAAGAAAAATAGATTTAGGAATCACAAACATATTGCACACATAAATATGGTTAAAATCATACATGAAACACTCCAAAAATAATAACTTCACATGAAACAAAATTAAAAAAAATTATTATGCAACTTTAAAATGTAAATATTTTCTTTTTAAAATGTAAATATCTTCTTTTTAAAAAACTCAACTAATTGCATAAAATTGATCACCAAAGAAAAGAAGAGTTCAAAATGTGTACCATCCAATAAATAAACACATAGATGATCATAAATTAAAAAAAAATAAAAACAAATACACATATCTTAAGCTGAGAGATAATTAAATTAACTACGATACCAAATAAAATAAAATACCATTAGATTAAAAAAATGTTTACCACGTCCGCGCGGATCACACCATTTGTGATTGAAATTGAAAGTGAAATCTCATCAGTGTTAGATTATGTAGAGATTACGCTTTGATTAGCAAAGATCAAGCAAGAACAAGAGAGAGAGAGAAAGGGAGAAAAGACGTGAGGAAGAAGAAGATAAGGGAGAAAAGATATTTTCATTGACTAATTTGTGGTTACAAATGAAAGTTATATAAACATACATATCTTCAATAGTAACTAGCACTAACTAATCACTAATTGATTTTAATTCCTTCCCTTCTCTTCTTGGGCTTATAAGTCCTTATAATTTCTTATAATTCCTTCCTTATAATTCCTTATAATTCCTTCCTTATAATTCCTTATAATTATCAAGGGTGAGTGAAATCTACTAGTCCGTTGACACTCCCCCTCAAGATGGCTGGCTGGTGGAGATCCAATAAGCCCATCTTGACATGAAGTTCCTTACACACTCTCTGATTCGTAGCTTTGGTGAATATATCGGCCACTTGGTCAGCACTCTTCACATACGATGGACAAATGATCCCTGCTTGAACCTTTTCTCTAATATAATGACAATCCACCTCTATGTGCTTCGTTCTCTCATGAAACACTGAATTAGACGCAATATGCATAGCTGCTTGATTATCACAATGCAGCCGAATAGGTTCAGATGACTCAATTCCAAGGTCTTTGAGTAGACTCTTCAGCCAAACTAACTCACCGGTTATGTTAGCCATTGCTCTATACTCAGCCTCAGCACTTGATCGTGAGACAACTTTCTGCTTCTTGCTCTTCCACGTAACTAGATTACCTCCAATAAAGGTGCAATATCCGGTTGTAGACTTTCTATCAACCCTATCACCTGCCCAATCTGCATCACAATATCCAACAATATCTGTGCTAGCATTGCGACCCATCCAGATACCTTTCCCTGGAGTACCTTTCAAGTATTTCAGAATCCTCTCAACCATCCTCCAATGATGTCTAGTAGGCATTTGCATATGCTGGCTTACTTGATTTACCGCAAAACAAATGTCTGGCCTAGTGATGGTGAGATAGATAAGCTTTCCCACCGTCCTTTGATACTGCTTTGCATCCACTGGTGGCTCCCCCTTAGGCACGTCCTTATAGCCCTCCTCAATGGGTGTTTTACATGGTTTTGAGCCCAATTTCCCTGTCTCAGTCAAGAGATCCAGCGTATATTTTCTCTGAGAAAGAAACATACCATCATCAAGCTTACATACCTCAATGCCTAGAAAGTATTTTAGCTCCCCCAGATCTTTGATATCGAAGGCTGATTTCAGAAGCTCTTTCGTTTGTTTAACACCATCAACATTGTCACCAGTTATGATGATGTCATCCACATAGATGAGAACGGCAACAATACCATTCTCCCCTTGAGTTGTGAATAGCGTATGATCAGCTTCAGACCTTCTGAAACCATTTCCAAGTAAGCAGCTACTGAGTTTATGATACCAAGCTCTTGGGGATTGTTTGAGACCATATATAGCTTTTTTGAGTTTGCATACTTTATTACTGTTGCCAAACCCTTGTGGTGGCTCCATATACACTTCTTCTTCCAAGTCACCGTGTAGGAAGGCATTTTTAACATCCATTTGCCAAAGATCCCAAGACAGGTTAGTAGCTATGGATAACAGGACTCGGACTGAGTGGAGTTTTGCTACTGGAGCAAATGTCTCTGTGTAATCTACTCCAAACTTTTGAGTGTAACCTTTCGCAACTAGCCGAGCCTTGTACCTTTCTATCTCACCCGTGCTTGTATACTTAATAGTGTAAACCCATCTACACCCGACAAGCTTCTTTTCCAGAGGTAGATCTACCATATCCCAAGTACCATTCTTACACATGGAAGCAATTTCTTCTAGCATTGCGTTAACCCACACTTCACTCTTACATGCTTCTTCATAGGAGTTTGGTATTTTGTGTTGATCAATCTTGGAGAGAAAAACTTTGTGTTCTTGTGGAAGATGAGCAACAGAACAATACCCCTGTATAGGGTGAGCTACAGCTTGGCTATTGTAGTACACTCTTGATACCAACTTCAATCTTTCACTTCGTCTTAGGGGCTGCACCAACTCAGTCTCTTCTGGTTCTGCCTCTTCTGGTTCTATCTCTTCTATCTCTTCATCTACGACATCTTCTAGGGAATATGAGACAAAGTCATCTAAGTGAGATTCCCCCTCTCCATGATCATCATCAGTATCACTCGATATTGGGGTTTCTGCGGCTTCTTCACCTTTGCTACTATATGAGCTCTCCTCAACTCCCTCATCAACTGTTGGAGCTTCCGACTTTCTCTCTTCGCTGCTCGTAGGTGGGATTTGTGGACCAGCCAGAGTAGTGAGACCATCAAGTATACTCTTCAAGATGGCAGCTCGGTTGTTGGAGGAAGTGAGATCTTTAAGCTCATTCCAATTCTTATCACAAAAGAAGCCCTTATCTTCATCAAACTTGACCTCCCTGGATATATACAACCTCTTGGTGTCTGGGTTAAAGCATTTATACCCCTTTTGAGTAGGTGAGTATCCAATAAACATGCACTTGATACTCTTAGGCTCCAACTTGTTCCGTTGAGCTTCTGGTACAAATACATAACACACGCAGCCAAACACTTTCAGATGATTGATAACTGGTTTTGCTCTATGTAAAACCTCATATGGAGATGCATCCTCAAGATGTGTGGTAGGTAACCTATTGATGAGATAGCAAGCAGTCATCACAGCATCCCCCCAAAAACGCTTAGGAACATTCCTTTCAAACATTATTGTTCTGGCCACTTCCATCAGATGTCTATTTTTGCGCTCTGCTACTCCATTCTGCTGAGGAGTATAAGCACATGATGTCTGATGTATTATCCCATGGGTGCTTATAAACTCTTTAAACTTGCTGCTTGTGTACTCACCACCATTATCACTTCTTAGAATTTTAATCTTTACTCCAAACTGAGTCATTACATAGTTGTAGAACTTAGAGAAAGCCTCTAACACATGACTCTTTGATGGAAGGAGTGTTACCCATGTGTACTTGGATTTCTCATCAATGAAGGAAACAAAGTACTTATATTGATCTTTAGAAGTACAGGGAGCTGTCCATACATCGGAGTGAACTAGATCAAAGCACTCAAGATACAAGCTTCACATCCCTGATCCGTGAGATCCAAGTTTGGCAACACGAGCTTAAGAACCCTTGAGTGAGGATGGCCTAAGCGAGAGTGCCATACAGAACTGCTAATACTAGTGCTCAATGCTGAGTGAGCTATCTCAACTGGTTGCTTGTCCAAAATATCCAAAACGTAGAGACCATCCTTGGCGCAACCTTTTCCAATGGTCTCTCCTGACTTATTATCCTAAAACCACACATCATCAGGACTAAACACAGCCAAGCAATCCAGGTCCTTAGTAGCTTTCTGAACTGATAATAGGTTAGACGCAAACTCAGGCATATATAGAGCATCAGTACTCTTCTTAAACAACTCTAAATTTCCCATTCCTCTAATCGGCACATCCTTCCCATTTGCTATAGTGACCTTTCCAATATGAGGTTTAACATTGGATAGAAGCTCGGGATCACTAATCATGTGATGAGATGCACCAGAGTCTACTATAATGGGTTTAGAGGTTTTAGAGGAAAGAAAACTCTTACCAGATTCAGTCAGTTTGGTAATGCTCTTAATGAGAGCATCTAGGTCTGACTTTCTCACCATATCATCACCACTAGCATTTGTACCTCCTCCACGTCCTCTAGACGTCTGACATGGGCCTCTCGGCCTTAAATTCCTCAAATGCGGATAGAGAAACCAGCACCTCTCCTTGGTATGCCCTGATTTCTTACAATGTTCACACACCCAGCTAGTTCTCTTATCTGCTTGTTTATAAGTCCCTTGGCTCATATGAGCTGTTTCACTTGTCCCTTGAAAGAGACCTTTTGATCCTTCTTCTTTCTGAATCATCATACACACTTCATTTAAGGTTGGCAGCTTCTCAAACCTTAAAATGTGATGAATCAGCCCTGTGAATGATCCATTGAGAGTGAGAAATAGACCGAACACCTGATCCTGCTCTCTCCTCTCCATTAACACCTTCAGATCTGTGGTAGGAGGTCTCAGCATCTCCAACTCAGCCCACAACGCTCTGAAGTCACCAAATAAGCTCTTGAATGGTTTATCCTCTTGTTGGAGTTCATTCAAGGCTTTCTTTACCTCAAAAATCCGACTCAGATTTGAGGTATTACCATACACACTCAAGAGAGTGTCCCATAATTCCTTTGCAGTTTCAACATATGAGTAAGCTGCAAGGATAGATGGCTCCAAAGAGCTTTGAAGGACCGCAAGAACAAGCTGATCCTCTTGAATCCACTTGGGATCCTTCTTTCCAGATCCAGCTTCACTCGAAGACGTACCAGATCCGGTTTCTTTAGAAGTCTCCACTTTTTCTTCACCAGCCGTGAACACTTTTGGAGAGTCCTCAACGTGCTCCCACAAACCACGGCTCTTTAAAGCAGTTCTCGTGGTTCTTGACCACAACAGGTAATTTTCTCCCTTGAGAACAACAGGTAGAGTTATCTGTTTCTGGCTCTCCATTGATGACCTTGTGCAACAGTACCAACGAAGAACAGAACAAGAACCAAGGAAACAGAGAGTAAAAACAGAGTATTTCGCGGAAAAAAGGTCTTCAAGAGCTTTAACGCTCTGATACCATGTTAGATTATGTAGAGATTACGCTTTGATTAGCAAAGATCAAGCAAGAACAAGAGAGAGAGAGAAAGGGAGAAAAGACGTGAGGAAGAAGAAGATAAGGGAGAACAGATATTTTCATTGACTAATTTGTGGTTACAAATGAAAGTTATATAAACATACATATCTTCAATAGTAACTAGCACTAACTAATCACTAATTGATTTTAATTCCTTCCCTTCTCTTCTTGGGCTTATAAGTCCTTATAATTTCTTATAATTCCTTCCTTATAATTCCTTATAATTCCTTCCTTATAATTCCTTATAATTATCAAGGGTGAGTGAAATCTACTAGTCCGTTGACAATCAGCGATGGGGAAGATATCGGAGAAGACGAGGGTTTTAGAGCAGTGGGTAATGTTTTTTACAGGATAATCCTATTCACAAGAACTCTCTCTCTCTCTCTCTAAATATTTGAATCGACGCTCGACCCCATATTTCTTATATTTTTCCAAATCGGCTCATATTATCTAAAATGTTCCCATTAACCTATACATCTACGATGATTTTGATAGTAAATTAGTGATAGAAATTAAATTGTTTTTCAAATAAAATTAGATTCATTTTGTAGTCACCAACAATGGATCATCGAAAATGAATAATAGTAAATTCTGAACATTTTATTTCGAAGTATTTTTTTTTAAAGTTCGGAAAATTCTAAATTCACAAAACTAACTTTTCTTTTGTTAGTATTCAAAGTAACTTTCGGACTATACAAAAACTAACCCTATTTCGAAGTATTTATTTTATTAGTATTCAGTTGGGTTAAAAAATATACAATTCCCTAAACTTTAAAATGACAAAAACTTAACTATTAAAAACCAACTAATTGAATAAATAGTCAACCAACAAAAAAAAATTCAAATTGTGGATCACTTACTAAACAAATATATAAATAAACATAAAATTAAGAAAGGAAAAAAAACCTAAGAATAAACAATCCACATTTCTTAAGCTAATAGAGACAAATCCATTAACAATCATACTAAGAAAACCAAAATACTATTATACCAACATTTTTTAAACAAAATTGTGTTAACGTCCACGCGTAGCGCGGATCATACACTAGTGTTATTATAATCTTACATGAATTCACTATTCACCATGTGGGAAGATTTGATATTATATAACATTAAATTCAGGCAGCAAGATGTTATTTAAATTCATTGATTCTTGACCGATGCAAAAATAATTCACACAATTTTTTTGGGTAATTGCATCGGCTAGCATTTTATAACAAGGAAATTAAGTGTATTTTTTTAACAATATTCTTCCAATACTGTTCACGTGAAAAAGTCTAACTTAACCCTATTTTTTCTAACTAATTTCATTTTGCATATTTCTTTCTCATGAATTACTATTCATGACGGAGAATAAAGGATGAGAAGAAAGAAGAAAGGGGAAGAAGAAGAAGAGTTGTCAAAGAGGTCGACGACGGCGGTGACGACGGAAAAGACCACGACGGTGGCGACGCCGGTGACGATGGTGCTGGCATTGGTCACTGTGGTGGTGTTCAATTTTTTTTTTTCTGGTTTGTTGATTTTTATGTGTTAATTACGTGAAGTTAACCAATAACAAATTTATCCAATAGATTATCAATATACCTTTGTAATGATAACAAAGTTAGATAACCAATAACACATAGTTTATATGATATGATAACCGGATTATCACAATAATTTTTATATTTTCATACTTCACACATATCTGCGAAATGATAACTGGATTAACACGATAATTTATGATATGATAACTAGTTTAACATAACAATTTCATTACAATGAACATGATAAATGGTTTAACATAACAATGTTAACGATACTAACTATATGTTAACGATGCTAACAATGATAAATGGTTTAACATAACAATGTTAACGATGCTAACAATATGTTTTTCTGGTTATGAACAACGTTCGTCGTGTTTTGATGAATAGTACCACAACCGTTGATGAACAATGTCGTCGGATTCTTCTGTCAGAAAATAAGTTTCAGACCAATGATATTTCTGTAATTATTAAAAAAGCAAATAATATTTTGGGTTTCCTGTTTCCTCCTTACCTAATTTACAAAGTCTAACTAATATTTACCTAATTTTTTGGTCAACTGACCATATACACTCAATTCACCCATGTATATATGTACATGCTTTTTTTAAAACTAAAACTAGATTCTCATATGCGCGCCTGCGTGGGATAATTTTGTTTTATAGATTTAATGTAATGTTTTCATATCATGAAAAACCAGGGATCCAGACAACAATCCGGTCCGGATATAGCTCTAAAACCAGAGACTATAAAATCTGGTAAAACCCGTAAAAACTTAGCAAATAACCGTGAACCGGACATAATCGTTGACCTGGATGGATCATGGTTAAGTAAAAAATTATAGTGCAATCAAAAGGCTTCATTTATTGTTCTTATTGAGCCATTATTTCGTTTATGAATATTACTTTATCAACTACAATATAAATTACTTTGTCAGTTTAACATATTTTTTCAGACATATCTTTGAGATTTATTAGTTTTCATACTATATATATAATTTCACTAATTGTTGATTGCGGTCGGACTGTATCGAACCGGGTCAACTCACGGACCTAGTGACCCGAAGGATTTTCTGGTTTGCTTCCCGAGTCAGATTTCAAAACATAATTATTATTTGTATGTTGTCTAATAAAATCTTTTAAACCATAGATTTTCAACAACAGCTCTCACCCACAAAAAAATTCTGAATATATTATATTTAAATTGATATATTATCCCAAATTTAGAATTATATTTATTTTTATATTTTCAAAAACAAACTGGGATAATGTTAAAATAGTTTCCAAACATTTTTTTTTTTTAAATATTGAGTGTTTGGATGCAGATACTAAAAGTGTTTATGTTTTAATAGAATATAATACTCTCTTTTTTTTAATCAATGCTTGGAAATACTGTTTAATTTATAAGTCTCAACAACGGACTATATTATATATAAAGTTGTGGGGGTAAAAAAACCGTAAATTGGGTCCAATAAATCAAACGGTGATAAGGCCCAATAAAATAAAATAAAAGCCAGACAAGGTAACATGCCGAGCTGAAAGGCCCACCATAGTGAAGTTTACAGTCAAAGATGATTAAATGCAAATCCGTTAGTCAACCCCGCCGAGACCAAAGACTCATTCAAATCGGTGAATTAAGGCGTCTAAACGTAATGGTCGGGACTCGGAATTAAATACCATTCATGGCGAATCTGGTGGATTAAACGGTAACGTTAAACACGATCTCGGAGTATAAAATAAGGGCGAGGGAAAATAGCAAAGGGACCTGGAACTCTCTAAACACCATTAGCTCTACACTTAATCACTTAGCCATTTCTTTGTTCTTGTTCTTGTAAAATCACCTTTAAGAATCGAAATACTAAATCCAGTTTGTCCCACCAAAACCTTGTCCAAATCACTTATGAACCCTGTTTGATCTCGTCGAGCAACAAACTTTCTATTTATTACTCGATGGTCCCTCGGTTCTTCTTTACTTAAAGATAAACCAAAGTCCTCCATTTATTCATATTTACATATTTTGACCATTGTAATTTCAACTACAACAGTTTGACGCTAGAAAGAGGGGGATACACAAGTCTAGAACCGTCACAGAAGATTCGAGATGGCCGAGAAATCTTCTTACCACTCGAAGGGGGCTCCATCAGCCTCCAGACGATGGGTAAGAAGTGCAAGACCATGATGAAAAAGTGTATTGTCAGGCCTACAAAGTGTGGGGTCATGACACAAAAGATTGTTGGAAGTTGAAAATAATCTTGCTCGAAAGGTATTTAGTTGGCGAGTTCGCTAACTTGATACCTTCAATGTGGCAAAGCGGGACTATGGATAAAATGTCCCCTACGAAGGAGGTTAATTTTTTTCCAACGGGGTTATCCCGGGAAAGAAGTCATTCATTGGCTAGACAACCTAGGCAATTCTCGCACGGAGTTGTCTTATGTGAAAGCGATGCGCATTTGTTAAACAAACTGCACGATGATATTTTGGTATTAACTCTAGAGATTGGAGACTATGATTTCCCAAGAATCCTGATAGAAACCGGATGGATGCGTATGATGTGCGCCATCAACCGAAAAAACTAGCCGAGTTCAATGGCAGAACAGTTACCACCCTCGGAGCGGTAGAACTACCTATCCGGATTGGTCGAAAGCTTTCTTTTACAAACTTTCTAGTCGTAGAAGGACCATCCATTTATAATGCCATCCTTGGCACTCCGTGGATAAATTCTATGTGGACTCGTAACAAACCAGTTTAGTGGGAGCTCAAGAAGTAGATGTGTTATGCGATTCTCAACTCGTAACAAACCAGTTTAGTGGTAAGTACAAGGCAAAATATGGGCGGATGAGTGCATATCTGAAGTTGGTACATGAACTCTCCTATTCATTTAGTTATTTCACATTAACAAGAATCCCTAGATGGGAGAACACCTCGGCATACGCTCTCGTAACTCTAGCTTCGACCTCGGATTCTGAGTTACAGAGGATGGTCTTTGTATAAATAATTGATAAACCAAGCATTACAAAATCAAGTGATGGCACTCACAGAAGAAGGGTAACCACCTTCTAAAGATTACGTTCCAGACTGGAGAGTCCCGATAATCAGATATATAATAAATGGGATGACACTCGAAGGTAAATGGGATGCACACAAGTTGAAGCTTATTAGCGCACGATTCATGGTAGGGAACGAAAAGATGTATAAACAAAGCATCGGTGGACCCTACCTCAAGGGGGTTCATGGAGAGGATGCTGAAACAATGATGAAAGCAACACATGATAGGGCCTGCAGAAATCATTCCAGTAAAAAGGACGATGGTAAATCGAATTAAAACACAAGGCCTTAATTGGCCCACTATGATGGCATATTGCGAAAGCTTCACATAAGTGTGAGAAATGTCAGAAGCATGCTCCTCATATCAAGTAGCCAGTTGAGGCAATCTCGAGCGTATTCGCACCATACCCATTTATGCATTAGTCAGTGGATCTAATCGGTCAGATCATTGGGTCAAATGGAAAGACAAGGTTCATACTTGTTCTGATTGACTACTTCTCAAAATGGATAGAATCCGACACTTTCGAGATTGTAACTGCGGATGTGGTTGAACGCTTATTTTGTACGAATATAGTATGCCGCCACGGACTACCGTATGAAATTGTTACTAATAACGGAAAGCAATTCACCTCAAAAAGATTGAGAGATTTCTATGAAAAATGGAAGATCCGTATCAATTTCTCAACTCCTTATTACCCACAAGGAAACGGGCAAACCGAGACGACCAACAAAAACATCTTGAATAATCTCAAGAAGAGGCTAGATTCTGAGAAAAGGGACTGGCCAGAGAAACTTTCAATGGTCCTATGGGCACTCAGAACGACTTTGAATTGAGCCACAAAATACACATTGTTATCACTGGTATACGGAACCAAAGCAATGGTTCCAGCCAAAATGAGGGTATCTTACGGAGAGAAGCATGTCCCAAATACGAAGAAAGTAATAACAAAACTTCGGAGTACGCTCTGGACGGTGTGGAAGAGTTAAGTGGAAGAGCTCAATTACTAGTCCACAAGTATCATGAGGCGACAACTTGACTTTATAATGCAAAGGTGAAACCACGACCTCTTAGCGAGGGAGACTTGGTGCTGCGGAAAGTATTCCAGAATTCCAAAGAGAAGAATGCCGGAAAGCTTAGTCCACTCAAAATAACCGAAGTGATGAGACCAAGAATCTACCGACATGAAAATGACGAGAAAAACCAACAGTTAAGTTCGTGGAATGCGATGAACTGAAAGAGGTACTATACTTAGAATAACTTCTTTGATTATTGAACTACAAATCGGCTTGATCCCTAAATGGGTACATAGGCAGCCTGCGTAGTCAGGCACAACTACTATATCGAAACAATCGTTACGTCACATCCTCATTATATGGTAAAAGGAAAGCGCAACACTAAACAGATGATACGGCAAAAGGAACGAGGTCATCTCTCTCACTAAAAACGAGTTATACCCTCATGCTATGGCAAAAGGGAAGAAAAAATCATTGGAGGTAAAATCCTCATGCTACAACAAAAGGATTGAGATCATCACCTTATTAAAAGTGAGTTACACCCTCATGATACGGCAAAAGGGAAAAAGACTCATCATATATCGAATCCGCATACTATGGTAAAAGGAAAGAGATCGTAAACTTAAAACGGGGTGAACCCTCATGTTACGAAGAAGAAAAGCTCTAACAACAATATTACGATAAATCGGCTCCTCATGCTAGGACAATAGGAAAAAAGACTATCCCCTGCTCACACCCACATATCATGGTAAAAGGCGAAATGAAACAATAAATCGATCGACGTGTTATTCGTTCATAAAAAATGGTACAACGTGCATCAAGGAAAGATAAAAACAAGGGGGAAAAAATCAACCCCTGAATGAAGATACATCAAGCGGAGGCAAGGCGTTAATCTGGTCTTGGAGATTGGTGCAATTTGTGGTGTGAGTCTTGATTTCGATATAATAATTAATGTTATTACCCCGCTTTATCGCCTCAACCAGACTTAGGTTTCCCTTGGCTTGAACATACATCACAAAAAAATTCACACGACTCTTTGTTGCAACGATAGCCTTCTCCGCCAGGTCATTCAAACACACTTCCAATATCCCTTCAGCCTTGATGCGGGCTGCGGAAACATCCCAATCCCGAGATGCCTCGAGATCTTCGTATTCCTCCCTCAGCTCGGAGAGAGAATTGAGCGCCTGGTCAGCCTGTGACTTCGCCTCCTTCAGTTTCGTCAGCAATTTGGCGTTCTCAACCTCAAGACCTTGGTTACGCTGCATGAGAGCCACAATCTTAGAGGAATACTTTTGGACCTCGGTGGCAAGCTTACTGTTATCAGCGACAAGGAGACTAAGGAATCTTACCTGAGCGGAGAGTTCAGAGATGTGGTCCTCGGATTCCGCGTTAGAAGAAGACCCATGTAGTTTCCTCTTATACCATTCGATGGAACTATTCTGGGCAGCGATCTACTGAAGAAAGGCATGAAAAAGAGTTCAAACAAGAAAGAGGAGGGCATATAATAAAATAAGGGAGGAAATCCGTACCCGCCCCATCGTGTCAGTAAAACAAGTGAGGTTCTCATGCCCCTTCTTTGAGAATTGACTCAAATGAGGGATCCCCCCCCTTGTCTCGCGGTAATGATGAAGCAAGGTCGCTGTTGCATGAGGGTTCCTCACGATAGGGATGTTGTCTTTATAACCGAAATCCTAGTTGTGCTTTATTTGTTTCAAACGGCGAGACAAGTCATTTCGGGAATAACTCCCTTTCTTTTCAAGGTTAGGGGAACGTGGTTTTTCGGAGGCACTAACAGTCAGCGTCTTCCTAATCCCCATCGATCGGAACCAAAACAAGCCTCGGGTCAACCGAGGGGGCGTCACCAGCCCCTAGGAAAGGATCTAAAGGAGATACCTCATCACCTCCAACCATGTATGCTGTCGGGGCGAATGATGCAGTGCACCTGACGGCGGCATCAGAACCACCACCAGCCTCAGTACTGACATTGCCATCAGCGGCGTCAACCATCTTATGGTTGGGATTGGCAATCAGCGTAGGAAGAAGTTTGCGGTAGTTAACGAAAAGATCCATATATGCGATGATAGGAAAAAAGACTTAGAAAAGAATGAAACATTCGTGAAGGCAATGAAGAAAGAAAAATCGCAAAGGGAAGTACTTACCAGAGGGAAGAGAATCTGAAGCAATGACGAACTCGAAAAAGGAAGAAGGAATTTAAAGACAATGCAAAGATGAGAAGAAGAAGGAAAGTAGAAAAATCAGCAGAGAAAATCCAGAATACATATTAGGAATCAGAAAATCAAGCGATTAACGATAAGGAAAAAGGAAAGAAAAGTCTGTTCGCCGGGATTTCAGTTTGCCAAAAGACTCCTTGAAATTCCTTCAAACGGTTCAAGAACCAATTCAAGGAATTGGGGGCTAATTGTGGGGGTGAAAATATTGACCCAGTAAATTGGGCACAATAAACCGAACGGTGAAGATGCCTGATAAAGTCAAAGAAGCCAGCCAAGGTCAAGGAAGCACACAAGGTGACTGGCTGAGTTGAAAGGCCCACCGGAGTGAAGTTTACGGTCAAATTGGATTAAATTCAGATATCTTAGTCAACCCCGCCGAAACCAAAGACTCATTAAAACCGGTAAATTAAGGCGCCTGAACGTAACGGCCAGAGCCTCGGAATTAAAAGACCATTCATGGTGAATCTGGCTGAGTAAACGGTAACGTTAAGTACGATCTCAGAGTATGAAAGGGTGAAGGCAAAGAGCAAAGGGACCTGTAACTCTCTACACACACCATTAGCTCTACACTTAAGTATTTAGTCATTTCTTTGTTCTTGTTCTTGTAAAACCACTTTTGAGAATCAAAATACTAAATCCAATGTACCCCGCAAAAACTTTGTCCAAATCACTTCTGAATCATGTTAGATCTCGTCGAGCAACAAACTTTCTGTTTATTGCTCGATAGTCCATCGGTTCTTCTTTTTGTAAAAATAAGTCAAAGTCCTCCGTTTATTCCTATTTACAAATTTTGACCGTTGTAATTCCAGATACAACAATAGCCAACCAGACCAGATACAAAAAAATCGATAATCTCATCCAATTTTTTTTTTTAAAAAAAACGAGTAACCCATTTAGCATCACTAATTGCACATTTCTTCGCTTCTCTGACCACAATTTGCTCAGCTCTAGGATGCCGTCGACTTGGGGTTTAAGATAAGGCAATAGTTTTGGATAGACTCTAGAAAACCTGAGTGAATTATATTTTGACACAAAATGTATGTTACGTCAGACATTAAAAAAAAATCAAAAAGTAAACACCTAAAAGTAACATCAAAATTAATAAATCAGCAGAAGGATACTTCTTCTTAGGATAAAAAATCCGGATCCGAAAATCCGAACCGATACCAAACCAAAAATACCGGAACCAAATTTTTAAAATATCCGATTGGATCATAAATTTCTATACCCGAAGAACCGAACCTGAACCGAAAACCGAATGGGTACCCAAAATATCTGAAGTGTAACTATATACCTAAATATATTAATTATATTTAGACTGATATAACTCAAATACCCAAAATTACAACTATAAACCAGAATATATTAATTATTTTTTTGGTATTTTGGGTATTTTAGGTATATTTTTGATATTATGAGTATATTGAATAGACCTATTTTATTTTTTTCTGGATTTTACGGGTATTTTGGATATTTTTAGTTTGAAAGTATATTGGTTTTATTGAAATGAATATTCATGTTTTTGTGTTTTGTCTCGGATTTCGGGTTTTTCGGGGTTTTTGGGTATTGCAGATACTTTTGGATACTTTCGGCTCCGGATCCGAACATATCCGAAAAATTTTGGATCTTAAAAAAAATACCCGATTCGATCCGATCCCGAAACCGAACCCAATCCGAATTTTTAAAATACCCGATCGGTATCTAAATTCCTAAACCCGAAATAACTGAAACCCGAAATACCCAACCCGAACCCGATCTGAGGATCCAAACGCCCACCCCTATTTCCTCTAGTTGTTCTTACATTAAAATTATCATTTATATATAAAGTAAAATCAATCAATCAATAAGGACAAATACTACATAATACGAATTGTCAAAAAACAAGAATACAAATTGTCACGAGAAATCTAATTAAACTAATATTTTCATAGAAAATATCAAATAGAATAAAACAAAAAAAACATCTAAAAAATCCTATATAATGGAGCAGAGGAAATAAGAAATATGTGTATGAAAAAAGTTGTTGCATATATATTTAATTTAAACTATAAATGTTTATTTCGCTTAAATAATCAATTCAAAAATATACTTAGGACCTAATTAGATGTCTAGCGAATTATTCAAAAATTAAAAGTGGTTTACTTTCCAGAATTTTTATATCGGCAGATACGTCATAGTATATTAGCAAATCTAATCCTAACTTTTTTTATTATTATGGTTGTAACTAGGAGTACAACGGTTAAAATTTGTAAATATAAATAAACGAATGATTTTGATTTATTTTTAATAACAAAAGATCTGATGGACTATCGAGCAGTAAATATAAAGTATATTGCTCGAGAAGATCAAGATGGATCGAGAAGCGGTTTTGAACAAGAATTACGGAGTAAACAAGGATTAGTATTTCGTTCTCAAGAGTGATTTTACAAGACCAAGAACAAATAATTGCTAAGTGTAGAGCATGTTGCAGATGGAAAAAGCTTTCTTGTTCTTTGCCCTCGTCTTTGTTTTATACTCTGAGTCTGTGTTTAACGTTGCCATGTACTCCGCCTGATTCGCCATGAATGGTCTTTAATTCACCGGTTTGAATGAGTCTTTGGTCTCGTTAGGGTTGACTACCGGAATTGCATTTATTCCCCTTTGACCGTAAATTTCACCCCCGGTAGCTCTTTTAGTCCGGTTCATCACCTCGTCTTTACCTTTGACTTCGTCGGCCTTTTTATCATTAGTTTATTGGACATGTTTTACTGGGTCCGGATTTTCACCCCACTGTTAGCCCCTCCTCCCAATTCCTTAAACGTGGAAGTCAAATCCCTTTTAAGGAACTTCACTCCGTAATCGTGGAAGTCAAAATCCCTTTTAAGGAACCCAAGGACCTCGCTTCATTTCGCCATAAATGCAGCATTCATGGGGAGGTTGAAATCAGAATTCCTCGCGACAGGCAGTGCCGGCTTAAGAGGGGGCACAAGGGGTGTGACCGCCCTAGGGCACAACCCCGTGTCCTAATAATTAAGGGCCCCGATTATATATATATATATTTTTTTTTTCATTAAAAAAACAAATAAAATAATAAAATTTAGATTGAAAAGAACCCATAAAATTGTTTTATATGTATTTTTCATAAAACAAATTCTACAAAAACATTACATAAAATTTTTTTTTCTAAATTTAGTATAACACCTTTAAAAAAAAAAATTAAGGGTCCAAAATTTTTTTTGCCCTAAGGCCCATAATAATATTGAGCCGGCCCTGGCGACGGGGAAACCCTGAAAAACACTCTTCCAGGCTTCTGCAGTGTGTACGAAACTTATTTCACTTCTTGCGGACTTCGTTTCCCTATCCCTGATATCCTAGTTCAATATCTTGTGGATATGGATATTTGCTTGTCCCAATTGACGCCGAATTCTGTACGGCAAATACTCGGTCTTCTTGCACTCTTACAAGGTTCCGATCTCCCTTTTTACTTGCACGACCTCTACAGGCTAGGCTCCATGAATAAGTTGACTCACCCTGGGAAACTTTTCTTCGTTGTTACCCCTAATCGCCGGGTTATCGACAGTCTTCCTTCGAAAGACTCGGACTGGACTCTTCCTTACTTCTTTGTCAGAATCAATCCGGCCTCAGTTGCCTCTACTACGTCGCCCCCGTTGAAATGGGTCCAAAGTAATGGTTTCTTCCGTTTTGCCTTTCTCCTATTTTTGAGAAGTAACTATGAATTTGACATGTTCCCCTTTTAGTTGAAAACAAGTCGGTTGATCCGACTGACTGCTTACGGGATCTGCTAAAGTTTCTTGTTGCGAATGAGTGTTGTTGGGGACCTAGTTGTATCCCTTATCGAGGAAATGGGTCTGATGCCCGCTTTGATTGGTAGGATTTACTTTCTTCTGGTTTTCAGCCTTCATGTTCGCTTGACTGAGCTCATTTTTCTCTAAATGCAGACACTCACCCTGAAGAGCAGCGTCTTTCCCGGAGACCACGCTCCTCCCGGAAATGTTAGTTTCTTGCTTTTGGGTGGAAAAGGCATTCTTATGTTGACCTTCCAAGTCTTCTAATTCTTCACTTGTTGATTTCAGGAACGAAACGCAGCTCTTCGTCTGATGGCGCTCAAAAGCGGAAAACTTCTTCTAAGGTTTCTCCAACTTTGCAGGTTAAACGGGGTGCCACCTGAAAGCGCACTCTGAGTCTAAACTTACGAGGCTCCAAGATTCTCTTATGGCTAACTAGGAATGGCTCCCTCCTGTCCCAGAATCGACTAAGTTTATGAAGATCTCAAGTTAGCATCTTCAAGGAGAAGGGACTGCTTAAACGAGTTTTGAGAAGTTTCCAAAAAGGGAACAACTCGATTCAAAACGATTTAGATGCTTTAGACTCGAACAACCTTTTCCTTTCGTAACGATCTTTGATTAAGCACTCAGGGTGAAAGCCTCGAATGGATGAGGTTCATTGTCAGGGATATTTCCTATCCCCTTTTTTTTTATATTGTATCGACATTGTTTTTAATGGTAGATCCTTTTAACACAAGACACCTTGTATTTTCCCTTTTACTTCGTGGTTCCAGTCAATGATTTGAATTTCCGCTTGTCCTTTTACCGTGGTGTACGATGGGATGCTTTTCATGACCTTCCCCTTTCGTTTCTAGGTTTTTAACCAAGGTTCTTGGTTTCGTGGAATCTCCATGTAATCACGTAATTAATTCGCATATTTGGGTGGATCTTTTTTTCAAAGACGAATATTTTTAGTTGCCTTAACCATGAAATATTGTGTTACTGATTTAGGAGGATATCAAGTAGATTTGGCCGGTTTATTTATTGGAGGATTTTGCTAAGCTCTCCTTCGCCTATTTAAACTTCTCTTGCAACCTTATTTGAGTCCACCCTCTATCGGATACTGCTAATGGACCCTTATGGTAGCGAAGATTCGAACTCCGTTCGCACCGACCTTCAGTCGGTGAACCGATGTCCGACTGTCGAAAGAGGCGGTCGTCGGTCTGGTGAAATGTTTTTCCGCTCCGTCTTGAGGTTTCTCCCACTATCTCTTTTGATAGATTTGAATACGTCGGACTTAGCACAAGCTTGTGATTTCTGCGAGAATGTTAGTATTGTTGTATTTTTGTTTATATAAAATACTATCTTCTTTTTCTGTAACGCAGACGGTGTGTCTTGTTAGTTTATCTAGAAGTACAGATTGCTGATCCGTCTTCGTAATGAGACCCAACAGAAGAAGGATAAACTGGTATGTCGGTTGGGATTGCTAGAAGAGAGGATCATACTCATGGAATCTCCCGCTGCGAGCTGGAATGAACTTGGTATCATGCCAGTTCCTGCATGCCTTCGCGAGGCTTCCCGTGATCTGTTGTGAAATTTGGGAGCGACCCTAGCGAGGCAGAGAGCAAAGACAACGTTTTTCGATATTTTATATGGCGTTTGAGCCCCTCTTTATCCTTTTTTGAATAAATAGTTATTTTGGTTCCGGAGTCCCCCTTTATCCTTGTTGAATAAAGAGTTAATTTGGCTTCGGAGGCCCCATTTATCTTTGTTGAATAAAGAGTTATTTTGGTTTAGTATATGCACTTGACTTCGCAAGTTGCATACATACCCATTTTGGGATCAAGCCACTTTGTAGTTCATTAGTTTTCCTTTAACACTTTGGGACCTTTTGACTTAACCATTTGGTAACTTTTGTCTACGGTTTTATCCGCGGAGTCGGGATATCATCAGTTTCTAGGATGAACTAACTTCACCCTCCAAGCTCATCTGGATCTTCGACATTTGGTTTTACAGATCAGGAGTTATCGATTCTGACCTCGCCAAGCTTTCCTTCAGCATACATGTCTACAAGTACATCTTTCAACATGTAGCACTTTGCAGTCGAATGTTCGTATCGCTGGTGATAATCGTAGTACGCATCCTTATCCTTTCCTAGCGTGTCGTCGGACCTCGGAGGTCGATCGTCATCACTTCTCTTTGATTTTTTTTGTACGGCATAGGTGTGCAATCCACCGGTATGTCTTCTATCCTTGTGCTCCCTTCTTTCACTTCGGGGAGCAGTTGGATTTCCGGTAGGCTGAGACTTTAAATTCCTATAGCGCTTCGCTAGTGCGTTGCGCTCCTCTTCAGCCGTTGCGAAGCCTGCACCTCGGTGAAGTGTGTCTTGGATTGTAGACGGATCATTTATTAGCACGTCATCCATGAACTTAGATTTGTGCCACAATCCCATCTTTAAGGCCACTAAGGCCGTTTCGACGTGGACGACAGGCATCCTGACGATGATATCCTTAAAATTTGTAAGGTATGATCGGAGTGTATCTTGAGGTCCCTATGACAGGGCCCAGAGCTCTGTCACCTGAGGTGGTCTTCTGAATGAACACCGAGTATTGCTTTAGAAAACTGACCGAGAATTGGGAAAAAACTATCAAACTATCAAATGATAGAAAAGGATGCCAGATTGTGCGAACTCTTCGCAGAGCAACTCGTAGGGCTGGCCCTCGATTAGTTCTTCCAACTGTAATCCTGAACGCTGTTAGATGCGACCTAGGATATGTATTTCCTTCATAGACGGGTAGTCTAATCTTTCCTACGTCTTTGATAGGCGTGTTCTCAATCCATTTTGAGAACGGAGTTTGCTTAATTTCTTCAACCACGCGATCGATCTCATAGGGCCGCACTAGTGTCGTTATGGACTCTTGAATTTACATCTCGTAATCCTTCCCTAGTTTCTGCTAATGCCCAATGAATGTACTCCATACTCGCGAGATATAGAACCCTTCTAGGGTTGCCCACGAAGTGGTCGCCGTTCTCTGCCATTTGTGGACCATACTGGTCATGTCCGTTCCTTTGCTCGGAATCCGGGGTTAGGATAGGTTTTTGATCCGGTTTTTATGGATGCAAATTAAGCGGATCAAGAGGAGGTGGTTGATGAAAAGTTGAAGGATCGACTCGACCTCCACCCCCCCACTGTCGCTGCTCTGGCCGTGGTGGAGCTGACTTGTCCCTATGTTAGACAAACCCGGGGACGTGGTGTTATTCCCATTACTTCCAGGCAGCATAACGGGCTGTGGTGTTGGTGAAGCACCTGGTGGTGGCGAAGCTCACGCTTGCACCACCTCTGAGTGGATCTCACCAAATGATTGGGTCAATATCACATGATCAGAAGCAACTTTGTCCAAACTTTTGGTCATGGTGGCCATTGCCCCTTCGACCATAGTGGTCAGGTCACTGGTGACCTTGTCCAAGGCTTCCTGGATGACTGCATGGTCACCATCCATGTTGGTTCTTTTGCTTTGGAGTTAGACTTGTCTTTTCCCCTCCTTCTAGCGGCAAACTGTTGTAGATGGAATTACAACGGTCAAACTTTGTAAATAGGAATAAACAGAGCTTATCCTTACTAACAAAAGATCTGATGGACTATCGAGCAATAAGCAGAATGTATATTGCTCAAGGAGATCAAGATGGATCTGGAAGCGGTTTAGAACAAGAATTGCGGAGTAAACGGGGATAAGTATTTCGTTCTCGAGAGTGATTTTACAAGAACAAGGACAAATAATTGCTAAGTGTTTAAGTGTAGAGATGGTTGCGGATGGAAGAACTTTTCTTGCTTTTTGCTCTCGTCCTTGTTTTATACTCCGATTCCGTGTTTAACGTTGCTATTTACTCTGCCAGATTCTCCATGAATGGTCTTTAATTAGGAGGTTACGACGTTCAGGCGCCTTAATTCATCAGTTTGAATGAGTCTTTGGTCTCGTCGGGGATGACTAACGAAATTGCATTTATTCTCCTTTGACCGTAAACTTCACCCCGGTGGGCATTTTAGTCCGGCTCGTCACCTCGTCTTACCCTTTGACTTCGTCGGCCTTTTTACTATTAGTTTATTGGGCTTGTTTTATTGGGCCGAAATTTTCACCCCCACAATCATCTTATTCCGTCAAAAACGACCTTGTTTTCTTGTAGTATCTCTATAATATTATTTAAGAAAACGTTTATAAAAATGAACTTTGTTTTGTAAGTTATTACATAAAATGCCATTACAAATGACAAAGAATAACTGAAATAGGAAATAATATAATAGTGTTTTAAAATTATTGATTAGAATATGGAAAGTATATATTTTGCATTAAAAATATTATTTATTATTTAATTTCTTAATTATTTTTAATACTATATATTTTTAAAAGACTAATCAATTCATATATATTAAAAAAAAATCTATTCAAAATTTTGCTGTATTTTTCACTATAATTTATTATATTTTATTTGAATATATATCAAAACAAAAGTTGAAAAAATATTTTACTAATTTTATAAAAAGTTAGACACAAAAAAACTATTTTTTAAAAGAGTTCGTAGACTAACCACAAAAACTAGAGTCATTTAACGGTGCATATTAGAGTTATGTTTTCAAGATTATAAGTTTTTACGGGTTAGCCCGAATAATATTTTATTTCACTGCAAAACGGGTTAAATAGACAAATTATTACAAATTAACAATTTATCTATAATCATTAGTTAGATATATTGTAAAATTAAGATAAAAGCAATTTTCTTAAATTTCAAAGCAACACCTTTAAAATGAATTACTCCGCGCTATAATTAGCGCGGGTTAAATCCTAGTATGAACATATTTCAGTTCCCTCATGACCCGACGGGCCAACCCTCATCATTGGAAGGTAATGAAACACTTGCTTTAATAAAATGGAGCAAAACAACCATAACCATTGGGAAAAAATATGCTTGAAAATGTTTAATGATATGATACCTTTAAACCATTGTATATTTTTCTATTTTGACCTTGAAAAAAACGTGAGACGAGTTCATAGTATATATCAACAATTTAAAAAACATTTAATCAACATCAACATAAATAGTAAACATTAAAAGGTGAGAGCCTATTGGTCCCTCCTCCGCTATAAATTCACCTTCCGTTTCTCTCCTCTCTCAACTCAAAACCTATACTCCAACGTTCTCAGGTCACTCACATAGGAGATGGAGAATCCTAGCCTAAATGATCTATCTCAGATCCTCCCTCGCGTCCTTGTCGTCTCTAGACGCACCCTTCGCAAGAACAAATTCGTAGATTTCGTTGGTAATATTTCCTTCATGATTCCTTGGAATGTACGTTTTGCTCTTACATTTTCCCCTATATTTTTCGTAAGTTTATGTTGAATTTTTTTGTTTCGTTTATAGGTGAGTACCATCTTGATCTTATAGTGGAGCATGGTGCTGTGCCGGTGATTGTACCACGAGTGGCTGGCGTACACAAGTTGCTAGAGAGCTTTAAGCCCATCCATGGAGTTCTCCTCTGTGAAGGAGAAGACATCAACCCTTCTCTATACGAGTCTAAAATATCGTCACTTTCACCTGAAGAACTCGACGAGATCCGGAAAACACACGCGAGTGATGCAGCTATTGACAATGAAAAAGACTCTATTGAGTTTGCCCTTGCAAAGCTCTGCCTCGAACAGAACATTCCTTATTTGGGGATTTGCAGAGGATCACAGGTAAAGTATCCTCGACTTAGGTCTTAGCCCTCTATTGAAAAGAGAACATATATAAAATTTTATTTTTAATAAGTAAATCAAAAATCGAAACCAACTCATGGTATCTAGTGATTAAAATACTTATTTTTAATAAGTAAATCAAGTTTTTTCTAGTGTGATTAATAGTTGTTAATTATGGATATTTTAAATGACAAGAATACACGGCTTTTCAGTAAACATTTTCCGGATTATTTTTATTGGCAATTGTCTAAAATAGCATATTTTAAAGTTTTGTTCCAAATTTATCGTCACTAATTTAAATTTTCAATAATAATACAAATTCAATATTAAAATGACTCAAATCCCTTTTCTATTGGGAAATCTTAAATGGGAAATAGGAAACCCAAACATAATTTTTTAATTTATTTAGAATAAAATTATGTGACATTTTCGGAATTTTAAATTTGGTGTGGTAGGTTTGGAATTAAAAAAAAATGTGTGGTATTTTAGGATATTTCTCTTATTTTATTATTGTAAACCGACTTTTTTTGTATGGAAGTCTACACATGAAGTTGCATAGTATTTTTTTATCTCTGGTCTTACCAAGAAGACGAGTCCTTAAATCACTGCACCACCACTAACAAGGTTTGTTAACTGTATACTAAAGAAGCCGGTGAAACTTGCAGGTTTTGAATGTTGCTTGTGGAGGGAGTCTGTATCAAGACTTGGAGAAAGAGGTCACAACTAAGGTCCCCGAGGAACGTCGAAGAAAGCACATTGATTATGATGACTATGATGGTTACAGACATGAGGTGAAGATAGTAGAGAACAGTCCTTTGCATAAATGGTTCAAAGATTCCTTGGATGAAGAAAAGATGGAGATCTTGGTCAACAGTTATCACCACCAAGGGGTTAAGAGACTGACGCAGAGGTTCGTGCCAATGGCGTTTGCTCCTGATGGATTGATCGAAGGGTTTTATGATCCTGAAATGTATAATCCCAAAGAGGGCAAGTTCCTCATGGGTTTGCAGTTCCATCCAGAGAGGATGAGAAAGAACGGTGTCGAAGAATTCGATTTCCCTGGTTGTCCTATTTCTTATCAGGTTTGTGGATTACGATACAGAATTTTTTTACTTTTCTTGATTGATTTTTTGTTCTTATCATCTTATGTGCTTGTTTATTTTACAGGAATTTGTAAAGGCAGTGATTGCATATCAAAAGAAGCTGAATAGCTCATTGTTTGTTCCTAAAAAATTAGAACTCAATCCAGATTTGGAGAACAAAAGAAAGATACTTGTCAGGAGCTTCTCGCTTGCAAGGTCTATGTACACCAAATCTTATTCGATGAAGAACCAATCCACAGAATCAGAACTCGAAGTTGGAGCTGAGTTTCTTGAGGTACATAACACCAGACCTTTTTTTTGTGTTAAACATAATCTTGATCCATATTACTACAAGGGCCAACAAGATTAAAGAGTCATATTTTGGCTTTTCGCAGCTTTTAAATAGGGTTAATAATTTTTTAGTATATATAATTTTTAATGAATCTAGAACATGACTAGCTACCAAAGTCAACGGAACTGTGACTCGATGACCATAGCATAACACATGTTTGTTTGCTTGATGTGGCTGCAGTCAAATACGGCTCTAAGTATGGAGAAAGAGATGAAGCTGAAAGAGATGGGAGCGACGATGAGATCATTTATGCAAAAGCTTAAGCTTGATGAGGAGAAGCAGAGGAAGACGATGAGCGTAATGAATAAAATGAACGTTAAACGACTCTCTGAACTCATTGATTTCTATCACTTGATGGGAAAGATATCTAGTGAGGTGTTGGACAGAAAGCTTCATGGCTCAGTCAATGACCCTAACCGCGTCTCTGACGTCAAATGATGAATGTTTAAATTTGGGTTTTAAAATATTTTCTCTAAAATGAACTTGTTATTGATGGCATTTTAAACCAATTAAACAAAAACAAATTAATATATTCATGGAAATTTGTCCGTATTAAACCAATTAAACCATATAAACAAAAACAAAAACAAACAAAAACAAATCTAAATCGTTGGTATCGAATTTACATAAGCAATATCAATAGGGTAGATACGAAAACTTCGTGCTAATTTGTCCGTATTGGTATTGTTTTCGCGTGAAATGAGCGAAATAGAAAAAAAAATAAACAACTTCTTACTCTTCACAAATTCTTCTAGATGTAGTGAAAGGTCATTCATTTGGTGTAGACACCATCTTCACCAGTTCGCAACAGTCCATTACGATAAATATCATCGTCTTTTGATTTGCGATCATACAATACATAATTCATATGAATTGCTAATTTAATTATATTTTTAAAAAATGTTTTACATGTTAAACGCGATATTATCAACGAATTCCGGACAACAACAACAACAAAAAGTTATGGACCAATAAGTGTAACACGGGACCAAAGGAATTAAGATGACGATTGATGTGATGTGATGTGATAAAGTTGAATGGAAAAAACATGATTCATGAGTGACTAAGAAAATCATATTCATATTATTACAACTTTGCATTCGTAACACGTCGGAGACCTCATAACGACCAAAAAACATTATTATTTAAGCTAATATTCCAAAAATATATCAGAGTTTATCTATTAGACTATCTACAATGGTTAAAGTTTACAACACCCTATTTTTCTCTTTTAACACTCCACATTATCTTCTCTATCTTCCACTTCATTATTCAACACCTATTATTCAACACCCACTTACAATAGTTTTGTTTTAAAAATATTACAACACCCTACCCCACTATTTATATTATACTAGAAATTGATCCCCGCGCTTCACGCGGGCTTATTTTACATTCATGTTTTATAAATTTGTTTATATGCGCTTATTTTACATTCATGTTTTATAAATTTGTTTATACGCTATTTTTTTTAAAACAATTTTTTATTTTTAATTTTAGTTTAATAGTCGGTTTATGTTTATAGTTGCATTGTGTGTATATGCGTGTGTTTTGTTATTTCTCCTTATTAGTGTTTGTATATAACAACAGTTTTTTCTTTTAATTATGTTGTTTACTTATGTTGAAATATTATTCTTTTTTTTCATGTGTTTATATGTAGTATTTGACTACTGTGTGATTCTAATTATAGTTTTATATATATTTTATTAACACCATTTCAAATCTCTCATAAGTTACATATTTAGTTGAACGTATAATATTACATTTCTGCTCCGGAATCTATAGATATTTTGGCCCAAGTATTGCTTTCTTCGTGAAAGACCGCTGACAAAAGATCTGTGATTTTTTCCTTCTTCCCCATCTTCGAAGAACATATCCTCTCTCGGTTCTAAAAATCCAACAAATCTCACTCACATAGCTGATCCTCGATGGCCGCTGTGACTTTCAACGCCTTCGGTAGCCATGGTTCCGCTTCTCACATTTGTTTCCGCCATTTTCATTCCTTCATCGATGCTCGCACCTACCTCAAGGTCTGATTTCAGAATTCAAAATTTTATGTATCTTATCATTACCAGATTCGGGTGTTCAAAATTTGAAATCTTGCGTGTTGTTTTGGATTTATAGGAGGGGAAAGATTGCGATATATGTGGCGTTGTGATTGCAGATGGAGCTGATGCGATCAACGAACATCCTTTCAAAATAAACACATCGTTTGTTCTGGGTAATGAGGTAAAAATCAATCAAATTTTCACAAAATCTTAGAGTTTTACCAATTTTGTGAAGTTAGAATATCGATCATTCTTAATGATCGTTAGTCCATTTCATATGTGAACAATAAGGAAAGAAATAGATTAATAGGAACCTCAATGGTTTCAAAGATAATTCTTAGGACACCAGAACTTGGAGTGAAGTTATTGCAAGAGTTGGTTTAACTTCTCCATCTTTCTTATTTCAAGAAGATGTGAACGATTCTCAGAGTCTATTATATTGGCTTCAATGGTACTTAGTCTCTTCCATTAACAAAAATTGGATAATAAGCATTTCAAGTTTTATGACGATCATTTAGTAAATGGCTAAGTTTTGGCTTTGAAAATCCTCGATATATTTATTTGTCCGAGAAACCAATTCGGGTCCGAAAAAATGTATTGATTTGTCGAGATATTAATTTATCGAGTATCAATTTATAGATGTTATACTGTTAATTATGATAATAAACTCATTTTATATGTATTTTCCGTTGAATTGTAGTTGATTATCTATAAATTAAGTAGTTTATCTTAATATTTTATTTTCAAATATGAACTTACTATATGGTCATTTTTCACTTATTTCATTTCATTATTTTTTTCCAAACTTATGCATTCGCATATACTAATTTTGTTAATAGCCAGTTCAAATTTAAAATCATAATTAATATTATATATTTTCTCGTTAGTTGGTGTAATTGTGTGTTTTGGAGTTGTATAGTAATAATTATACATATGTTGAAACTTTAATTAGTACATATTAGAGTTTTACATAAGTGGTGTCCATTAATAGAGGATTGTAGTGATGATGTGGATAGTTTATATTGAGAGAAAACTCTTCTATTATATAATAGATTCTACTTTATATAAAAAGATTCTTATTTTCTCTACTATCATTTATCTATAATTTTATTTATTTGTTCTTATCTTTGTCATATTTTACATATTCTCGACTTTGTTAAATTAATTGTAAAAACTTATATTTACCACAACTTTATAGTATTTTTGTAACTCTCAAATGATGTAAATTTTATTATAAAAAATTATATATTCTCGGAGCAAAATTAAATAATTTTTTTTTCATTATATGTAGTAAAATGTATTTTACATTCTTAATTTCATAATCACATTCTAACACTTTAAATAGGATAAAGATTAAATTAAAGTTTTTGGTTGAAAATCTAACAATATATCATTTTCAAGAAAATATTTCATTATTTTTTTATCTAATTAGTATTACAATTTTTTTTATTTTTAATATCGAATTATCACTTTTTTATTTTGTTAGACAAAGTTTTATATTTTTGTAATTTGTATTAAATAAAAATAATGATAAATATAATAGACATGTATTAAATGAATGTTTTAAATATATTTTAATGTTAATTTTTTTTTATAAATGAGGTGATGAGGTGGACACCTTAGATTGAGAGAAAACTCTCTTATTATATAATAGATTTTCTTATTTTCTTATGTTTTTTTTTTGTGATTACATATTTTAGCTAAAACAATTAATTATCGATTAAAATTAAAATAATAAAATTTAAATAGTTTTATGAAATAAATTTTGATTAAAAAAAATACAGGTAATAAAAATAAGAAATATAGATAATCCATCCGCTTAAGAGCACCAAATTTTGCTCAGTGGTCCATTTTGGGCTTCTCCGACGAGTAGAAGTTGAATTTTCTGCATCTGGAGTGGCTTCATGAACACCGCTCATTCCACCAAGAGCCATTTGTGTAGAAAATTCCGGAAATTCATTACCCGTTGGAGTAGAAGAATATGGAGGTGGTTGAGATGAATACGGCATCATCGATCTGTAATATGGAGGATGGTTTGGAACAGCTGATGGCATGAAGAAATTTGGTGGATACCCATAATTTGGTAAATGTTGGGGTTGGTTGGAAGACTGATTTTGAAGCGGATAATTGTTGGGATTTGGGTAGTTAAAAGGGTAATTAGAAGAATTTTGAGTGTTAAAAGGGTTATTATTGGGATCCATTTAACTTTTTTTTTTTTTTTGAACATCATCTTCAATTCAGAAAATTATAAGTTCTTACACACAGAGGATAGAAGCAGGGAACTCACGGAGAGCTCTCTTAGCTAAAGCATCAGCCGACAAATTGGCGAGTCGCGGAACAAAGGTAAATGAAACAGATTGAAAAAGAAGTGCAAGGGATTGAATGTCGCAGAGAAGACCATAGATCTCTTTTAGCTGATCCCGAGCGTTGATGGCTCGAATGATAGTCTGAGTGTCAGATTTGAGATTAAGATGAGTGTAGCCCCTCTCTAAGGCCTGAGATAGCGCAGCTCGAATTGCTAGCGCCTCTGCCATTACGGGGGATAACACGAAGGAATCTGTTGAACTGTTCATGAGTAATTCAGTGCCGTTGTGATTCAGAAAGATCCATCCGAACCCAGCCCTTTTTGGTCTCTCGTGCCATGCTGCATCGACTTGACAGGTGATCAAGTTAGGTGGGGAGTGGACAGAAACAGGGCCTGTTGCGACGGTTTGTTGAGGTATGATTGAGAACTGAGCTCCTTGCCATTCTCGGGCCTCTGAAATGGCTTTTATCAGGGTTTCTTCGGGTGTGAAAGCTCTGTTTTCAAAGATGCAGTAGTTCTGTGCCGACCAAATCGCCCAGCAGAGCCATGGGAAGAGTGAACCAACGCCCAGGCCCGTTGGGGGGAGACAAATCATGAGATTGGAGGAGGACAGAGCAGATTGGAAGTCGTTGATGCTAGTGGAGACCACCTCGTCTTTGAAAGTGGCTAATCGCCAAACTTGTTGTGCGAAGTTGCAATGGAAAAACAGATGTTCTGCAGTTTCAAGCTCTCCACAGTGAATGCAACAAGCATTGTCGAAGAGGCCTCTGTTTAGTAAATTTTCGCCTAGGGGAAGAGCCTTTTGTAATATCTTCCACAAAAAGACTCGAAGTTTTTGGGAGAACTTCCCCGCCCAGATATTGGTGATCCAGTTGAAGTTTTGTGGAATTGGGAGGTCCACAGGGTTCATGGCTGAGTTATAGCCTGATTTTGAGGTATACACTCCTGATTTATTTGGGAGCCAAGCAAAAGAGTCTGCTGATCCTTGACTGCTTAGTCTGAGGCAGAAAATTGTCGTGGCTAGATTGGGGAAAATCATTTCAACTTTTTCTCTATTCCAGGCATGGGAATCCTCAGAGAGCAGGTCAGAGACCATTAGGTCTTTTGAATCAAAAGAGGGAGGCCCCATAGGTCTCGTAGGTTGGGTCAACGACAACCACGGATCATTCCAAATCGATGTACTTCTGCCATTGCCAATAACCTTTCCAAGTTGGGTTTTAAGTAGCTCTTTACCGATAATGATACTTCTCCAACCATGAGAGGCGGCATATGATAGATAGACTTTTTGCGAGTCCCGGATCAATACCTCGTTGTAGTATTTGAGGATCGAACCGAAGAGGCTAAGGTCGAAACACTAAAGAATGCATGAAACTTCCTAAGCTAGAGCGATGTTTTTGTTGTTTTTATGTTTTATAAACTAAAGGGAAACTAATGCAAGAAGGGAAAACAAAGATATAAGAGTTGGATCACGGACTAAGCTATCAAGGCGATGGAATACGATCAAACAACGAATCATTCGGAAGCATTAAACTCTATCCTAGAACATGGGATTCACAACTATGACTAATCCACCGTCGTGGCACTAATCACTTTGTTAATCACCAAATCAAGAGCAAACTCTCGTTTGTGATAAGATGATTAACAAGCATTAATCTCCAATCCCAATTAGTTCGCTAATCACCCTAGACATCAACCATCGTTGGCTAGGCACGAAAAGCTCACAAAAAGTCTTGTTCAAGCATTTCATCGAACACCTATCGGGCGTGAAATGCTTAAGCTCTAGACTCGAATGGAAAAACCTAATCTAGCACTAACACCGTTTACTCGAATCTCTCCCTAATGCATGGGATGAGACCATAAATCCTAAGGTGTAGCTCTAGATTGGTTTGTCACGCCAACTAGAGCTACCTAATCTAGGTGTAGTTCTAAACTAAGGTTCATCAATCCAAAACTAGCATTAAGAACCGACCTAAGTGAAGGATCCAACAAGGATCAACCTAAATCATCATCTAATAATCATCAAGACAACTAACTAATGATGCTAACACACTCAATCAATGCTAATCCTTAGGTTATGATCACTAATCTTGACTAATTCTCTTTCAAGCAACTAATCACTATGCTAATCACTCAATCCATTAGCAAACTCTCATTTGTGGATCAATGATTAGCAAGCATTAAGAATATGAACTAGATCAACCAAAATACACCCTAGACAACTAATCTCTTAGGCTAGGAACATAAATCTCTTGAGTAATTTGGTCTTGGCATTTCATCAAACACTTGGTGTTCATGAAATGCCTTATGATCTAGACCTACTCTTTCAAGCTAGATCTAGCATTAAGGACACTTAGACAAGAAAGGAATGCAATGATTAAGAACATGAGCATCAAGAATCAATCATCAAGCCATCAAAATCAACCTAAATCTAAGATCCAACAAAAAAGGCCTAAGGCCTAAATAAGAAGAACAAATAAAGAAGAACAAATAAAGGTAAAGAAGATGCATTAATTATAAAGATAGAGGTGAAGAATCCTTCTCATAGAGTGGCATTTATATGAAGAACAAGGGAAATCCCTCTCAAAATCATAAAAGAGTTTGGGGATAAACCCCACTCTAGGCAAAAGAAAGCTTACCCTTAAAATTAGGGTTTTTGAGTATATAAATGAAACTGGGCGAACCGGGTCGACCCGGGACAAACCGGGTACCGACCCGGTAAAAATGGGTAAAAAGTCCGTGGTATCGATCGATACCCTCGGTATCGATCGATACCTTCTGTATCGGGCTTGTTCTTCAAGGGATACCGAGGACACACCTCGGTACCGTTGCTCGGTATTAAGGGCCAATTCCTCCGGGATTCCTCCTGTGGCAATGCCGACCCGTGACACCGAGCAGTGGCATCGATATTGCATCTGAAGCTTGGGTATCGATCGATACCGAGGGGTATCGATCGATACTGGCTGTTTGGATACCGAGGACACACCTCGGTATCTTTGCTCCGTGCTAAGGTCTTGTTTCCCCGGGTCTTCCCTGTGGCTGTACCGACCCGTGACACCGAGCAAAGGCATCGGTGCAATCCTTTGGTGCTGGTATCGATCGATACCGAGGGGTATCGATCGATACTTGGTGTCTGGCTCTGCTTTTACCTGAAAACGCTCCAAAACATGCAATAACTCACTAGGACCTAATGCAAATGTCCTAAACTCTAAATGAGACCTAAATGCAAGATAAAACCATGATTATGCATGCAAATGATCTTAAACCTATATGAAATGCGTGCTAAAACAATGCAATATATGGCTATATCAGCATATACTGATGATGTCTCTAGGGAGGGTTTATCTTTGCAGTACTTACCCAATAAAACTTTTGCCAGGAGACACGAAGGCTGAGAGATGATTTTCCAGCTTAACTTCGCTAAGAGTGCATCGTTGAAAGTCTGGATTTCACGAAGTCCCAGGCCGTCGTCTCTCTTAGCCGCCTTTGCTAGTCTCCTCCAAGAGACGAAACACATTTTCTTTTTTCCCGAGCTTGAAGCCCACCAGAATCTTGTCAATGCCGATTGGATTCGTTTACAGAGGCTTGAGGGGAGCTTGAAACAAGACATAGAATAGGTAGGGATGGCAGAAAGGACGGATTTGATCATTGTTAATTTTCCAGCACTCGAGAGAAATTTTGATGACCAACTCATTGACCTTTGACGGATTCGATCAATGATTTGTGTAAACAAATCCTTTTTCCTCCGGCCGAATCTCTCAGGGAGGCCCAAATATTTCCCTTGCCCTCCTTCTTTTGTGATCCCGAGTGAGAGCTTAACTCTGTCTCTAATTTCGACTGGTGTTTTTCCGGAGAAAGTAACTGAAGATTTCTGCACATTGATCACTTGTCCTGAGGAAGATTCATATTTCCGGAGGATATCCAATAAAGCTTCACAGCATCGAGAGCTTGTTTTACAAAAGAACATTGTATCGTCCGCAAAGAGGAGATGATTAACTCTCGGACTCCCTCGTGATACTCGAATGCCTGAAAATTGTCCATTTTCTTGAGCCTTTTTACATAGACCCGAGAGGACCTCTCCGCAGAGGATGAAGATATAGGGAGAGAGAGGATCGCCCTGACGGATACCTCGCTGCGGAACAACTAGGCCATGTGCTGCTCCATTGATCAAGAAGGAATAGGATACCGTAGATATGCATTGGAAGATCAAGTTTATCCACTTCGCATGAAAGTCCAATCTCTCTAGAACCGATGTGATGAAGCTCCATTCAAGCATGTCGTAGGCTTTACTCATGTCAGTCTTAACAGCCATTGAGCAATGTTTTGTTGCTGCCGATCCCTTGAGAAAATGCAGAGTTTCATGTGTGATCAAAACATTGACCGAGATAGACCTTCCCGATACAAAAGCGGACTGAGTTTCTGAAATGATAGAGGTGAGCACTGGTTTCAGCCTTCGAGTTAGAATTTTCGAGAGGATTTTGTAATAAACATTACACAAGGCGATTGGACGGTAATCCGCTACTGATTTCGGACTTTTAATCTTCGGGATGAGCCGGACATGAGTATTATTGAGGTTCCTCGGGAGCAGGCCTGATGAGAAGAAGCTACATATCTCAGCTGTAATTGTTGTTCCCACCACATGCCAGTTAGACTGAAAAAAGCTCGAGGAGAAACCATCGGGCCCTGGGGCCTTATCTGAATGTATTGAAAAGAGAGCATCTCGTACTTCTTCTTGTGTTGGATTTGCAATCAGAATATCATTTGTTTCTGATGATATGCAGGGTTGGAGAGCCTGAGCAACCGTCTCCTCACTGTTTACGTTCCGGGAGATGAAGATATCCTGGAAGTAATTGTTGATTACTTGGACTATCTCGGGTTCCTCGAAGAAGACTCGCCCCTCACTGTTTTCAATGACAGAGAATTTGTTAACGGTAAATCTCCCTCGAGACACAGCATGAAAATAGCATGTATTCTTGTCTCCCAGTGTAAGCCAAAGGGTTCTACTACGTTGTTTCCAGTAGTCTTCCTCCTCTCTATAAGCTTTTTTGAGTTCTAGATTAATTCCAGAAATCACATAATCAGCAACATTAGTTGAAGACATGGCTTCCTCAAGCTTCTCTTTTAGAGTTGATATAGCTTTTTGGCTATTTGAATGATGGTTACGGTTCCACAGAGATATTTTCTTACGGCAATTTGAGATTCTCTGTTCTACCGACGCTGAGGGTTCCTCGATCCAAGCATCTGCCACCAGCTTACTGATTTCAGGATTGTTGCGCATTCTTCTATCATATCTGAAGAGGCCATTTTTACGAGGAAGAGATGGTTTCAGATATGTAATCATCGGACGGTGATCGGATCCTTCAAATTGGAGGTAATTACAACAGCTGGAGGGGAAAAGAGTCGCCCAAGAACTGTTGGACATAGCTCTGTCGAGGCGGCAATGTACCATGTGGCTATGCCTAACTCCTCTCCAAGAGAGAAAATTTCCGGAGTGTTGGAGATCAAAAAGGTCACACTGAGAGAGGAAGGTACGGAATTCAATAAAGGAGCCTTCGGCTCTCAAAGGTCCCCCTGATTTTTCGGAATTGTCAATGATGTCGTTGAAATCCCCTGTTAGATACCATGGAGCATCCCGACAGTCCGAGAGAGAGAAGAGATTATTCCAGACAGCTTGACGTTTTTGTTGATTTGGTTCCCCATACACAAATGTAGAGAAGAATATGTTGCCTTTGTATGAGATAGCCGTGTCTATATAGTCTTTGCAACAGAATAGAACTTCCAATTCAACATCTTATTTCCAAAAGAGAGCTAACCCACCACCTCCCGGGCTATGTGGCGAAACTAAAATATGAGAGAACATGTCAAGAAAATCTAGCTTTTTCAACACCACATTATCATCATTTTTGGTTTCCATTAGGAAAATTATGTCTGGAGCATTTTTTTGGTGAAGCTCCTTGATTCGATGAACTGTCGTGGGGTTCCCCAAACCACAACAGTTCCAACTCACAATCGCTAAGGAAGAGGATTTAGCGGAAGGTGAAAATCCGCTTTCTTTTTTGATGTTGTAGGGACCATGGTTGATCTTGAAGGAGTTCTGCTGGATGACGGACGGTTCTCTTGCTGAAGAGGAATTGGGATCCATTTAACTAAAACGGTTTTTAAAACCAAAACGAAGTTTATTGTAGAATAATAGAAAAGTTTAGTAAAAAAATGTGGTTTTTTTTTTCTGTGTCCAAATGAAATGAAACAAGTGTCTATTTATAGAGTATGAAAAAATGATGAATTTTGGTATAAAAATATATAGATATATGTAAAATTATTTTGAGATAATTGATGTTGAATGATTAAGGGGGAAAAAATAAATATAGAATCCCAACTACCAATATATATACGCCACGTGTAAAATTAATTAAAAAAAAAAAAGACCAGACCACTCATGTAATGACAAGTGTCTCATTTTGTGTTTATCAACATGGTTGATAAGTTTTAACCGAATATATGCCACATCGTTGCTGACTTAAACACATACCATTGCAGAGCAAAAAAAATATCAATAGTTGTAATATTTTTTACAACAAACCATTGGAAGTAGTCTTACGTGGAAAAAATGTGGAAAAATGTTGATGTATGGTGTGTGAGTACGAATATATACTATTCGACCAGAAGCTCTTTTAAAATTTGTTTTCAAACAATCTTTATTTTTTTAATTAAACTAAACACATTATCAAACAAGTATTAAACTTATTATCTTTTGAAATAGAAACGCGTCAAAAAATTTCACCGCAATTTTGACGTTGCTTCTCACGTTTGAATATTTGAAATTTATATTTCTCACGTTTTCAGTCATACTGAAATGTAAATGTTGAACCATTAATCAAATGTCATTAACTCGAAAAAAAATATTTTAAGCAAAGTCTTTGGTGGTCATAGGATGGAGTGATGCTTAGAACGAAACTAATATTACATGTTGTGGTTCTCTGCTGGGAGGGAGATTACGGATTTCGACCCAGAATCTTCTGGTAATAAAAAAAAATGTTTGATTGCAGTAAGTCCAATTTCGAGATGTTTGATTCACACTTTTAAAATTAATTTTTTATTATTCCACTTTTTAGTGTGTAAAACACTTTTAAAAAACTCTTAAAATCAATTGCATAATAAGATAATATGTTAAATTTTGGAAAAATACTACAAGGACGAACTAAGAAAATGTTTATACTACTATTATATTTTATGATTTTATTTATTTTTAGAATTATTCGATTATCTTTTCATATTATTTGATTTTGACACACAAATCCCATCAAATTTAAACAAAAAGTATTATATCATTGTGGCTCAAATGGTTTACAAAATACCTATGTATTAGATTCAGAATTTTAAATTTTTATAGTCCATATTTTCATTTCAAACTCGGATATTACAAAAAAAAATCTATAGATATTTCGCTCCGCGTAATACACGGATTACTACCTAATTAAAAAGTATTTTCAAGAGTAATTGCATCGCCTGCCCCTACTAACCTTAGTATGGACGCACTGTTCGAGTTTCGTAAATCCACAATTGCCCCTACTAACCTTATGACCCTACACAGATACACCATTTCAACAAAAATTAATATACATGTAGATACTAGGTTTGGGCATTCGGGTATTCGGTTCGGTTCTGGGTAGGAACCATTCGGTTCCGGGTATTTCGGGTATGGAGGTTTAGGATCCATATAAGTACTGAAATGGTTTCGGTTCGGTTCCGGTTTGGTACCAATCGGTTCCGGTTCGGTTCGGGTATAGAAGACTAAGAACCGTAAAATACCCAAAAAGTTTCGGTTCTCAAACGGTTCGGGTATCCAGTACCCGATTATATTATACCCGAAAAGTTTCGGTTCTCAAACGGTTCGGGTATCCAGTACCCGAAATGTAATAAAAAATACCCGAAATGTAAAGAACATACCCGAAATGTAAAAAACAAAAATGTAAAAAAAATACCCAAAATATAAAAATACCCGGAACCGAAATGTAAAAAATTAAAATTTGTATATATATGTTCGTGTATCCAGTACCCGAAATGTAAAAAATAAAAATACCCAAAATATAAAAATACCCGAAATGTAAAGAACATACCCGAAATATGTAATTGCATATTTGTATATATATGTTCGGGTATTCGGTTAGTAATTTCGGCTCCGGGTATTACCCGGAACCGAACCGATATCCATGGATCTTCAATACAAGATCCAATGGGTATTTTGGCTAGAACCGGAACCGAACCGAACCGATAATTTCGGGTCGGTTCTGGTTCCGGTTTTTGGTTCCGGTTTTAATGCCCAGGGCTAGTAGATACTCCATCATCTCTTTTTGTTTTTTTCTCATTTCTCTCTCTTTTTTTATCTATCTCTTTTTTATATTTCTTGTAATTAATCATGTAATATATGTGTATAAATCTGTGTTTTTCATATGGCGACACTGAAATTACCAGATTTTGTGCTACATCGGAACCCCTTCGCAAAGTCACCGATACTGGAATTACTGTGTAAATCTCAAAAGATGTACATAATGGTGAGTTAGAATTTGATATTCATGTTTATTATTGAAGTTGGGTTTACTCCCTTATGTGTTGTCACAGTTGGCATCAACATAATTATCCAAAATAATTTTTCTCGCTAGAAAAGAACTGGTCGGAGAAAGAGTCAACAAAACAAGGTTTATGTTAGACTGTTAATTATGTATGTATACAAGTAATTACGATGTTAGAGTCTCTAACAATTAACATATCCATTGTATATTACACGTTTTTACGAATTGTGTTTCCTGCTATTAGTCGTGGGATAATATGGGCTATGTTAGTCGGATAATAATATATGTGTACAATTGTTATGGTGGTACGATCTCTAACATTTAAGATATACAGATAATAAATTATGTATATGAGTACAAAATATTGTGTTATTGTTATTATTCAAAAACGGTATGTTTTTTGTTAGTCGGATAATAAAATATGTACACAAATAATGTAGATGTTAGAGTATGTAATATATTACTTATTTGTCATTCTCTAGTTGCCTCTCTTTACCATTGGTTTGGTACTGTTCATGGTGCATTTCGTGAGAGATAGAGAGTTTCATAGCTTCTCGCTGAAAGTTCTATGATTCTTAATGTATTAATGGCTTCGTCGAGAGTTTTGTTCGATTGAAAAGTTGAAGATCTTGCTTCCCAATGGCCGACACAAGCTCTTGGAGAAATATCTTTGGAGATCTCTTGGGGTTTTTCATGGAGAGAAAAGTATGGTTTAACAAGAAGTTTAACATGTTACAAAAATATAACTTAATATTCAAATTCATAACTAGTTACCATAATGTGTACATCGTGCTTTATGCAATCTATGGATAACTATTTTAACATCTAACAATACAATACAACTTGTAACCAATTAGTTACCGCACTAAATAAAAAATTACACATGAACATAAATTGTTATCCATATACAACATGTTTTATACCATGTCAACAATAAAGTTAGATTTAATTCTATAAATTTACTTCTAGTATCTAGTTTAACATGTGTAATGAATGATTAGTATATAAAATGTAGTTTAACAAGTGCATATTCTAACCAAAAGTTTGTTGTATTTTTGAATTTTGAACTAGGACTTTAAATTAATTGTTAGATTCTTAACATATTTAATAGCCGATAACAATTGATTTATCGACAAATAATGACTAATGACCAGTTCATTAAACACACATAATCCAGCTAGTATAAGTGTCAAATGATGAATTCTCACTAACTTCTTTGAATCTTAATTACTCTGCCAAATTCAATATTAAACATCTAACATATGTAAGGGAAAATGCTCATTTAATTCTCCAATTATTTGCAATCGGCACATTAAATCTTCAACTATCGCATGCGCAGAATAATTCCTCGACTCGTAGTTGACTTCACAAAATTGTGATAAAAATAGTCAACTTTAACGTTGAAATGGCGAGACGTTAAATCTATTTTATGTCGTCAGAAAAATGCTCATTCAACTCTCCAACTATTTGCAATCGGCACATTAAATCCCAAACTATCGCACGCGCAGAATAATTCCTCAACTCGTGCTTGACTTCGCAAAATAGTGATAAAAATAGTCAACCATTAACCTCTAGAAGTTTTGATCTTCGCCATCGCTCAACCAAATCAAGCGAACCGACCCGATCCAAACTCAAATTTTTTATTTTTGGTTTTTGTTCTGTTTGAAGGGCCAAACCGATCGGTATCTTACAAAATTGGGATCAGTTATCGATTCAGTTTTCTGCCGAGCCGATCAGTTCTCCACCAAATTGATCAGTTCTTCGTTTTATTTTCAATTTTCTCACACCGACGTATACCATATTATACCAAAATTTACGAAAATGTATTTTGTAAAAAATATATATTTAAAATTTCAAAAAAATATATATTTAAAATTTCAAACCGAATAACAGAATTAATCAAAAGTACCTAATTTTAAGTGAATTTCAACACATAAAACAAAACAAATTGGTTAGTTTCGGGAAATTTAAAATACTCGTACTAACCGATAACCGAACCGTAATTTTTTGGTTAATTTTGGTATGATTTTTAAGAACAAAAAACGAAAAATGGACTGGTTCAGATCAATTATCAGAATTTCCAGATTTAATGTTTATCACGATTTTGCGAAATCAAGCACGAGTTGAAGAATTATTCTACGCATGCGATAGTTTAAGATTTAATGTGTCGATTGCAAATAGTTGGAGAATTAAATGAGCATTTTTCCGATGACAGAAAAAAAGATTTAATGTTTCGCCGTTTCAAAGTTAACGGTTTACTATTTTTAGCATGATTTTGCAAAGTCAACTATATGTCGAGGAATTATTATGTGCATGCGATAGTTGATAATTTAATGTATCGATTACAAATAATTACGAATCAACAATTGGCGCCGTCTGTGGGGAGAGAAGTTAAAACAGAACTTTCAGATCTCGGTTGATTGAGTTCGGCAATGACGAACTCTATCTCAGGTGCTGAGCTTAGAGCAGCGTGGACCTGCGATCTCATCCGCTGTAGCTCAGCGTTAGTTTTCTCGCAATATTTCTTGATTGACTCAATCTTATGTGAGCTGTCGGATCCCGGGTTGTTTTCGTTATTGCTCGGGAAGCGGAGCAGGGATTCTCCGGCAGGCTGGGGACGGTGGCTGCCATAGGGATTATCCCGAGGTGAGAATGTCAATCCTCCCTGCCCAGGGAGAAAAAGGGGTTGTGTCCCAGTTGGGAGGGCGAGCCACCCAGAGGTGTATGCCCGATTCGCTCTTTCGAGGTCATCCTGGCGTGCTGCCATTGAGCGATTCATGATATCATGTTTCAGATCTCAGCTATTTGATCCGGAGCCGATTGGTTCAAGGCTGCAGGTCCCGAGGGGTCGGCAATATCGTCGATCCCAGTCGAAACGTTTGCTCCCGAGGTGGTAATGGGACATCGGATTCTTGGCAATAATATACAACATCTTTCTAATTTTCTCTCAATTATTCTAAGTTCATACAACTTGAAAAAAGCTAAGAATCGAGACTAACCACTCCAAAGAAGACAATGGCGGACACAACAAGTGCGTCAGTTACTACGTCATCCAGAGTCATAAACACCTCCATTCCTCTAACCCAGCCCGCCGACATCGCTCCAATAGACCTGGACGGAACAACAAACATCATTAGACACTCCAGCAGTCATCATCGACAACATCGATCAAGTAGACAACGGGACCATCCCGAAGGATACCGATATGTTACCTACCGGAGGAAACCCTCCGAACTTACCTACATGAGAGGATAACCCTCCGAACCCTCATGAGGTCACACCAACATCTCCAACATTAGCTGATCCAACCACGCTCCTAGAGGCCATGGCGACTCAACTCGCGGAAATCTCTAAGACGAACGAAGAGCGGTTCGAATCTCTGCTAGCTTCACAAGCCGAACTCAGAAGCCAGATCGGAATATTCGACCCGAACCCGATCACCCCTGAAAACGATCTTTGTCGGAACCTCTTACCCGAGCATAACGGTGCCCGAAATCCAAACACGGCATACTTACCGATGAGAAGATCAATGGCCAGTCCGGGAACCCGCATCACCGATCAAGCATCCATAGGCCTGGAGTTCGAGGATGTTCGAGCTCAGCTTCAAGATATCCGATCCAAAGTCAATCAAGCTACGAGCTCAGCACTAGAGATCGATCGAGTTGTCCAGGAAACACAAAAGACACCGTTCACAGATCTGGTCATCAATACTCAAGTCTGACGCCTAAAGAGAGTTAAGATTACCCCATACGACGGACACACCGACCCGCGTCACTTTATGACCTCGTTCGTAATCATGATGAATCGTTTTCGCTTCTTTAACAAGGAAGAAAAAGATGCAGCCATGTGTCAGCTGTTCTTGGAAAATCTTTGCAGAACCGCACTCGACTGGTTCTCGCAACTTGATGCGAAATCAATCAACAACTACAACGAGCTTACATAGAAATTCCTCAAACGCTTTACCATGTTCATGAAAGAAAAAACAAGAAATGCCGACATCTGGACACTCGAGCAGAAAAGCGACGAACCTCTACGCAATTTCATGAACCGCTTCAAAGAGGTGGTATCTCATTGCACAATCGACGACGAAGCCGCGATAGAGGTCCTTTACAAAGCAACCTGGTATCGGTCCGACTTTCACAAAGAAATCAAACGAAACTGGCCAAAATCCTTGGAAGATATCCTGCACAGGTCGCACATCTACATCCTCAAGCAAGAAGAGGAAACCGCAAAGGATAAGCAGTCCGCTCCTCCAAAGCAACTCCTTGTCAAGGAAAAGCAGTACGCAACTCTGAGGCAACCGGTCAATGCCGTACAATCACAACAACACTGGAACACATGGATCCGATCAGACGACGCAAAAGAGTCCGACAACAAGTCAGGACCGTTCTGCCACTTTCATAATCGTGAGGGCCATACCACCGAAGACTGCCGGGATCTTCAAGACTTCTTACTGATTAAATACAAGAAAGGGGAGGTCCCGGTAAAAGGGGCGTTCCGACCTACGAACATACCCCACCGCAGCAACAACGGAAAACGACGTCGTGACAACGACAAATCGAGCAAAAATCCCGAGCAAGCAATAGACGCCGCCGACATAGGTCAACAGGAACAAGATCGGGAGGAACAAACGGAAAATCAACACACCCTCCAAGTCCAGAAACGCGTCAACATGATCATGGGAGCATTGGAATCTTGCAACTATTCCGTCCGGGCAATTAAAGAGTACAGTAGAGAAGCATTTGCCGCACAACGTGAAAACCGAGCTACAACAAGTGGAGTGCCGATCACCTTCTCTAAAGCCGATACTGAAGGGCTACACATGCCGCATAACGATCCACTAGTCGTCGAAATATTTATCGGAGATGTCGCCGCCGGACGAGTCCTCGTTGACACCGGAAGTTCGGTTAACGTAGTATTCATAGAAACACTTAGAAACATAGACTTTCCGGATGCTCAGATCAAGCCGAATATCGAACCACTAACATGATTTTCAAGCGAGCAGAACATGGCCGCGGGAACGGTAAAAATCTCTGTTTATGTTGGGGGAATCGTGCAGATGGTAAAATTACTAGTCCTGGATAAACCCGCCATCTACAACGTCATACTTGGAACGCCGTGGATATGTACATGATGAAGGCCGTCGTCTCGACTTATCATCAATGCTTAAAATTCCCAATACCATCCGGAGTCTACACTCTGAGAGGCGATCAAGTGATGTCCCGAACTTGCTATATCAACAAGTACAAATTGAGGACAACACCCCGCACATGCGTAATCGACACGAAAAAAACCGTTAACAATCCCGATCTGCCAAGATGAGAAACAATTATTCAAGTCAACATCGATAAACTTAACCCCGACAGATGTGTCCGAATCGAAGCCGAATTCGATGAAGAGATCAAATATGACCTAGTCCGCTTTCTCAAAAGGAACATATCAACTTTTGCCTGGTCAATCAACGACATGCCCGAGATCGACCCAAAGATCACAAGTCACGAACTCAACATCGATTCCACCTTCAAACCGATCAAGCAGAAGCGGCGCAAGCTCGGACCCGAGAAGGCCCAGGCTGTCAACGATGAGGTCGAACGGTTACTTGGAGCAGGGTCAATTATGGAAGTTCGATATCCGGACTGGCTGGCAAACCTAGTCGTTAAAAAGAAAAACAGAAAGTGAAGAATATGCGTTGATTTTACCGATCTCAACAAAGCTTGCCCAAAAGACAGCTTCCCACTTCCACATATCGATAGAATCATCGAAGCTACAGCCGGGAATGAACTCCTCTCTTTCATGGATGCGTTTTCGGGCTATAACCATATACTCATGCATCCAGGCGATCGCGAAAAAACCTCTTTCATCACTGATCGCGGCATCTACTGCTACCAAGTCATGATATTTGGCCTGAAGAACGCTGGAGCAACATACCAAAGACTTGTCAAACGCATGTTCGCTAGCCAGCTCGGCAAAACCATGGAAGTTTATATCGACGATATGCTCGTCAAATTGCTCGTCGCTAAGGATCATATCAGACATATCAACACGTGTTTCGACATATTGAACGAGTACGGCATGAAGCTCAATCCAACTAAATGTACGTTTGGAGTGACATCAGGAGAGTTCCTCGGATATATCGTCACTCAAAGAGGAATCGAGGCTAATCCTAAATAGATCTCTGCAATCCTCGATCTCCAATCCCCGACAACGAAAAGAGAAGTCCAATGGTTAACCGACCGCATAGCCGCACTTAACAGGTTCATCTCACGATGTACCGACAAGTGTCTCCCCTTCTATCAGCTGCTACGCGGTAACTAGCACCTGGAGTGGGATGACCAATGCGAAGAAGCGTTCAAACAACTCAAGGAGTACCTGTCCACTCCACCGATCTTAGCCAAACCCGAGGACGGAGAAACTCTCTATCTTTACATCGCAATTTCAACCTCGGCGGTCAGCGGAGTTCTCGTTCGGGAAGACTGATATGCTCAAATTAATACCCTATTTAGATACTAAAGACGTTGTTATAGTATAGCTAGGGTTCGAACACAAGGACTCACATAGACACACAATAGATTATAGATGTAAGAATTACGTTAAGCAATCAATGGTATTGAAAACAGAATGTAAATTAAAACGGTTGTAAATTCAATTTGGGAGAGATAGGTTCAGGGTATTTCTCCGGAAATCAATGAATGCAAGCAAATTAACTAACATGATTCAGATTTAGCGCGGTTCTTGAACTCAAATCACTAAAGTATAGCTAACCAACTCTCGTTAAGAAAACTATTTAAATCTAAATCCTAGGAATTCCAAATCTCTTTGCGAATCCTAAAGTCTAAATCAGCTTTTTAAATCAAGTTTGATTTGTTCACAAAAACAACTAAACCAAATCTCTTTGCGAATATTTATTTTTCTCACCTTAGGTTCTATCAGGTAATTAATCGTACTCTCGCGCCTAATCAATTATCCTAAGATCTAAGTTCTAGGTGATCAATCCAGAATTTAGCTTTGCAAACAACCTATGGTGAAGAACTAATTCAGATAAAAAAAATCCTAATAACTAATCAACCTAGCATTCAGATAAAACCTTATTGAGAACCCTGAACCTAACAAGGGATCTACTCAGACATGGAGAATGAAACAATCAACATAACTGAATAAATCATCAATAGAATAAAATCAGAGTAGAATGAAACAACGGTTCGAAATCTTCTCTCAGACGAACAAAGTTCTGACTTGTCTCCCCTCTCTCAGAAATCCTCAAGAACAACGTAATGAAAAGCACACAGCCAAAGTGGCTGTAAAACCTAATTTAATAGTGTAAACACGAATTGGGGTCTTCTTGTAAATATTAAAGTCTTATGGGCAAGTTATGCAATTCTTCAAACTTCATTAAAAGTCGCGACTTGTGATCTCCTCGATGGGTGTCGATCGATACCAGGGGGTATCGATCGATGCTTGACGCTTCGATCAGGTACTTAGTCGCCAGACTTCAGGTTTTGCTCCATAAAACTCCAATATTTCTAATAATACTCCAAATGTGCTAAAACCTGTAAAAGATTCTAAAAGACTCTATAATGGAATAAAGACTCGATAAAACGGACTTATATCATGGCTTAAACAGGGTAAAAACCATAATATATCAACTCCCCCAGACTTAGCCTTTGCTTGCCCTCAAGCAAATAGAAGACTAAACCAGATAAAAAGGTTTGAAAACGTAGAGACTCATGTGTTCTTGAAACGTGGAAATGACCAATTTCCCAAGCACCTAAATGTCACCTAACCAGCTTTTGATCTAACCACCATGTACTTCTCCGTAGACATTCGCAGTTCCCAGCATCGTTCAATCAAGCCATCCTCGCCAGTTCCATCTCTGTGAATTAGCATCAAGAACCTTCTAGATTCTTTCCCATACAATATCATGACAAGGAACCACCCTTTTCACACTTTTGGTATTATTTCTCTCCCCCAGACTTATTTATTATTATGTTCTCTTTTTGTTTTTAGCTTTGCATATACAAATCAAGGTATTAGACGCGAGTATTGATGGTATTTGCCACCTAATCCCCGGTTTTTCCCTCTCAACGTATCAAAGGATGTAGGCGAATAATGGCATCATAGGAAAATCCTAGCCTCGCTTCCAATCCTCTGTGTGATCATTCCCTCTTGAGTAGAAAAATGGGATCGTTAGAAATTTTCCTAACCCTCTACTTAGAAGAAAATCATTTCATCTTTAATGCACGTATTAATTAACTTGTAATAGGGAGAGAAATACCGTTATTTTAAAACACATGGGTTCTTTTGTCAGATACGAATGATGAATCAAGCTCTATAGATACTAACCACATTGATGAAGTGCAAAAAGTTGGCTCAGACTTTAAGGAACTTTGCTGGAAACATGAGTGTCTTCTGGTTAACTGGTCAGCGTTTGGATTTTTCATTAGTCGATCTAGAACTGATTCTGTAACAATGGTCACTTAGAAGCAAGGTCAGATCAAAAGATTCAAGAAAAAGATCACAGTCTCAGACAAAGTTTTGACTCCATAAAACAACGAATGACACAAAAACGGACTGACTCTAAGAAAAACAAAAACAAAGTCAGCGACTACCTCCCCCAAACTTAAACAACACTGTCCCCAGTGTTATCTAGCCTAGAGTTGGTGAAAGAAAACAAATGAACTGAGTGGAATCATGAGAAACAAGAAGTTACCGTGCTGGAACATAAGGTATCGATCGACACACAGCTTGGTATCGGGCGATACCAAGCTTAAATCGATACATGTCCTCCTCATTCGCATAGGGTGTCGACCGATACCCAAGGGTATCGATCGACACTCGTGCGATTTCGTTGTGCTCCTTGTTTATCCTGAAACAGACCCAAAAACGATAAAGAAAAAGAAAAAAACTCAAAAGCAAACTCACCAGTGGGTTGCCTCCCACCCAGCGCTCTAATAATTTCATTAGCTTGACTGTACTGCCGTTCAGGTAGTGGGTGCAGCATCCAGAGGGATCAATCGTCCTTCTGGAATCTCGGCTTTCGCCCAATAGTGTTTCACCCTTTGTCCGTTGACAGTGAACTCCTCTCTTGAAGGATTTTTCAGGACAATCGCACCATGTGGTCTAACTTCCTTGACTGTGAAAGGACCTGACCAACGAGAACGCAATTTACCAGGAAACAATTGCAAGCGAGAGTTATACAGAAGTACCTGATCATTTGGTTCAAAGTGCTTGGAGATGATCTTCTTTTCATGGTATGCCTTAGTCCTCTCCTTGTACAGCTTTGAGTTCTCATAGGCAAGATGCCTAATCTCATCGAGCTCATTCAGCTTGATCAAGCGCTTCTCAGCAGCAGTTTTGATGTCGAAATTCATCATCTTTGTAGCCCATGCTGCTTCGTGCTCGATTTCCACTGGAAGATGGCATGCTTTTCCATACAGCAAGTGAAACGGTGTAGTCCCAAGTGGTGTCTTGAAAGCAGTCCTGTAAGCCCAAAGTGCGTCATCCAGCCGGGCATACCAATCATTCCGTGTAAAGTTCACTGTCTTCTCCAGGATTTCCTTGATCTGTCTGTTGGAAACCTCAACTTGCCCACTGGTCTGAGGGTGATAGGGAGTAGAAACACGATGGTTCACACCATACTTCTTAAGCAACCTCTCAAAAATTTTGTTGATAAAGTGAGAACCACCATCACTTATCACAATTCGAGGTACTCCAAATCGAGGGAAAATGATGGTCTTAAACAGCTTAAGAACCACCGAAGAATCATTGGTTCTGCTGACAATGGCTTCAACCCACTTAGAGACATAATCCACAGCAACCAAGATGTATTTGTGTCAATACGACGAAGGAAATGGACCCATAAAATCAATGCCCCAACAATCGAAAATCTCAACCTCAAGGATGAAATTCGGTGACATATCATGTCTCTTACTGATCTTCCCTCTCCTATGGCACGCAGCGCACTGCGAAACGAAAACATGGGCATCTTTAAACATAGTAGGCCACCAGAAGCCTGCTTGAAGAACCTTGGACACTGTCTTGAAAGTGGCAAAGTGTCCAGCATAATCGGATCCATGGCAATGAAACAAAACATTCGACACCTCTGATTCAGTAATACATCTTCTGTAGATACCGTCCGAACAGTGCTTGTACAAGTAGGGTTCATCCCAGAAGTATCGCCTTATGTCCCGCAAGAACTTCTTCTTGTGATAACTCTTGAGGTGCTTTGGTTCTGCATTTGCAACGAGGTAGTTGGCGATATCAGCATACCATGGTTGATCAGAATTGGATGCAGCTACTAGATACTCTTCTGAAACACCAAGATGTTCAACAGTCAGAACTGGTTTGGGGATCGTCGAGTATCGACCGATACCATAGGAGTGTCGATCGATACCAAGACCTGTGATTCGTGGGAATTGTTGAGATTCTGCGAAGCCCATCCGAAATTCAGTCTCAATGAAGTAAACGGATTCTTCTAGTAGTTGGTCATCAATGGGGACGTCTGCATCAATCTGAATCCTCGAAAGATGGTCAGCGACCCCGTTCTCTATGCCCTTCTTGTCCTTAATCTCGATGTCGAAACCCTGTAGCAGAAGAACCCAATGACAAAGGCAAGGCTTAAGGTCCTTGTTCTGCATCAGATACTTGAGAGCAGCATGATCAGTATGGACAATCACTTTGCTCCCAATCAAGTAGGATCGGAACTTCTCAAAAGAGAAAACAACTGCAAGTAGTTCCTTCTCTGTAGTGCTATAGTTCCTCTGAGCATCGTCCAAAGTCCTGCTGGCATAATAGATGACGTGCAGCTTCTTATCCTTCCTCTGACCCAGAACAGATCCAACAGCATAGTCAATGGCGTCACACATGATCTCAAAAGGTAGAGTCCAATCAGGAGGTTGCACAATAGGAGCACTCACCAAAGCCTTGTTTATCTCTTCAAAGCCTGCAAGACAGTCAGGTGTAAAATCGAATTTGATCTCCTTGCATAATAAAGCAGTGAGTGGACGTGCTATCTTGGAGAACTCTTTGATAAACCTCCTGTAAAACCCAGCATGACCAAGGAAGCTTCGAATATCCTTCACAGAATTTGGTGGTTGGAGGCTCGTCATAACCTGAATTTTTGCCTTGTCAACTTTGATCCCAGTCTCAGAAACCTTGTGCCTAAGCACGATGCCATCCTGAACCATAAAGTGACACTTTTCCCAATTAAGGACCAAGTGTTTCTCTTCACACCTCTGTAACACCTTGCACAAGTTAGCCAAACAGTCTTTGAACGATGATCCATATACTGAAAAATCATCCATGAAATTCTCAATCATGTCTGTGAAGATAGACATCATGCATCTCTGAAAGGTGGCTGGAGCGTTACACAATCCAAATGGCATTCTCCTGTATGCGAACGTGCCATAAGGACATGTGAAGGTCGTCTTCCCTTGGTCATCTGGATGTATTGGAATCTGGAAGAAACTTGAATACCCATCGAGAAAACAATAGTAGGGATGACTAGCCAACCTCTCCAACATCTGGTCAATGAATGGCAGTGGGAAATTATCCTTTCGTGTAGCTGCATTCAACTTCCTGTAGTCGATGCACATTCGATGTCCAGTGATCGTTCTAGTAGGAATCATCTCATCCCTCTCATTCTTCACCACGGTTATTCCTCTTTTCTTAGGACCAACGTGCACTGGACTGACCCAAGAGCTATCTGAAATAGCGTAGATAACACCAGCTTTCAAAAGCTTCATCACCTCCTTTTTGACCACTTCCATCATATTCGGATTTAGCCTCCTCTGATGCTCAATTGAAGTATTTGACTCGTCCTCAAGGTGAATCCTATGCATGCACAGGTCTGGTGATATACCTGAAATGTCATCAAGAGAATAGCCTAGAGCTTTGCGATACTTACGCAGCTTGTTTAGCAGTAAGGCAATCTCTGCGTTGTTCAAAGAAGCATTGACAATTATTGGGTATGTAGAATTAGGACCAAGAAAACTATACCTCAGGTTTGGTGGGAGTGGCTTTAGTTCCACTTTGGGAGCGTTCTCTGCACTCCAATCTCCAAGCTCAGCAGCTTGCTTAGACCATTCGGTCATCTATCCCTCGATTCGCAGGGTATCGACCGATGCCAAGGGGGTATCGATCGATGCTGGCGGTGCTGAATCGAGCATCCTCGAGTATCCAGCTGTATCATCACAAGAATGCACCTCTGAAGTGGCTGAACAGACCAATGATCTCTCCAGTGGGTCCTCATGATGCATCTCCAGGAAATACTCTTCAGCTATATCACTGAAGGTGTCAACAAAAAAGGTCTGCCCATCTATGGTTGGTCTCTTCATTATCTTATCCATATCGAAAGTCATGACCAAATCACCAATGTTGAGAGCGATATTCCCATTCTTGCAATCAATCAAAGCACCGACTGTTGCAAGGAAAGGTGTGCCTAGGATGAGAAGATCCTTAGGCTCAGCATCATACTTCAGGATGATGAAATCAGTTGGGATCAAGTAATTTCCAATCTTAATAGGGACATCTTCGAGTAACCCCTCTGGGAGTCTAACTGAGCGATCAGCAAGTATCAGAGATATCCTCGTGGTTGTGAAATCTGTAATCCCCATCCTTTTAGCAACTGAAATAGGCATGAGATTGACACTTGAGCCAAGGTCGCAGAGAGAACGCTCAAACTTGTCTGTGAATATCGTACATTCCAACACAAAACTCCCTGGATCTGGCAATTTCCTGGATCCTGTTTGTCAGGATTGCACTGCACTCATGAGTAATCATCAAGCATCCTTCTTTGAGATTCACAATGCTGGACACCATCCTCTTGACATATCTCCTGAAGACTGGAGAAGTCTTGATTGCATCGATAAAAGGTAGTTCAACGATAAACTTATCCATAATTGCCTTGCATCTAGAGTTTTCTACCTCCTTCTTAGTCTTCCCAGTAGCTCTGGGATAAGGTATCCTCGGCGTGTAAACTCTTGCTGCGGCCACATTAGGCACTTCCTCCAAAACCTTAGGAGTGGTTTCAGCTGCGAGATCAGTATCGACCGATACTGGAGTAGTGTCGATCGATACACGCGGTTTTGATTTGTCCCGTGAAAGTATCTTGAGTGGTGTCGATCGATGCTAGCTAGTGTCGATCGATACTGGAGCGATTTCGGTATCCTCATTGTCAAGATCAACGAGAATATCTGCAATCGGGTCAATTTTCGCCCCTGGAGTGACTTCTTTTCCACTCCTTAAGGTGATTGCACTGATGTGAGCTCTTGGTTTCTCTACTTTCCCTGGAAGAAAAGCTTCTTGCCTTTTCACAGCCTCTGAGGTTTGAGCTATCTGAAGTTCCAGCTTCTTCTGTTGAATATTGATAGCGACGATTCTTCCGCTCAGATCATTATATAGACATCAATCTTCCCATTGAAATCCACAGTGAGCTTCTGCTGTCCTTGAAGAAGTTGTTCAAACATAGCTTCGATCTTGCTATCTGGGAGCTTAGCAGATACATGCTGATAAAATGAATTCCCATAGTTCCTGACATACCCACTGTTCTGAAATGGTTTCTGGCCAAACTGATTCGACCCTCCTTGCTGCGAGTTGTTGTTGAAGTTTCGGTTGTTGTTGAATTGATTTCTCTGACCCTGAAAGCCAGTACCACCAATGTAGTTAACATCCTCTACTTCATCTTCGTTGAATACCTTGACATCTTCAGCAAAGTGAACAGCTTTCTGTGTCTTGCCCATCAGAAGACTATGCATAGAATCCAATTTAGCTTGAAAGTCAGCGATCTGCGAACCATCCACGTTACCAGCTAGCCTTTTCCGCTCAAAATCTGCATTATTGGTGCTATTGCTAGATGCCAAGTTCTCAATCAGGACATAGGCTTCATCAGGATATTTGGTGTTGAAGTTTCTATTGCTTGAAGCATCTAAAGTCATTTGGTACCTCCAATCAAGTCCTCTAAAGAAGAAACCCATCAGCTGAACATCAGAGTATCCATGATGTGGACAGTCTCTCTGATATGATTTGAACCTCGTCCAAGCAGCCGTGAACGCCTCAGTAGGTTCTTGAGAAAATTGGGAGATCTTATTCCTAAAATCCTCGTATCTTGCGTCATCATAGAAATTGGTCAGGAAAGCAGTTTTAGTTTCCTCCCAGCTAGTCAGCGATCCAGGAGGTAACTGCTTCAGCCAGTAGGTTGCTTCCCCACCAAGAGAGTATGGGAAAAGCTTGCAAAAGAGGTGGTCATAAGACACTCCGTTTCTCTTGATGCTAGTGACCAAATCCTCGAATCTCTCAACATGATCCATGGGATGCTCGCTGGAAAGACCATGAAGAGGATGTTGTCCCACAAGAGTGTAGTATGCAGGTTTCAGCTCAAAGTCATTCCTTGGGAAAGGGGGAGGACGGATCGCAGAGCGATTTGCGTAGAACTGGTCAGGTCTGTTGCATTCTCCAATCGTCTTATCACGAGTAACCACAACGTTCTCAGCATTCACTGCGTTCGCATTCCCAGCGGAATTCTCAGCGACAACAGGAGCAGGTGGAATAATGTTCCCCTCTCCATCCAGACGTTGTCCTCTCTCATTGCACAAACGACCCTCTAGGTCCCTGTAGGCACCAGCCTCATCGCGAACCAACTCTACTTGATTGTTGTTCATAGCTGATGGTTTCTTTGCCCTTATGTTTGTGCGTTCCACAAGTGCTAGTTGCTCCAATGACAGTTGAACTAGCTGAGTGCTCTTGTTCTTTCTGGTTTCACGACTAGGCATGCACCTGAAAACAAGAGTCAAAAACGTTAGTAACTTGTAATACGATGAGTATCGATCGATACCAAGTGGTGTCGATCGATATCAACGAAAGAGAATGGCAAGTATCGATCGATACTAGATAGTATCGACCGATACCGACGAACTTAGTCGAAATTCACAAACGTAATCTAATGGCAAATTGAGTCCCCGGCAACGGCGCCAAATTTGATATGCTCAAATTAATACACCATTTAGATACTAAAGCAGTTGTTATAGTATAGCTAGGGGTCGAACACAATGACTCACAGAGACACATAATAGATTATACATGTGAGAATTACGCTAAGCAATCAATGGTATTGAAAACAGAATGTAAATTAAAACGGTTGTAAATTCAATTTGGGAGAGATAGGTTCAGGGTATTTCTCAGGAAATCAATGAATGCAGGCAAATTAACTAACATGATTCAGATTTAGCGCGATTCTTGAACTCAAATCACTAAAGTATAGCTAACCAACTCTCTTTATGAAAACTATTTAAATCTAAATCATAGGAATTCCAAATTTCTTTGCGAATCCTAAAGTCTAAATCAGCTTTTTAAATCAAGTTTGATTTGTTCACAAAACAACTAAACCAAATCTCTGTGCGAATAGTTATTTTGCTCACCTTAGGTTCTATCAGGTAATTAATCGCACTCTCGCGCCTAATCAATTATCCTAAGATCTAAGTTCTAGGTGATCAATCCAGAATTTAGCTTCGCAAACAACCTATGGTGAAGAACTAATTCAGATAAAAGAAATCCTAATAACTAATCAACCTAGCATTCAGAGAAAACCTTATTGAGAACCCTGAACCTAACAAGGGATCTACTCAGACATGGAGAATGAAACAATCAACATAACTGAATAAATCATCAATATAATAAAATAAGATTAGAATGAAACAGGGCTTCGAAATCTTCTCTCAGACGAACAGAGTTCTGAATTGTCTCCACTCTCTCAGAAATCCTCAAGAACAACGTAATGAAAAGCACACAGCCAAAGTGGCTGTAAAACTTAATTTAATAGTCTAAAGACGAATTGTGGTCTTCTTGTAAATATTAAAATCTTCTGGGCAAGTTCTGTAATTCTTCAAACTTCATTAAAAGTCGCGACTTGTGATCTCCTCGATGGGTGTCGATCGATACCAGGGGGTATCGATCGATGCTTGACGCTTCGATCAGGTACTTAGTCGCTAGACTTCAGTTTTTGATGTATAATGCTCCATAAAACTCCAATATTTCCAATAATACTCCAAATGTGCTAAACCTTGTCAAAGACTCTATAATGGAATAAAGACTCGATAAAACGGACTTATATCATGGTTTAAACAGGGTAAAAACCATGATATATCAAAGACAGAGGCGAGCAAAAGCTGATCTTCTACACAAGCAAATTACTTGATGGCGCCGAGAGCCGATATCCGACCCTCGAAAAACTTGCTCTCGCCGTCGTCATTGCTGCTCAGAAACTTAGACCGTATTTTCAATCACACTCTATCACCATCTTAACCGATCAGCCACACCGAACGATCTCGCACAGTCCAAGCCAATCCGGTCGACTCGCTAAATGGGCAATCGAGCTCAGCGAATATGATATCAATTATAAGAATCGAACAAGCCTCAAGTCGCAAGTCCTCGCCAATTTTCTTATCGAGCTACCACAAGAGTTCGTCAATACGACCATTATAGCTACCAAACAATGGATCCTCCACGTGGACGGATCATCATCCCATCGAGGGTCGGGAGAAGGCATACGACTTCAGTCTCCAACCGGAGAAATCTTGGAACAATCATTCCGTCTGGCATTCAACACGTCAAACAACGAAACAGAGTACGAAGCATTACTCGCCGGACTCCGCTTAGCCAAGGCCATCGGCGCAACTCGCATACATGCCTATTGCGACTCACAGCTCGTCGCTAGCCAATTCAGCGGAGAGTACGATGCAAAAAATGATCGAATGGACGCGTACCTCAAACTCGTGAAAAAACTCGCCACCGAGTTCGAATACTTTGATCTCAACAAAATCCCAAGGGGAAGAAATGCTCCGGCAGACGCGGTTGTCGCGTTGGCATCAAGTTCGGATCCTCATCTCAAAAGGACGATACCAGTCGAAAGTATACATGTGCCGAGCATTGGAAAGATAGAGGAATGCAATATCATAACTCGCATGCATAATTACGAAAATAACCCCGCAGCCGAGCCCATCCCACGAAGACAAAGGCAAACGCAATTAACAGACAATGAAACCAAACACATCGTCGAGACAACACAAAACCACTCCAACGACGAAACCGAGGAACCATCAAAGGGCCTTCATGCGCCAATAAACATCAAACCCTTAAGCGAGCTTACACCCACTGATTGGACTCAAGAAATCAAAATATATATCATCGACGGAATAGTCCCAACCGACAGATGGGCAGCCCGACGACTCAAAATGCGAGTTGCTCGATACATACTTATCTGTGACGGACTATTCTGTTGGAGTGCTGCAGGCGTCCTTCTCAAATACGTGTCCGGCGATGATATTCACGAGGTCACGAAAATGATACACGAAGGCGATGGTGGAAACCATGCTGGAGCACACTCATTGGACCTAAAGATAAAAAAGGCGAGCTACTACTGGCTAACCATGCAAGCAGATTGTGATAAATTCGTAGCCAAGTGCAAAAAATGTCAAAGGCACGGCTCGATGATACATCTCCCAACCGAACTGCTAACTACATCAACTGCCCCATACCTGTTCATGCGCTGGGGAATGGACATAATCGGTCCTCTACGACGTTCCGCCACACAGAAAAAATTCATCTTCGTCATGACAGACTACTTTACCAAATGGGTCGAAGCCGAGTCATACCCCGAAATCCATGCCCTCGATGTCAAGAAGTTCGTCTAGAAAAATATCATATGCCGACACAGAGTCCCGTACGAGATCGTCACCGATAACGGGCCGCAATTTATCTCAACATTATTCGGCGATTTCTGTGCCAAGTGGAAAATCCGACTAAGTTTCTCCACACCGAGATAACCTAAAAGAAATGGCCAGGCCGAATCAACAAACAAAACCATCATTGACGGACTCAAAAACGTTTGGATGTCAGAGAAGGTTGATGGGCTGACGAACTTGATGGAGTCTTATCGTCTTATCGCACCACTCCAAGACAATCAACCGGACAATCTCCTTTCTACCTGGCTTACGGCGTTGAAGCTCTATGTCCCGCCGAACTAAACATTCCAACAATACGCAGGACGATGCTCATGGAAAATCTTGGTCTAAACGATGAAATCATGCTCGACAACCTCGACGCACTCGAAGAGCAACGCGATCAAGCTTTGCTTCGCATCCAAAACTATCAAAACTTGGCAGCACGCTACTATAACAAAAAAGTTCGCGGACACCACTTTGAAGATGGCGATCTCGTCTTACGAAAAGTCGTCGAAGGCACCGAAGAGAAGAACGCAGGAAAACTCGGCACTAACTGGGAAGGACCCTATCAGATCATGAGGGTCGTCAAGCCCGGAGTGTACGAACTCATGAGGTTGGACGGAACACCGATCCCGCGATCATGGAACTCGATGAATCTCAAACGCTACTACTACTAGAAGCCCCCCAAAAAAAAAGAAAAAAAAAAGGATCACCGAGCCCCCTTATTCTCGATTTCAACAATGATGTAATAGGAACTACGAATGGCTTGATCCTTCTTTTGAGGGTACGTAGGCAGCCCACCTTGGGTTCAGCTGTTACTTTAATAAAATTTTATCCAAGACAAAAGCCGAACTTTAAATAGTTCGCCGAATTCTAAAAATTTGTATTCATCGAAAGCCGAACTTTAAACAGTTCGCCGAATTCTAAAAATATGTATCCTCGAAAGCCGAACTTTAAACAGTTCGCCGAATTCTAAAAATTTGTATCATCGAAAGCCGAACTTTAAACAGTTTGCCGAATTCTAAAAATTCGTATTCATTGAAAGCTGAACTTTAAACAGTTCGTCGAATTCTAAAAATTTGTATTCATCGAAAGCCGAACTTTAAACAGTTCGCCGAATTCTAAAAATTTGTATCCTCAAAAGCCGAACTTTAAACAGTTCGCCGAATTCTAAAAATTTGTATCCTCAAAAGCCGAACTTTAAACAGTTCGCCGAATTCTAAAAATTTGTATCATCGAAAGCCAAATTTTAACAAGTTCGCCAAACTCCAAAAGTTTGCTTTCAACCATCACGGTTCCCACATCGACGTCCTGGCCAGACGATCGATAAAATCAAATTAAGCCGAGCTATTTCTCGCATGCAACTTCATGGTGTTATGGATAAAACACCTTCCATGTATAAAGCCGAGACCAGTCTCGCATCAAACTTATTCTCAGACCATGTTAACTAAATAAGCTGAGCCTGTCTCGCACACTCTGATTCGATCTGAGAAAACCTTGGAATATCTTAAGACGAGCTGTTCACGTACTGATACAAGATATTTCTATCTCTTAGAGTCAATTCTCTAAATGCGATTGAAGCATAAGAGGTATCGAACCTTATTGGGATTTAATATAATCACTAAGAATACAAGATTCAAGAGTAATTCAAGCTAAACGAGTTTGTTGTTAAGTAACCAATTTAGAACTAAACAAAACACTAAGCAAGGTTGTAAAAGCAATAAGCAAAGCGAATCCTAAGATGGGATAATCGATATTAGGCAATCAAAGCATGATCCAAGGCATTCATTCACACAAACAAGCTATCCCTAGGTTAATGATCTCTAATCTTGATTAGTCCTCTTTCAAGGCACTAATCACTATGTTAATTATCAAATTCATTAGCAAATCATCATTTGTGAATTATCAATCAACATGCATTGAGAATATAAACTAGATCAACCAAAAATATGCCTTAGACAACTATTCCCATAGGCTAAGAACATAAATCCTTTGAATAATTTGGTCAAGGCATTTCATCAAACACTTGGTGTTCATGAAATGCCTTATGATCTAGACCTACTCTTTCAAGCTAGATCTAGCATTGGGAACATTAAACAAAGAAGGATAATATATAATCTAATCCTAAACACCTTAGATCAAGCCTTGAATCCCCTAAATCTAACCCATCTCAAGATCCTAAAAGACTACTCAAGACCCATTAAGAACCCCTCAAAATCAGTTTTGATAGAGGATGATTCCATAGATAGATGTTGAATAATCAAGATGAAAAGAAGATAAGAAGAAGAGCTTTAATCAAATAAACACTTAATTGCATAAATATAGAAGATCAATCATACAAATCACTCTTAGAGAGGTTTTTGCATAGAAAAGACTTAGCCCTTAAAGATTAGGTCTTTGGGCTTAAATACTGAACAGTAACGAACCGGGTCAACCCGGAACAAACCGGGTTTTGACCCGGTTAAAATGGGCAAAAAGAGGTTGGTATCGATCGATACCCTCGGTATCGATCGATACCCTTGGTGTCGGGCCAGTTCTTCAAGGGATACCGAGGACACACCTCGGTACCGTTGCTCCGTATTAGGGCCATTTTCCCCCGGATCTTCCTGTGGCTGTACCGAGCTGGAGTACCGAGCAGGAGCATCGGTACTGTCTCCTGAAGCATTTGGTATCGATCGATACCGAGGGGTATCGATCGATACTCGGTGTTTGGATACCGAGGTCACTCCTCGGTATCACTGCTCCGTGTTAAGGCTTTTTCCCCCGGGATCTTCCTGTGGCAATACCGACCCGTGACACCGAGCAAAGACGTCGGTGTAATCCCTTGGTGCTTCGGTATCGATCGATACCAAGGGGTATCGATCGATACTTGGTGTCTGGCTTTGTCTCCTTTCTTCGGGTGACGGATTCTCCTCGTTTAACACCTGAAAAGGACTCCAAAACATGCAAGACACTCTAGGACCTAGTATGAGAACCCTAAACTCTAAATGAGACTTAAATGCAAGACATGACCGTGATTATGCATGAAATCTACACAAAACTACACATGAAATGCATGATAAAACAATGCAATATATGAGTATATCAATTCCCCCAAACTTAAACCTTTGCTTGTCCTCAAGCAAACACGAATAAGAATGAGAGATGCAATGCAATGCAAGTGGAGCTCGAACCTATAAGAAGCATAAGAAACAATCGCACTCAACGTCCAAGTTACTAGTTCTAGGATGTACCAAAATTGTCTACTCAAAAAGAGATAGCCATTTCCTTCACAACAAGCAACAAGCCAAACTTCAACCTACACAAACCATTATATTCTCTAGCCTCTTAACATTGATTAATGGTTTTATCCGTGAATGGTGCTTATGCAAAATCAAATGAAACCGCTTGGCTAAAGGACCGGTTATGAGATGAAAATGATCTCATCAATGCGTAAGGGCAATCAAATACAAGGATCTCTCAATGAACGAGCAAACTTTGACAAAATGCTAAAGGTAAAAGGCAATCTACGCATACAAGGAAAAACTCTCGTCTACCCGAATGCCTAGAGTGTTAACCTAAAACCTCTAACCCGTTGTGCCCATAACTTAAGCTACCCTTTTATCATGAGGCATTTTGCCTTTTTGAAACCCGCACATCCTTCTTGTTTCTCCACTTCACTTTCTTCTCAATTGGGGATCACTTCTTCTTCCGTGTTCTTCATGGTTTAGTGCTTCTTTGTTAGCTAGCTCTCCTTTTCTTCTTTTTGGTTACCGCCTCTTCTCATTCTTTGATGCCTTGGCCATTTTGGCCTTCTTATTTTCCTTTGTGTCTTTTGAGGCTACCTTAATCTTAGAGCTAGACTTATGATCTTTGCACAAACCATTTGACAAATTCGATCCCCTTTTCCATACTCCTTGTCATTCTTTCCATTCCACAATCCATTCCAATCATGCCGTTTACTAAGTCTAAAACCCGTTTCCCCCAAACTTGAATCAAGAACCGCCATCCTAACTAGCCTATTCCTAGATTAGCCCCTTGATGATGGAGCTAAGTCTACACGAGAGTGCTTCCTTGTCGCCCTAAACCTAACACTTTTTGTCAAGTTCATTCCAAATAAGGCCTCACAAGACACACACGAAGGACTATGGGCTAGAAAGGAGGTAATTGTCATGGTAGGGAAACCAATCCAAAGATGGGATTTGGCTATTTGGACAAGCAAGAGTGGCAAAAGGAATAAGAATGTCCAAATATGTATATGTGATCTACGAGTTCATTTAAGTTTGCATAAGCACAATAATTACTTGTCAAATTGTGGTTATCACTTAGATGAGGCTAGGTTCAATTCAAGCTTGCTTCAATCAAAGAAGGGCAATGATGCATGTGCTCTAACAAATGGTTCATCCTTGATTTCGGATTCAACTTCAATGCATCAAACAACTAATAACTCGGGCGTTGAATCAATTGCTAATTAAGCTACTTTCAAGGTTGTCATTACTCCATGCTTATGCAAATGCAAGCTAAAATGCAAACTAGACACCACCTATAAGTGAATGTGCAATCCTAAATGTTCAATAAAATTTCAAATTTATTGAAAATGCATGATATGCATGAGACTCAAGATGCAAAAAGGCAAAATAAGAACATCAAAAACGATGTTAGATAACACACAAACCCTCCCCCAAACTTAAATTACACAGTCCCTTGTGTAATAGAAGCCTAAGAGAGAGCTAAGCAATGCATGAAAGAAAGAAAGAAGATATGATTCTAAATGCTATGTACAAAGGTTTTGGAGTTACCTTGAAAAATGATGGAGGAGACTAGAGTGCTCACCACAATCCTACACACCCTTTGTCCTTAAGCCCATGACCATTAGATCGTCAAGACCCTTGCAACCACTCAACAAAATATCAAAAAGAACAAGAAAACATAGAAAGACATGAAAATAAAGTATGTACAATGATAAGCTTGGGGTGTCTCCCAAGAGCACTTTGTTTAACGTCACTAAGTTCGACGTTTGTTACCCTTTTAGGCGGGTGAGAGAGGAGTGTGAACACTCCAAGGAGGATCCTTGAGTTCAAGCTTGAGCACATTGCTCATGACCTCCTCAAGACCGGCTTCACCCTTTTCTTTTAGCTCGGGTGTGAGGAAAGCTTTGACCGAGGCAAAGGGTTTGGAACGACCTTTGCACTTGATCTTGTACTCAATCACTCCATCTTTGTGCTTCCATGGAGTGAGAGTCATCATGGAAGGCTCGGGCCTAGACTCATCAAGCTCTCTTGATCCGTTGCCCGCCTTAGCTTTTCCCTTTGTCTTCTTCTTTGCACCTTCACTACCCTTAACGTGATTCTTCATTGTGGTGGGGTGAAGCGGTTTCAAACAAGTGACCATGTCAACCTTTGAAGCGTCCTTATCATTACCATAACCCAAATCCTTTCTCTCAAGAGACTTCTTTTCTTCTTCATGGATCTTTGGGGGTGGAGCTTGTTCAACCAACATACAACTACCCACATGCTCAAATCTATGAGCTTCTTCAATGCAAAGCCCATCATCTTCCATAGTGATTGTGCCACAAAGCTTGTTGGAGGAGATCTTCATTGGGTAGTAGACCTTATCATCTACATTCAAGAGAACTACCCTTTGCTCTTTGAAGTTCATGCTAGCACCGGTAGTGAGGAGGAACGGTGTTCCAAGGAGAAGAGGGAGTTTGTTGGTCTTTCTCATCTCCATGACCACAAAGTCGGTTGGGACTATGCAATTCCCTACCTTGAGTGGGTAGTTTTCAAGAAGACCCAATGGCTTTCTCGAAGAAGCATCTCCAAAGGTGATAGGTGATGGATGATAGGTGAGGGTCCTTATCCCTAGTCTTTTGAGCATCTCATTGGACATCACATTCACACTTGACCCGGAATCACACAAAGCATCCTCAATCTCCAAATCTCCAAGAGAGCAAGTTATTGAGAATTTACCGGGATTACCAAGCTTGGGGAGAGACTTAGGCTCGATCCTAGTTGAGCTTGGTGAATCAATGCAAGCAACAATACCTCTTGGTTCTTGAACCATGGTCACGTACTCATCTTTCTCAAGGGTCACTCCCCCACCTTGTTCCTTAATGTCCCCATTGAGCTTTAAGGGAGCTTGAGATCCATGGAGTAGAAACTCAATCTCATTAGTGGCGGCTTCATGATCTTCAATGGGATGAGGCTCCTTTGAGAAGATGGCATTGCAATACTCATTTGCTTTCCCATTTAAAGAGCTTTGTTGTACTTTGTCTCCATTGGCTACCTTGGCCTCCATTTCTTGCATTTTGGAATTCAATGCTTCAAACTTCTTGTGGAGATCATTGTATGAGCAAGCTACCTTGGTAGTTATTTCCTCCATCTTCTTGCTTATATCCAATGCTCCACTTGCTTGGCCTTGGAGAAGTTGTTGAAGAACATTTTTGACATCAAGGTCTTGAGTCATGGAGTTGTGACCTTGAGCTTGAGGAATGAAAGAAGCATTGTTGGGATAGCCTCCTTGTTGTCCTTGAGGTTGATGTTGAGGGACAAAGCTTTGACCTTGGTTTTGATTGGTGGGGAAGGTCCTTTGTTGAGCAAAGTTGTTATTGTAACTTCTTTGATAACCTCCATTGTTCCCAATGTAGTGCACTTCTTCTTGGTTGCTCAAATCCACCATATGTTCTTGTGCTCGATGAGTGCCTTCCGAATCACTAACAAAGTGAACCATCTTTTGAGAAGCATTAAGGAGCTTGTCCATCTTGTCATTGAGAGCTTTCATCTCTTTGGCTCTCCTTTGCTCCTCATGATCACTTGTGGTCCTTGTAGACCGGTCATAGTCATCACCATAAGTGCCATCACTCAATGCAAGGTTCTCTACCAACTCCATCGCTTCATTCACTTCTTTGCCCAAGAAGTTTCCATTAGAGGCGGTGTCAAGCAACATGCGGATCTTGGGCAATGCTCCACGGTATAGAGTGCTTAGGAGTGAAGCATCCGAAAATCCATGATGAGGGCATTGCGATGTATAGCTCCTAAACCGCTCCCATGCTTCATTGAAGCTCTCATCCGCTCTTTGAGTGAAGCTTGATATCTCGTTCCTTAGCTTGGCCGTTCTTGAGTGGGAGAAGAACTTGGTTAGGAAAGCGGTTTTGCATTGATTCCAAGAGGTGATGGAACCTTGGGGGAGGTTCTTTTCCCATTGTCTTGCCTTGTCTCCAAGAGAAAAAGGAAACAACCTTAGCTTGAAGCTATCCTCCGACACTCCATTCATCTTTGTCAAGCTACAAATACGGTCAAAGTGATCCAAATGATCAAGAGGGTCTTCTACCGCAAGGCCATGAAACTTGTTACTTTGCACCATGTTGATGAAGCTTGCTTTGACCTCAAAGTCATTGCATTCAACCGGTGGTGCATGAATCCCTTGGCGGTTGAAATGAGCATTTGCCGCATCACCCGCTCCAACAATGTTTTGAGCTCTAGCATTATGGGCGGGCGGGTTTGGGTTGGGGTCGTGAGGTTGTGGATGGTGATTTCCATTGCCACGTTCTTGACCAAGCTCTTGAGCTTGGTGTTCTTGCACGTGCTCCATACCAAGCCTAGCAAGGTGTGCAATCCGTTCCCTCTCTCTTCTTGCTCTAATATCACGATCCAATAGGTGAATGTTGTCCCTAGGCTCAACAAGATTTGCTTCGCCTCTAGACCTTGTGTTCATGTACCTACAAGAGAGAGCTTGAGAGAGAGATTAGTATCCAAAAGAAAATAAAAATGCTTAATCTCACTAAGAACCTAAATCTTAATGTCAAAACAAATCCCAATATGGCAACGGCGCCACATTGATACAAGGATTTTACAATCCAAAGAGGTATCAATACCCTCTAATCGATGTAGTAAGAGGTTATCGAATCCAATATTGGGAAATAGTCCTAATCACCAAGAATGCAAGGCACTTAAAGCAAGTTAAGCCAAACGAGTGGGCTTTGTAATTAAGTAACCAAATTAAGCAAATAAAACAAGTAATAAGAAACTAAACAAGATGTAAAAGCAATAAGCAAAGCGAATCCTAAGATGGGATAATCGATATTAGGCAATCAAAGCATGATCCAAGGCATTCATTCACACAAACAAGCTATCCCTAGGTTAATGATCTCTAATCTTGATTAGTCCTCTTTCAAGGCACTAATCACTATGTTAATTATCAAATTCATTAGCAAATCATCATTTGTGAATTATCAATCAACATGCATTGAGAATATAAACTAGATCAACCAAAAATATGCCTTAGACAACTATTCCCATAGGCTAAGAACATAAATCCTTTGAATAATTTGGTCAAGGCATTTCATCAAACACTTGGTGTTCATGAAATGCCTTATGATCTAGACCTACTCTTTCAAGCTAGATCTAGCATTGGGAACATTAAACAAAGAAGGATAATATATAATCTAATCCTAAACACCTTAGATCAAGCCTTGAATCCCCTAAATCTAACCCATCTCAAGATCCTAAAAGACTACTCAAGACCCATTAAGAACCCCTCAAAATCAGTTTTGATAGAGGATGATTCCATAGATAGATGTTGAATAATCAAGATGAAAAGAAGATAAGAAGAAGAGATTCAATCAAATAAACACTTAATTGCATAAATATAGAAGATCAATCATACAAATCACTCTTAGAGAGGTTTTTGCATAGAAAAGACTTAGCCCTTAAAGATTAGGTATTTGGGCTTAAATACTGAACAGTAACGAACCGGGTCAACCCGGAACAAACCGGGTAGTGACCCGGTTAAAATGGGTAAAAAGCGCTTGGTATCGATCGATACTCTAGGTATCGATCGATGCTGCTTCAGTAGATATCGAGGTCACTCCTCGATACCGTTGCTCGATGTTAAGAGCTTTTTCCCCCGGATCTTCCTGGACCAACATCGACCTGTGATACCGACCAGTGGCATCGGTGGTGGTATCGATCGATACCTAGTGTCACACCTGGTATCGATCGATGCTCTGTATGGTCCCTGTCTCCTCTCTTCGGGTCTCGAACCTCCTCCAAAAGCACCTATTAGTGACTCCAAAAATGCCTAAAGACCCACTAGGACCTAAAGCAACTCCTAATATCTAATTTGGAACCTAATTGCATGATAAGACCATGATTATGCATGAGAACTATACAAAACCATGCATGAAATGCATGCTAAAATATGTAATATGAGAGTATATCACGTACTCTTATGCCGAGCTCCAAAGGTAAAGCCGAACGCCATTCCTCGCGAAAATCTAAGCCAATTTCTCAACAATCGCGAAATTCTAAGCCGATTCCTCAACAATCGCGAAATTCTAAGCCGATTCCTCAACAATCGCAAAGCATAAGCCGATCTGTTAAAACAGGCCGCCGATTTCAAATAAATCGTAGAATCAAGTCCGTCCTCTTCACCCCGGCTAAGAACTTACTATTTACGGCACCATTTTGTGAACGACAGACTTGAGAAGTTTGTATAGATTTACGATTTCAAACAAGCCGAGATTCGATAAAATAAATATTTTGAAAAACGATTAAGGAAAGTCATAATCATGATTATAAAAAAAAAAGGGTCATACAAAAACTAGCGGATACCGGATTATAAAAACCCTCCGGTCCAAAAGGTCGAGTTATAAGCCTCTTTGGCCAAAAACAAAAAATTACAAGGCATAAACGCCATTGACAACCGAGACACATAAATCAAACGTTTTGGTTCCGCATGGCATCGGCTCGATCACCAGACATCGCAGCCCGGTTAGAACCAAACATATCGATACCCGCCAGGACCTCAGTACCTATTGGGAGAAAAATCTTCGGATGAATTTGCTCAACGAAAGGCGACACCACAAGGTCCCCCTCGACAAGCTCGCAGAGATCGACCGCCTCGTATTCGGCCAACATCACGGCCTTGAGCTTCTTGACTCTCTCAATACAAGACGGTGGGACAACGACACCGTTCTTCGCTTGGAGACTATCGCAGAAATTGAGAACCCCTTGAGCTTGATTAACAACAAGGAACGGTTTTTTAACTCGGTCAAGGGCCGCCAAGTGATCCTTGACTTTCTGGAGCCGAACCTGGGACTTCTCGGTGACCTTTTTCCTCTTCATAATCTGCTGAGTGCGACCAGCTCGCAGACGAGATGTTTCACGAAACAAGGTATGGGCAAGGGCATCCCTCTCTTTAGTAAGCTCGGCTTTAGAGGCCTTCAGCGCGGCTATCTCCCTTGTCAATTCGGCCACTGCAAAGACGCCAGCCCTCGTACTTTCTTGCTCGACGAGCAACGCCTTGCAGAGCTCCACGGCCTGAACGCCGGTCTTAAGTGCCCTTTGGCGAGCAGATTCGAGCTGACGATTGTAGGCGCCGACGAGCTCGTTTGTTTGTGCCACCATCTAAAAAATAATAATGATAAGCCATCACAACAAGAAACCTAAAAAAAAAAAGAGAGTATCATCCGAAATAAAAAAAAAACTCGTTTACCTCAGCAGTAGTCCGAGCCAACTTTTTATAAGCATCGGACTAAAACAGATCCTCGACCGGCGGAAGCGCCCCCGAGCTGAAATTCAATTGCCGGTATAGATCGGCACAAGCCTCAGCATCATTCGTCACCGGCTCATTCTTGTCATAACTGAAACTAACAGAATGGGCCGTGGCCCCAGAAGTTCGCTGCCTCTTCGATGCAGCGGAGCAGTCCGATATGACCATCGTGTTGTTCTCAATACTTTGAAGTTCGGCATTCCCCGAACCGACCTCAACAGCTTGCTTCGCTGGCCTCTTGCCCTTTTTCTTCCTTCTCCTCATCTTCGCCACATATGCTGAAGAAGTGCGCTTTTCAGCAGGAATTTTTTCCTCGCGCGGAACCTGTTCTTCGACGACTTCCACGTCGGTAACAGTTTGCCCGTCCTGAACAGCGGACGGGACTTCAATGATCTCCTCATCACCGTCCATATCGGCAGTCAGATTAGGGATGTCGTCAAGCTTCATCTTTCGTCGACGAGAAGGATTTGCTGCATAAAAAAAAATGTGTATATGTAAAACAGATCGACACCGGAGAAAGCAACTGCCGGGTTACGAAGGAAAATTTACCGCATGTACCTTTAAGAGCTCGTTTGGCTTTCAAGTCGAGTTTTTCCTGGTATGCTTTAGGGCACCGAACTTTCCCAGCCGCACTTAACTGCTTCGCGTGAACAAAAGTAAATCCAGGTGTGGTGATAAGGAAGCCCGGAACGTGACGATCTGAAGACAAAAAGAGAAATATGACTTAGGCAAAACAAAACAAAGGATAAAGATCGAGAAACCAATATCTACTGATAGGAGTCCTCCACTGAGTTCGGTAGCTCCCGTCCGGACGCTCAACAGAAGATTCTTCGATCTTAACATAGAAGTACCGGGAACTCCAGTTGTTGACCTTGCTCGGTTTGTTCCCGGTAACAAGATCATACTCCGGCTTTGCGTTAGCCGACAAAAACCAAGGTGTGGCCTTCGATAAGTTCACCCGAAACAACCTCTCAAAGATCTTGACAGTGATGGGAATATTGCACTCCTCCCCAAGAGCAAGGAGACCCATGATGTTGATTATCGTAGCCGGCATGAGTTGGGAGATCGCGACGTGTCGCCTCTTGCAGTACTTGTAATGGAGCTCCGGGAGAGGAAACTGAAGACCGCAGCTCCTAAAATATTCCTCGTAAACGCATATGTAACCTTCAGGGGCGTCCCAAGGACGATCGGTAATCTTCGGATTCTTGAAAACCAGATTGTCCGAAGCATTGCATCGCTCCAAGGTATCTTGAACCGTCTCTCTCTTCAAATGAGACGGCCAATGTTCGAGGGCCTTTCAACCACTTGTCTGGCTGTCGTCAAAGGGATATCGTCTTCATCACCTTGATGGATTGCTAATAAGGCAGCTTGATCATCCGGGCGAGCTACATCCTCACCCTCCGCAATCCGAGCTGCGAACTCCTGGTCCGCCCGAACTTGATCGCCCATTCAGCAACCCCTTCTTCGGGCTCATCCTCATCAATAAGGTGAGGGACCTCGATGACGACTCTTGGACTGCTCGGTCCGGCAACAACATGGAGAGAGTTACGCCTGATCAGCTCCTGTCGAACATTGCTCAGACCATCCGAACTCGAATCGGAGCTATCAATAAACAACTCGAGATCGGGGAGCTTCGGTGGTGGAGTTCGGTCATTAACAGAGGAGGAAGAAGTTTTTGAACTTATCTCGATCGAAAAGAAGAAATCAGCGAAGAACAGAATGAAGAACTTGAAAGATCTTCGAGCAAATCGGAAAAATCACGGCGGAGGAGATGATCGGATAACAGAAAAATAAACAAAATCTATTGAGAAGGGAGAGCGCTAGAGAGAGAAAGTAAAAAATACCTTTTGAAAGCAAGGAATAAGTGAAAAATGAAGGAAGGATCGAGCACTATTTATAAGGAAAATAGTAATGATGACGACTCCTCGAATTTTGCGACTGAAGAAGACGAATCGACACCCTTTTTCCCGAGAAAAATCCACCGAACTCAAAAATTCAAAATCGAACATGAAACTATGTGAACTCGAAAGTTCCGAACTCGAGAATTTCTCGAGAGAAATTTACCGAACTTGGATCCACAAGGTGGGAAACATCGAACGAACCGCACCGATCTCAATTCTAATCGAGCTAAAGAATACTCCTAGAAACTTCGTCGAACTCCGAAAACTACTTCGCCGAACTGAGGGGAGGACCAATTGTTAGAGGGGGAATTAGCACTCCCCCGGTTTAACTCGGTTCGAACCGAGATCGGTATCGGTTTACGATGGTTCAGACAAGAGGAAGACGGATTTGGGTTTGTCGGGCCGAACTCTAAAGGCCGAGACAAAGCCCACTCGTTTATTACCGAAATTGATGGCCCAACAAGGGCCCAGTTCGATATAACGGGATAGAAACCGACTTCCGAGATATACGGAAGATTTTCTTATCTCGGAAAGGATTCGGAATATTTACTTTCCTAATCGAACTTGGAAAAAAGAAATATTCTCTCGAACAACCGACTCAAAATCTTATAAATAAGGAGAAGGCAAATTCGAAGAAGGCATCCACAATCATCTGAGAGACAGAAGAATAGAGAGAGAGCTTCATCAAGCACCGATCTCAAGTTTTTTAGTCTCCTTAGTTCTTTTTCATCGAAACTTTGTTGTAACGCCGAATTCAATCAATAAAACGAGTTTTCGATCAAAGTTTTCTATTTAAAACGAGTTCATCGAAATATAAATGAACTCTTGTGTTTGTTATTATTATTTTTTTTAAATTACTTTAAGTTGGGGGTCGTGGGCCGGAGCTGGACTCTTGACATCAGTAAGACACGGCGTAAATCGCCCCTTCAAAGGAGTTGAACTCGAAGAATAAAGGAACCAAGTCTTGCACTAACCATTAGGCCAGCACATCTTTGGTGATTATTTAAAATAAAATAAGCTAATAACTCAAATAAAATTTAAAAGATAAAATTAATAATTATATATAAAAATACCAATATATTCTACAAATTAAATCAAATTTTTAAATCTTATTATATAAAGGAATATGATTCAAAGTTAATAACTCGCAAGATCGCGACACGTGTCAAGTTTGATCGATAAGATTTCGACACATGTTTAACAAAATTTCTAATTATTATATTTTTCAAAAATGGAAATCTACAATTGATTCATAATCCTAAAAAGTAAAAAGAAAAAAAATGTTTAGATAAAGGAAAAAAAACAATAGATTACAATCCTAAAAAGAAAATGAAATAAAAATACAAAGTTTATTCGAAAAGAAAAAACCATATTTAATAAGTAAATTAAACAATAGATTACAATCATAAAAAGCTAAAAAAAAATTGAAAAAAAAAACAGTTAGTATTTTTTTTAAAAAATTAAGGAAATTTAAAAAGAGAAATTAAAAATGGAATATAATCCTAAAAGGAAAGAAAATTCTAATTACCCACCTCTATATAACCAACTTGATAGCTTCTCAAATTCACAACCAAAAAAATTCACTAATCGTTTTAATCCATAAGCTATATGTAATTTTTTAGTTTATGTTACTCACGTTAGGTTAATGCATAGAATTGTTTTTTTTTTTTTTGACTAAATGCATAGAATTGTTAATGTTACGTAAGTGTAGTCACGTAGATTTGTTATGCTTTAATTAATGTATTCCGATTATTTTGTATTTAAATAATTTTAATATCTAAAACTTCGTGTAGTCCGATCATTCAACTATTAATGTAGTCTGATTATTATTTCCTTCGCTCTGCTTAATTAAACACAGTTTAAAAGTATTTTAATAAATATAACTTTTTTTTGTTTGGTTTACAGGAATATCAAGAGAGACACCATGAGTACTGAATTTCTAAACAACAATAAAAACTATTTAACATTGGATCAGTTAAACAGAAAATGCTCTTATTGTTGTACCGTAGTTCGTATTATCAGAAAGTGGGAGGCAAGAAATCTAAAAGAAAAAAAACAATGCGCTTATAGAAATTAAATTTTAAACAAATATATTTGTTACTTGATGAAACGGTCAGTATATTTATTAAATTTTAAACAAATAAATCATTCTAATTTATAAACTTATTATCTAACTCTAATCCAAGTTATTTTTCAATACACAAANCTTTGTTTGTTTTTGTTTTATTTAACATATTAATTTGTTTGTTCAAATGTCATAAATTAAAAACTATGTTTTTAATAAGAAAAAGAGATATGTTTTTTAAATATAAAAATTATAATATACACACATAATAAGAAGTTTTTGGTATGGGCGAAACTGAAACCCAGTAGAGTAAAAGATTTAACAATCCCTCAACTTAAATGAAGTTTCCATTTTTCCACATTTTTCCACAATTTCCCCAACTTTCTCTGTTGGGATTGCAACAATTCTCCCGTCGTCAAGATTTCTTAACGACTCAATGCTCATATATGACATTTCCAATTAGCTAGATGGTGGTGATTTAATTGATCATGTGGTATTTATTGGTTCTGAATAGGGATGTTAAAGATGAATTTTTAACCGATGGGTACCCGAAATCCTGAATATATTTTGAGCCCATTATCCTATTTCTTTTACTAAAAGAACGCGGGTTTAAAACAGGTGGGTACCCTAAATTTAATTTACCCTGTCGTGTTTTACCCTATCGGATTTAGGGTACCCGTGGTTTTTAAGCAAAAACCAAATGACACCGTTTTATAAGCAAACGACACTCATCTACGTCCTCGTTTAGGGTTTTCGAGTTTCAGAATTCCGACAGAAACATTAACAATTTAGAATCAATTTTGACTTGTTGAAACACAATTAGGAGTTTTGACTTGTGGGTTTGGCAGCAAATCGTGAATTAGGTAGGAATCTTCATCTCCGGCGGAGTTACATGTTCTCTACTTTTTCTGTCTTTTTGTTTTCTATATGTGGTCTCTCAGTGGACTTTGCCAGTTTTTGAATCTGTAATTAAGTTTTATGGGTGTGTTCAGAATCATCTCCTATATATTCGCAGTTTTCCAACACTCTGATTTCTATCTCTCGATATTTAGAATCGGCAAATTCTGCATTTGTTGTGATTTTTCTGGTTTTTTTTCTTTCTATTTGACTGAATTATATCTATGAACTTTTTAAGTTCGTTATGTATTGATTATGCATTATTACGGCTGTATTTGGAGGTTTTGTTTTTTCATGAATTTTATGGAGCAATCAAATTACTTTCAGAACATTATGATATCAGAGCATATAATAAATTTTTATTTTTAAAAAATTTGAATATTTAAAGCCCAGGTAAGATACTGTAGATTTAAAAGACCTCAAAACCAAAAAGGACCCAAATAGCAAATGTCAAATAATGAATTGCAATTCGTAAATATCTGAATTGCAACATAAAAGAAGTTTCAGATATCGTCTATGTAAACTCGGTAACCCCGGTTTGGCTCATCGAACCAGTATAGGTACTTAAGCTGTTGAAAAAAAAAAGTAAACAAAAAAAAAACATTAGAGTACCCGTGGGTAAACCTTAAACCCGTAGGTTTTTTTGGGTTACATTGTGAGGGTAATAAAACCTGACCTTGTATTTTCGATTATGGCTCATTTCGGGCGGGTCATTTCGGGCTCGGATCGGGTAGTCTTATTTTACCCAATACAACATCCCTAGTTTTGAAGTCACTTCCTAAGAACTCTTCGCTTCCTCTCCTTCTAACATAATTAGATTTGTTATGAGAACGTTTTGTCTCTTTATTCTTTCTTTAGAAGTTAATTAGATTTCTTACAATTAGGTTTCTAAATTTTTGTTAGAAAAAAATTAGATAATGTTTTTTTTACAAAAATGGTCTAACTTAATTGGATTTGGAAATAAAGTAAAAGTCCCAAGTAATAAAGTAATGTCAATGAGACGTCGTCTTCCTCTTCATCAAGTTAATCGCCAACTTCCGATCTGGTTTTAGAAAATCTCAGCGACGCTTCCGATGTATAACCAAATCGTTTTGAACGCCGAATCATACGCTTTCCCAACGTTTCCAAACATCACTTTTTGAAATCACGATTCCCGTGCAAATCCCGGCGAATTCGAACCCGCTTCCGATTCCGGAGCGGTAATCGTCACTTCACCGGCGGTTCCGTGCAACGTAACATTTCGTGTTTTTTTTTTAATTATTCTATGTTTGTTGATTTTGTTGATTATTTTGTTAATTTCAATTTTAGTACGTCTGACCTTAGTTTCATTTGTTTCCATGGTTTAGCATTTATGTTTTGAAACTTTGTTTTCTATCGTCGTTTATTGATCATTTGGTTCAATCCGAATTGAAAGTCAAAACTGTTTAAGATCATATGATTTAGTAAGAGGAAAAACGAATGATTGAAGTTTGTTCTCTTAAGTATGATTTTCCATCGTGGAACGAACGAATGATTGTAGTTGCGTTAAGGGCTGTTCTTTTGCCATTTGGTTTTTTGCTGTTTTGGTTTAGATTTTCTAGTGTTGTTTTTTTTTATATAGGTGGTTAATGGGATGAAACGTTTCTGAATGGGATCTTTATCGTATTTAATTCTCAATATATTGTGGGTCTGGATCTGATTTTGAGAGTTAATGGTGTTTCAAACGTTTTTGATTCCTAAATTTTAAATGGGCTATTGTTGTCGTAGTTAAGTTTTACTATCGTTTTATAATTTGTAAAAATCTGTTAATTTTTGTATGTGTTATTATTATAGGTTTTTGAAAAATTAAATAATACATTTATAACTTTTCCTCTTCTCATGTACAGCTGGATGCTGAGGTGGCATCATGAGAAGAGAGAAAATGTTTCTTTATATATATAGATCACAAGTGATCTAATATTGTTTTCTACTTTTTATAATTTTTTATGGATTATAATATATTAAATTATAAACCCCGCATACTAATCTAGTATATTATTATAATTTTTAAGAGTCTGATATGATCGAATCGTCCATCACCTTAAATGACTACATTATGACCAAATTGTGTTCACGTAATCATCTGAAATCCGAACCTGAGACAGACCTCATCAACTACCTTTGGACACTTTGAAAAATGCCTATATCATGATTCATGCACCATATAATGTTCTTGCAAAATTGAGAACTTCCACGTTAATGGTAAGAGAGAAGTTTTTCAATTTTTAGCTTAGAGAAAGAACAAAAAAGTCTTTCAAGTCTCCGCTTTTGTCATTATCCCCTCTTGACTTGGTCGTCAGGCTCTTTCCCTCTCTCTCTCTCTCTGTTTATCTTAAACCACCTCCTCTGCTCTCCTCAACACAAACCAAACGAAGAATACACACTGTCAATAGACCAATTAAATCATGTACTATCTCCCCACTTCTTGTCTGGTCTTTTTCTTCCTCGCCTTCTTATTTCATCCTCTTCCTTGTGCTTCAAGTAAGCAAGAACGTCAATTTTGTGAGACTCTGTTTCACTGTGGGCACTTCACCGCCGGTTTCCCATTCTGGGGAGGGGCTCGTCACAAACTCTGCGGCCATCCATCGCTAAAGCTTCGCTGCAACAAAAACAACAGTACCTCTTTAATCACCTCAGACCAAGAGTTCTCTGTTTTGCATCTAAATCAAACATCTAACACTCTTACACTTACCAGAACAGATCATATGGGTTCTTTTTGCTCCTCTAAATTCACCAACACAACCTTGCCTTCCGAAATTTTCGAGCTTTCGCCAACCTACAAGACCCTCACCGTATTCTACCATTGCAACCCCTATAGCCTCCACCTTTCAAGATATAAATGTCCAAAGATTGGTTTTATCTCAGTGTTCCCTAAATATTACGATTCCTGCCTTTCCAGTTTCACCGTGAACGTTCCTACGAGTTTCGTTTCAGAAGAGAGAGAGTTCTTAAATATGACCAATTTGGAAAGTGTTTTGAGAAAGGGATTTGAGGTGAAGGTGAAGATCGATGAGAGAGCGTGTCAAGAATGTTCATCGTCTCATGAATTCTGTGGCTTCAACGAAACCTTGCCATTAGGAGTTAAATGCGGTCCACTCCATCCACCAACTGGTAAGTTTCTTATCCATTTTCTTTTAACAACTTATGCTGAAGTAGCGGTTCTGCTTCTAGTAAGCCTAAGAAATGCAGTATGAGCATGGTGATGAACTCAAGATATATTTTTTGAGTTTCTTCTAGCTCACAAAACTGAAACCGGAAATCGTAGATTGCTCTTACAAAAGTTTTTTCTCATACCATTTTAATTAAACATTTTACTTTGACATATCAATCACCAAGTAAGCTATGTCTCTAAGTGATATCTGTTCTGATCTTACTCTGTTTATTTTCACACTTTAGACATAGTTTACTACTAGTGAGCTTAAAAGAGAAGGTGAAACATGATATAATAAACTTAACTGGTTTGAAATTTTCTTCTGACTTGGCATTAACTTAGCGTTTAGTTATTCTCTTTCACTAATTGATTGATTAACACTGTTTCATATCAATCTATCACTTTGCAAAATTCATGCACCATATAGACTTAGCGTTCCCACAATTTCCTTAAATAGAGTTTTTCTTCTTTCATAACCGGGAATTCCTAGACAAAAACCAAGGTAGTTTCAAATATGTAATAAAAAAAAGATTTCAGACGGCAAAAAAAAAAACCAAGGTAGTTTCAAACTATATTTAGGCCATGTTTAGATTATTTATTAAACGTGTATTTAATATGAAAAAAAAAATTGTAAAAAATATATAGCCCCTTTTTACTATATTCTGTTCGACCGCTCCATTCGCACTTGCTAAAAGACGGTCCTGACCAAAACCTAGACTAATCTCCTAGACTAACCATGATTAAAATCGCACTTGGAGGATTCAAACTCTGGTCCTCCAACCACTCCACCATGATTGGTTCCCTAAACAAAAAATGAAAAGTCTTTCAAAGTAAACACCCCAAGTCTCCGCTTCTTTCACTATCCCTTTTGACTTAGTCCGTAGCCACTTCACCGTTTCCACCTTATCTTTTATGTTTGTCTCTCTCTTTAAACAACTTTCTCTGCTGCTCCCAACATAAACCAAATCCAAAAGACACACTGTTCACACAGATCTCAATCAAATCATGCACTATCTTCCTACTTCTTGTCTGTTCTTGTTCGTCCTCTTCTCCTTATTCCGCCATCTTTCTTGTGATTCAAGTAAAAAAGAACTTGGGTGGTGTGAGGCTCAGTTCCAGTGTGGGAACGTCACCGCAGGTTTCCCTTTCTCGGGTGGGAATCGTCCCCAATTATGCGGTCACCCATTGCTGGAGCTTCACTGCTTTAAAAACCAAACATCTATAATCATCTCAAACCATCTGTACGATGTTCTCCTCATAGATCAAACATCTAAGACTCTTAGACTTGCCAGAGCAGAGCTTCGAGGTTCTTTTTGCAAAGCTACATTCACAGCCGCAACCTTGCCTTCCGAAATCTTTAACCTTTCCCCAACCTACAAGAGCCTCACTGTTTTCTACCTTTGCGACCCTAAGCGTCCTTACCGTTCGAGTTGTACATGCCCTGGTAGAGGTCCTGTCTCAGTGTCTCAAAACCTTGATTATCACAATTCCTGCGATGACAGTTTCACAATTAACGTTCCTAAGAGCTTCGTTCCAGAAGAGAAAGAGTTGGATTTGACACATTTGGAAAGTGCTTTAAGGGAAGGGTTTGATGTGAAGTTTAAGATTGATGAGAAAGCTTGTCAAGAATGTTTATCCTCTCATGGAATCTGCAGCTTCGAAAACACCACACAGGTTTTCTGCAAGTATGACTCATCATCGGGATATGGTAGACTCCATCGACCTGAGGGTAAGTTTTCTTATACATCATCATAGTTTCATAGTTGTCTTCTTTAGCGACTTGTACTGAAGTTGCAAGTTGAAATAAGCCTAGGATCATTTTTTCTTACAATCTTCTCTTTCCTCTCACATATTCAAACAGAAACCATAATTCTTGTCTAAGTGAAATCTGTTCCAACTTCTAAGTTACTATATTTTGGTTTTGATCTTCCTTTGTTGGTTTTCACAACTTTAGAGATAGCTGCTTACTAGTGAGCTTAAAAGATAAGGTGAGACGTAATGTGATGTGAACTTAACTGGTTTGAAATGTTCTTCCTCTCTAGAAGAATGACATTAAACTTAGCATTTAATTTTGTCACTCTCTCTCCACTTAATGCGTTTTCTATACTTCTACATCAGTCAATAGTCTTGTTGCTCCACACTCCATTTCTCTGCAATTTCTTTAGAATTTTTAAAACTGAAAAACAGAACATAGATTTGGGATATTTTTAATTTTCAATTAGGTCCTTCTGAGAAAATTCCAAGCAGGTAAAACTTTCAAGTCGTCGTTCAGAAAAAAAACAAAAGAATAGAGAATATAAATCATAAAGAAGTATCCAACTTTGTATAATAGTCGTTAGTGGGAACTCGTTTTATATATTCCATAAACAACAAAGAAAAAAAAACTGGTTTTGTTCCTTTTCATCGTTTACCAATAATATGCATTCAAAGTCTTCGTTGTAAGCCACCTAATTCCAAAGAAACTTCGATTTGTAAAATATAAAATTCTAGAAAGAAAACATTAAAAAATAATTCAAGTGACGGTTGGTCAAAGATAGGTTCCTTTAATTCAACTCTTACAAAATTAACACATTCACCAATTCCTTCATCTCCTCTTCTTGTTCTTCTTCTTCACCATTTTTCCTATTGACCTCTAACACAATGATCAATCTTTTTCTATCCCCGACAAAATCTATGTTTTATAGAATCATATGGATGCTGTTTGTGATCCCATCTTGTGTTTTCTCAGCTGATGAGCATCACGTACTCTGCAGTACCCCGTTTACATGTGGTGATCAGAACGATCTCTTTTACCCTTTCTGGATTCCTGGCAGAGAAGACTGCGGCCACCCGGAGTTCAAGCTTGAATGCACCGCAAGTGTCGCAGAGGTTAGCATCTCCTCCGTGAAGTTCAGAATCTTAGAGGCGACTCGTACCTCTCGTACCATAAAACTCGCCAGGTCGGATTATATCAGCAGTTTTTGTCCCCAAAACCCACTAAATGTGTCGTTCAGCGAAAACATCCTTCAATTGGCTCCTGGCACCGAGCCGCTGACGATCTATTACCGCTGCTCAGAATTTCGAATTTCTACTTATATCGGAGAGCTTGATTGTGATGATGGAAATAGTTACTTTGTGACGAGAAGCCTCTCGCCCCCTCAACTTCAAGGGAGTCGATCATGCAATGGAAACATCACTATTCCCACGTCTAGACCCGCGCTTAACACACTGGAGAGAGATCCAACTCCAGATAATCTTAAGAGACTTGTTGAAGAGGGTTTCGAGCTTAGACTTAACCGAGAATGTCTGATGTGCATGGACTCTGGGGGTGTTTGTGGATATAATCAGACATTTACCTCAAGTGGATTCGTCTGCTATTGTACAGATAAGCCACATAGCCGTACTTGCGGTTCTAGAAGCAAGCGTAAGATTTCTTGCCTACATGTTCTGTTTTCCTAATGTTCCTCCACAAAAACAACCTTTTGATTAGATAATCTACAGAAAACCCTATAGTTTCTGATAACTATATACAGAAACACCATTGAGTTTCAAGTTTTTAGTTTCTAGTAAGATTCAAAGTTCTCTCTTCATTTTAGACTGACCTTTTTATTTTTCTGGTGCCATTCCATTGATGCAGGCCTCCACACTGGAGCGATAGCAGGTGCATATTCTTTTCCTGTTCTTTCAAGAAACTTGATTTGATTACCATATAGACAACACCATCGTCTTATTATGAAACTGTTTTTTTTTTTCGTCTTTAGGCATTGCGGCTGGATCGGTGGTGTTCTTTCTTATCGCCGGAGGTTTGTTCTGTATCATCAGGCGAAGAAAAACGCAGGCAGCTCAATACACAAGCAAGGACTTGCCAATAACGTCTTATTCGAGCAGAGAAGCATCAAGCTTCCCAACTTCCACAACATTCTCCAGCAGCAATCACTCTCTACTCCCCTCACTCTCAAACCTCGCAAACGGAAGCACCTACTTTGGTGTTCAAGTCTTCAGCTACGAAGAACTCGAGGAAGCCACTGAGAATTTCTCTAGAGAGCTCGGAGATGGCGGCTTCGGTACAGTCTACTACGGTAAGAACCCACCACTGATTCTTCAAACCTCCTTCATCAAAAGCTTTGAGTTTTGATCAAACATCTTTTTGCCAAATTTCTTCAAGGCGTGTTGAAAGATGGACGAGCTGTAGCAGTGAAACGACTGTACGAGAGATCGCTGAAACGCGTTGAACAGTTCAAGAACGAGATCGAGATCTTGAAATCGCTGAAACATCCGAACCTCGTGATTCTCTACGGATGCACATCGAGACACAGCAGAGAGCTCTTGCTCGTCTACGAGTATATCTCAAACGGAACACTCGCCGATCATCTTCACGGCGATCGCGCTGAGTCTCGTCCCCTTTGTTGGCCCGTTCGTTTAAACGTCGCAATCGAAACCGCAAACGCCTTATCATTCCTCCACGCATCAGGTAAAACGAAATTGAAACATCGATTTGGGGGAAAAAATCGGAAAATCTGATTCGATTGTGTTGCAGAGATCATACACAGAGACGTGAAGACAACAAACATTCTTCTAGACGAGAATTACACGGTGAAAGTAGCCGATTTCGGCCTCTCACGGTTGTTTCCGATGGATCAAACTCACATCTCCACGGCGCCGCAAGGCACTCCGGGATACGTAGATCCGGAGTATTACCAATGTTACCGTCTAAACGAGAAGAGCGACGTTTACAGCTTCGGAGTCGTACTCACCGAGCTAATCTCCTCCAAAGAAGCCGTCGATATCACCCGGCACCGCCACGATATCAACCTCGCGAGCATGGCCGTTTCCAAAATCCAGAACAACGCGTTGCACGAGCTAGTGGATCCGAGCCTGGGGTTCGAGAAGGATCCAGAAGTGAGGAAGAGGATGATGTCGGTGGCTGAGCTTGCGTTCCGATGTTTGCAACAGGAGAGGGAAGTTAGGCCGTCGATGGACGAGATCGTGGAGATTTTGAGAGGGATTAAGGCGGAGAATCGCGAGTCGTCACCGGATGTGGTGGATATTGAAGGAAGCGGAGGAGATGACGTTGGATTGCTTAGGCATAGTGTTCCTCCGCCGATTTCGCCGGAGACGTGGACGAGTAGTTCAGATACGGCGGCGAGTTCATTTTGAGAGATTATTATATTAATTAGTGGTTTTTTTATAACTTCTTTATTTTTATTTTTTTTGGCTCGACTGTATCAAATGGACCTATTAGTTATATGTTGCATCTCGCCTAAGAAGATGCTTATGTATGTGATTACGTTTTTGGATACTAATCAAAGTGACAATATTATACGTCTATACTCCTCATGTCTGATTTGACATAAGAGAGTAAAGTTTTTTTTTTTTTCTTAACGATGGCTTAATACTAATATAGAAATAATGTTGATATTGGGTTTGAATAGTATATAAATGTTGGAAACTAGGTGTGGTAATCACCTAAATAAAACGTGCGCTTAAATTTGATAACTATATTATAACCCACCCGTTATAAAATAATTTTATTCAAACGGAGGGAATATTTTTATTTTTTTAACATAATATTCCCTCCGTTTCAAAAAGAATGTCATTCTAGCATTTTTGTTTTGTTACATAAAGAGTGTCACTTTATATTTTCAATACAAATTTTTTATTAAAAATCCAGTTTTAACCCTAGTATTTTAATGTATTAATTAGAAGAGAATTTTTTTTAGTGTATTAATAAATAATAAAATAGAATTTTTATTAGTTTTCTTAGTTTATGTGAAAATTGTCAGAATGACATTCTTTTTGAAACAGAGGGAGTAGTTAATAGTAAAACAAATAATTGTTAGATTTAATACATGTTTGGCAACATATTCAATTTCTTAAAAAAAAATTAAGGATGTTTGGAAACGGATTTCAGAAGTTTTTTTTTTTTTTTT
>PKML01035557.1:247866-382698 GCA_002933935.1 Eutrema yunnanense
TTTTTTTTTTTTTTCCTTAACATGATCAAATATTTCCTTAACAGGATCAAATATTTCATTTTTTAAAACTTTTTTTCTTTGTCGTGTAATCTTTTTTCCTTTTACTTAACTCCAAAATATTTCATTTGTCGTGTAATCTTTTTTTTTTCTTATCAATGCCTAATTTTATTTATTTATTTTTTAAATATTGATTATTATTATTTTAAGGGGTAAAATTGGATTACCCTTAATATAAATACTACGGGGACAATAATCTTCCAATAAGTACTAAGAGGACAATAATTCCCATTTTTGGCTCTAAATTCCCAATTCTCCCTTTAGTTATTCTGCTATTTTGTTATACAACTCACATACTAATCAAATCCGCCATTCCGCCATTTTTTATTCGTATTTTTTTTACTACGTCTACATTATTAGCATCTTTTATACACGCATTTATAGAATTAAAATTCCAAAAACATATGATGTTAGTAATCCAATTGATGTACTACTTGATCATTGATTTTAGAGAAAGTTTTTTTCAAGGTCACAAACTCGAATCGAATTTTAGTGATGAGAAAAGTGTACGACACTCGTTTTTTCATGTATCATTTTTTGTCTTTTTGCATGTATCTTCTTAACATCTTCGGTTCGGAAAAATAACATGTCACAACTTATCGATTAGAAAAAACATAAAATTAAATAAAAAAGGTAAATTGTAGAAGCGATTTCAGTCCGACGGTGTATAAAGTTTGATTACCAGATAATGCGATTTAATACAAATTAATAAAAATAAATTTATAAAAGAATTCCAGCGTAGTGCAAATGAAACCGTTCGTCATTGTATCGCATGTTAAAAGTAAATTTGTCTATCGTGACTATACTATTGGTGAAATCGACATGGTACATCCGTACATATATAATCTTCTGTCGTGAATTCAGGTAGAATCATCAGTTATAAAATTGTTTATGTAATTTTTTCATAATTTGTAATACGTAATAATTTAAAATAATAAGAAAATTATAATGTTAAAAAAAAAATTAAGAATGGTCTATCAATTTTTTTTCTAAATAATCAGCCACTGAAAATCTTAAAGATATATATGTTATAAAACTATAATATAATAATATATATATATATATATATGAGATGAGATATGTATATATAACTATATATTTATGTTTTCTACGTTTATAAAGAGGATGAAAGATAACGAGAGGAAGAGAGGGATCTCTTTTTATTGCTATGGTTTTTACATAGCATGTGACTCTATTTATAGGCACAAAGAAACTATAAAATATTTGAATTAAGTCGGTAAGGTTTTATGACGGTGAATGGATAAATATTATCCATTTTTTAGCACTCCCCCTTGATTATCCATCATTATTAACGTATTACGTATTGTTTCGTTAAAAATCTTACATGGAAAAATTCAATGAGATAAAAACCACGATAAGGGAAAAAGAGTACAGTGACGCAATCTCCTCCTGGAATAATGGATATAGCATTCTCTTCATAAATTCTGTAGATGACGCATCCCGATACTTTGAATATGTTTTCGGAATGTTGTAATGGGAAGCGCCTTCGTGAAGAGATCGGCTGCATTGTCATTTGAACGAATGTACTGGATATCGACTTCTTGATTCTTCTCGAGTTCTCGAGTGTAAGAGAAAAATCTTGGAGCGATATGTTTCGTTCTATTACTCTTGATATAACCTTCTTTGAGTTTAGCGACACATGCAGTATTATCTTCGAACAATATCGTTGGCTCCTTATTGGTGACTATTCTGCTTGCTTCTTTAATGTGATGAGTCATAGATCTGAGCCATACACATTCTCTACATGCCTCATGAAGTGCAATAGTTTTTGCATAATTTGAGGAAGTGGTGACTAGAGTCTGCTTTTGAGAACGCCAAGATATTGCAGTACCTCCAATTGTAAAAACATATCCGGTTTGCGATCGAGCTTTATGTGGATTTGATAAATAGCATGCATCTGCAAAACCGACTAAATCGAAATTCGAGTATCGGGGGTAAAATAAACCCAAGTCAATTGTTCCCTGAAGATAACGAAATATATGTTTTATTTCATTTCAATGTCTGCGCGTAGGTGACGAACTAAATCTTGCAAGTAGATTTGTAGCAAATGCTATATCCGGTCGGGTACAATTTGCAAGATACATAAGTTCACCAATAACGCTCATATAAGGTACTTCAGGACCTAAGGCTTCCTCGTTATCTTCACAAGGTCGGAATGGAACTTTTTCAGTATCGAGAGATCGATTAACCATTGGAGTACTCAAATGATTCGCTTTATCCATATAAAAACGTTGTAAGATCCTTTTGGTATAATTTGATTGATGCACAAATACCCCATCTCGGAAGTGCTCTATCTGTAATCCAAGAATTTTTTTTGTCTTTCCGAGATCTTTCATTTCGAACTCTTCTTTCATATGAGTTCTTGCATCATCAATTTCCTTTTGAGTTCCAATTATGTTCAGGTCATCAACATATACAGCAATGATCACAAATTCTGATGAGGATTTCTTAATAAAAACGCAAGGGCAAATTGCATTATCCACATACCCTTTCATTAGCAAATATTCCCTTAAGCGATTATACCACATGCGCCCGGATTGTTTTAATCCGTAAAGTGATCGCTGTAATTTGACCGCACATATTTCTTTAGATTTTGAGCTTAATGCTTCAAGCATTTTCAATCCTTCTGGAATTTTCATATAGATATTGTTATCAAGTGACCCATATAGATATGCTGTCACAACATCCATAAGATACATTTCTAGATTTTTAGATGCCCCAAGGCTCATCAAAAATCTGAATGTTATTGCATCCATAACCGGGGAATATGTTTTCATGTATGTCTTCTTGACATTTTTTTTATATGGCTCTTCGGGAACCTTTTCATTTTGTTTTCCCAATTCGTTTTTCTTTCGGAGATTTTTGTTTTTAGAACCAATTGGCCTCCCCCTTTTCAACTGAACTCTAGGTTCATTTGCTCTATTCCCATCGATATGTTCTTCAAGAACATTAATTCTTGATGGAGCATTTGCAGCAGGGATATATGATTTTGTCACTCTTTTTGTATCAGTGAACGCATCTGGTAACTGATTTGCCATATTTTGTAAGTGTACGATTTTCTGAACTTCCAGTTCGCGTTTATTTATAGGGGGATCTAGGTGCAACAAAGACGGTGTGCACCATGTAACATCTTTTGGAATTTCTTTAATTCCCCTCCCCCCCCTAACGCTGGAAATTCATCTTCATTAAAATGGCAATCGGCAAAACGAGCCGTAAACATATCACCAGTTTGCGGTTCAAGATATCGAAATATACTTGGTGATGTATAACCAACGTATATACCCAATCTCCTTTGTGGCCCCATTTTTGTTCTTTGCGGTGGGGCTATAAGAACATAAACCGCACAACCAAAAACACGGAGATGGGATACATTTTGTTCCTGACCAGATGTTAATTGTAAAGGGGAATGTTTATTATATGCGCTTGGTCTTATCTGGACCAATGATGCAGCATGCAAGATAGCATGAACCCATAGAGAAATTGGGAGCTTTGTTTTCAATATTAATGGTCTAGCAATGAGTTGCAGACGCTTAATCAAAGATTCAGCCATGCCATTTTGTGTATGTACATGGGGGACCGGGTGCTCAACATCGATTTCCATTGACATACAATAGTTATTAAAAGCTTGTGAATTGAATTCACCAACGTTATCAAGCCTAACTTTCTTTATGGCGTATTCAGGGAATTTCGCTTTCAACCTGATTATTTGGGCAATGAATTTTGCAAAAGTCGTATTTCGTGTTGTCAATAGACACACATTTGACCATCTACTAGATGCGTCAATTAATATCATAAAATATTGAAATGGCCCGCATGGTGGGTGGATAGGCCCACATATATCACCATGTATTCTTTCCAAGAATACTAGAGATTCATTCCCGATTTTGGCTGGTGATGGCCGAATTATGAGTTTTCCTTGAGAACAAGCATTACATGAAAATTCACTCGATTGAAAAATCTTCTGGTTTTTCAAAGGATGGCCATTAGAATTTTCTACAATTTTTTGCATCATGACTGAACCAGGGTGGTCAAGTCTTTCATGCCACACTTTAAATGTACTAGTAAACTTTGGGTTTACTGTAACATATGATTCAACTATATGAATCTTTGTAGAATATATTCCGGAGGGTAATGCTGGTAGCTACTCTAATATAACTTTCATTTCCGGAATTATTGATGTGATGCAAAGATATTCAATGCCATTCTTATTCATAGTCTCTATATGATATCCATTTCTGCGAATATCTCTGAAACTTGTTAAGTTTCTAAGAGATTAAGGAGAATATAGTGCATCTTGCACTTCAAACTTTGTTCCCCTTGGCATTGAAAAACAAGCTCTTCCATAGCCCATAATAATCTTTGCATTCCCATATATAGTATTCACACTTCCAGCGGAATTTTTTAAATTTAGATAGGAGAAATACTTTTTATCTTTAAGTATTGTGTGCGTTGTAGCACTGTCTGCCAGACATAAATCTCCATCCAGGATCTCAGATCTTGACTGATATGCTCAAATTAATACCCTAAAAATACTAAGAAGTAGTTGCAGTAAAGTAGGGGTCGAACACAAGGACACACAATAGATTGTATAGATGAGAATAAAGCTAAGCGATCAATGATATTGAAAACAGGACGTAAATTAAAACGGTTGTAAATTCAATTGGAGAAAGATAGGTTCAGGGTATTTCTCAGGGAATCAATGAATGCAGATAAACTAACTAGCAGGATTCAGATTTCGCGCGGTTCTTGAACTCAAATCACTAAGATATAATTAACCAACTTCCGTTGCGAAAACTATATAAATCTAAATCTTAGGAATTCCAAATTCCTTTGTGAATCCTAAAGTCTAAATCAGCTTTTAAATCAGGTTTGATTTGTTCACAAAACAACTAAACCAAATTCCTTTGCATGTAGTTATTTTGCTCACCTTAGATTCTATCAGGTAATTAATCGCACTTCTGCGCCTAATCAATTATCCTAAGATCTAAGTTCTAGGTGATCAATCTAGAATTAGCTTTGCAAACAACATATGGTGAATAACTAATTCAGATGGTGAATCCTAATAATTAATCAACCTAGCATTCAGAGAAAACCCTATTGAGAACCCTGAACCTAACAAGAGATCTACTCAGACATGGAGATTGAAGCAATAAACATGTTTGAATAAATCATCAAATAAATCAGAAAGAGTAACAAGAGGGTTCGAAATCTTCTCTCGGACGAACAGAGTTTCAGACTTGTCTCCCTTCAAAAAGCTCTCTCACAAAACCAGAATAAAATAAAGCGTAATCAAAGCATAGCCATTAAAGTGGCTGTAAAATCATATTAAATAACCTAAATCACGTTTTGGGGCTTTTTGTAAATAATAAAGTCTTCTGGGCCATTTTACAATTCTTCAACTCTTGGAAAAGTCGCGGGTCGTGTCTGCCTCGGTGAGTATCGACCGATACTAGGCAATATCGATCGACATTGATGCTTCAAATCGGGTACTCAGCTATACGAACGTCTGCTTTGCTCCAAAATGCTCCAGAAAGCTCCAATATCTCCAATTATGCTCCAAACGTGCTAATACTTGTAAAAGACTATAAAACACTACGAAATAGTATAAATACTCTATAAAACGGACTTATATCATGGCTTAAACGGGGTAAAAACTATGATATATCATTGACATATTCTGAATTTAAATTATGCATAAAAATGCATTAATAACTTATTTTACAACATACTTTTAAAACAAAAATACATATAATACAAATGTATAAAAAGAAAATATAAGTTATTTCAGTCAACTTGTTGGACGTTGATTCCTCAGGATCAACGAGGAAATCAGAAAGATCGAGATGTGCATCGTTATCAATGCCATCGAAAGAGGGTCCGGATTCATCAGAGATGAAGTTGGTTTCACCATCCTTTTCTTTTCCCTTTTGGGACTTTTGATATAGATCGGCCAAATGCCTTGGTGTACGACATGTATTGGACCAATGTCCTTTCATGCCACATCTGTAACAAGTTGTTTCATAATGCTTGTCCACAGTTTTACCAACTTTATTTTCTTGAGAATTTTTATCAATTCTCCCGGTGTTGAAATTATTAAAATAAAATCCTCTTCCTTGGCTTCGACCACGTCCACGACCACGACCACGTCCTCGACCACGACCACGGCCTCTACCGGGTCCATGTCGTTGCCAATTATTGTAACTGGATGCTACAACATTCGCTTCTGGGAATGGAGCTGATCCAGTTGGACGAGTATGATGGTTCAACATCACAAGTTCATTATTTTGTTCAACAACAAGAAGAGTTTGCATTAACTCTGAGTAAAGAGTGTACTCTTTTGCTTGGTATTGTTGCTGCAGAATTACATTTACTCTTTTGCTCGGTATTGTCCGGAGTTAGCTACGTTATTTGTCTTTAGTATCACTTCAAGTCTATATAGAGACACTCAATGTAATCACAATCTCTAACTTGAAATAAAATAACGAAAGTTCAGTTTTTTCTCTTGTTCTAGCTTTGTTTTATCTTTGCTTTCATCTTTGCTTTCTTTTTGAGGCATATGCTTCTTTAACTACGAATCTATGAATGATAGGGTTGTTGTCTACTCTATGCAATTAACATAAAGAATGCGGAATATGATAGGCGCAAGTAATCAAGAACGAGGTTACTAAACATGCTAAGCGAGGTTACTAAAAACTTGCAATAAGACATATTATCTAGACCATGAAATACACTTCTATTTTTCACAAACAAATTCACAAAATTAGCCAAAGTCAAGAACGAGAAAAGAATTAAGCTATTAAGAAAACAAAACCTACCTATGAATTGAATTCTAAACAATCAAATAAAATGTTTGCGGAGTTTTTTTTGTTTTTATATACCTTGGAAGTTTCGGAACTTTGGTCCGGAGTTAGCTACCGGTATCCGGAGCCAGTCGTTGATAATACCACGTTTAAAGCTTAAATCACTCCTCCCAAAGTGAAGTTGAACTAGTAATCTTGGAAACTCCCAAATACCTCTACCCGGTCCATGTTGTTGCCAATTATTGTAACTGGATGCTACAACATTCGCTTCTGGGAGTGTAGCTGATCCAGTTGGACGAGTATGATGGTTCAACATCACAAGCTCATTATTTTGTTCAGCAACAAGAAGAGTTTGCATTAACTCTGAGTAAAGAGTGTACTCTTTTGCTCGGTATTGTTGCTGCATAATTACATTTACACGATGAAATGTTTGGAGTGTTTTTTCGATCATATCATAATCGTTTACTTTTTCTCCACATAACATCATCCTAGAAGTAATTCCGAACAAAGCGGAATTATATTCTCCCACACTTTTGTAATCCTGAAATCGAAGATTAAGCCACTCATGTTTGGCTTTTGGTAAGATCACATATTTTTGGTGATCAAACCTATCTTTGAGCGATTTTCAGAGATCCGCAGGATCTTCTTTTGTGATGTATTGGTCTTTTAGACCATCATGGATGTGATGGCACAAAAATATCATAGATTGTGCCTTTTTCTCATCTGATGTCGTTTTTAACGCATCGATGGTATCAAAGAGGTTTTTTCTTCTCAAATGCATCTTTACTGCTACTCCCCATGCCATATAATTATTTCCAGAAATATCAAGGGCATTAATCTCGAGCTTTGCCAAGTTTGACATGATTACTTTTTGGAATATGAACGAATTGGAAGACGATCGTTGTTTTTGGTATATGAACGGATCGTGAGACGATCGTGCTGATAACGTGTTATAAAACTATAATATTATAATACATATATGAGGTGAGATATGTATATATAACTATATATTTATGTTTTCTACGTTTATAAAGAGTATGAAAGATAACGAGAGGAAGAGAGGATCTCTTTTTATTGCTACGGTTTTTACATAGCATGTGACTTTATTTATAGGCACAAAGAAAGTATAAAATATTTAAGTAATATATATTACGGTTTTTACATAGCATGTGACTTTATTTATTTGAAATATATATTTTTTTAAAAAATTGTTTAAACATACTATACTTAAAATATTAGATTTTTATTTCATTAACTGAAATATAAAACATACAAATTATTCTCTTAAATGATTTTTCTCTCAAATGAAAATTGGTAAAATGAATCTTATAAAAAAATTAATATATAAAGATTCCAATTCATTAATATGTAAAAAAAAGTTTATAATTTTAAAATCGAAGTTGTGAAAAAGTTTTTTTTAAAAAAGTTAAGAATTTTTTTTTTTTTAAATTAAAGTTAAGAAAATATAAAAAAAAAAAAAGTTTAAAAAAAATCTGGAAAAACAAAAAATCCGACGAATTAGGAGTTGACACGTAATTTTAAAAACTGGTTCTTACACTGTTTATATTTTCTTTTTTTTTGGGTTAAGAACCCTTTTTTATTTTCGTTAAGAGCTTTCAATGGAGGTGCTCTATAAGTCGGTAAGTTTTTATGACGGTGAATGGATAAACATTATCCATTTCTTAACGATATATACATACAAAAGAAAAAAATAACAGAATCTACGACACTCGTTCTTGCTGCCACGTGTAACCTATCTTCTTCAAGAATGGTGCCGGTCCTAGTCACCTTATTCTTTACCTTCCACTATGAGCACTCACATGATTCACGAGAGAAGCAAAGAATCAGCCAGATCGAACAAAACACTAACCGGTCCAAATGATCAACACAGATAGAGAAGTCCAAATCAATGTCTCTGCAGAAGTTTAAGCTTCTCGCCACTCACTGCAGCACCGTCGCGGAGAGTCCGACGCGTAGCCCGGTCATCCACCTCCGCCGTCGGAAAACGCTGCGTTTGCTACTCACCCGATCATCGGATCGGTGGCGATCGCCGGAGATCCAAAATAACGCCGATGAACCGACGGGTTCCGATGATACCAGGAGCCTCTCCGTGAAGAGAGATAAAATCCGATCTCGGCGGAAACTGAGGGAGCTTTTCGTCTCTTCGCCACCGGTGGAGAAAAGCGAACGTGTCGGCGATGCGGGGAAGGAGATGGAGAGAGCTTTATCGGTGAACGGCGTTAATAATAACGGAGGTAATGGAGAAGAGTTAACGGCTCGACGTATGGGCTTTAACGGCTCAATTAGGCCCATATTATCTGGTACACTTCGATGTAAGTTACTTCGACGAGCTTGGCGTCCCGTTCTTGTAACTATTCCTGAACAATAAACTCCCCAAACATTTTTATTTTTTTTATCAAGTGGTTGGTGGTCTAGTCGTATTTAGGAGTTTCCAAGATCACTAGTTCAATTCCCTTTGGGAGAAGTGATTTACGTCTTAAATGTGGTATTATCAACGGCTGGCTCCGGACACCGAAAAAGATTATGGTCCAAAAGTTCGGAACTTCCAAGGTTTATTAAAAAAAAAAACATCCCAAACATTTTATTTGATTGTTTAGAATTCAATTCATAGGTAGGTTTTGTTTTCTTAATAGCTTAATTCATTTCTCGTTCTTGACTTTGGCTAATTTTGTGAATTTGTTTGTGAAAAATAGAAGTGTATTTCATGGTCTAGATAATATGTCTTATTGCAAGTTTTTAGTAACCTCGCTTAGCATGTTTAGTAACCTCGTTCTTGATTACTTGCGCCTATCATATTCCGCATTATTTATGTTAATTGCATAGAGTAGACAACAACCCTATCATTCAAAGATTCGTAGTTAAAGAAGCATATGCCTCAAAAAGAAAGCAAAGATGAAAGCAAAGATAAAACAAGAGTAATTGCATCATATACCAATAAATAACAACAAAATTAAGTCTCTTTTTTCAGCATTACTGTTCACATTAAAAAAGACCATCTTACCCCCATCTTCTTCAACTAATTACTTTTGTTTTTTTTATTTCTCTTTCATCCATTGTTTCTCTTTCATCTCCTTCAAGAAGAAGAACAAGAACGGGGAAGAAGAAGAAGAAGAACGGGGAAGAAGAAGAAGAAGGAAAAGAAGCCGGCTCCGGCGACGGAGACAAGGACGGCGGTGGCGGCGGAAAAGACTCCGACGGAGACGACGCCGGTGAGGATGAAGAAGAAGAAGAAGAACGGGGAAGAAGAAGAAGAAGAACGGGGAAGAAGAAGAAGAAGAACGGTGAAGAAGAAGAAGAAGAAAGAAAAGAAGTCGATTCCGGCGACGGAAGTAAGGACGGCGTCGCCGACGAAAAAGAACCCGATGGAGGCGACGCCGATAACGCCGGTGATATAAACAGTGTCGCCGGATTATCATACGATAACTGAATTAACACAATAATCAATGATATGATAACTGGTTTACATGACAATTTCATAAAAATGAACATGATAACTGGGGTTAACATGACAATGTTAACGATACTAATTAGATGTTAACGATGTTAACAATGATAATTGGGGGTAACATGACAATGTTAACGATGCTNAGTGACACTAAAGACAAATAACATATAATCATTGGCGCATGATCCAAGCAAAGGATGAAGACTTTTCACCGGCGACTCAAAACCATAAAACGAAGTCGTTTTGGCTCGTTTTTTTAATTCTCCGTTTCGGCCAAAACGAAGTCGTTTAACATGTGACATCCACGTGATCAAGAATTAACGGTTCGTTATCATCGTAACGACCAATGAACGATTTAGCACAAAAATAAAAGTTTATGTATGGAATTGGTATGGTTTCGCATGGTGGTATAATTAATGTATAAATTGAACATATCATCTTACTTCGGGTAGGAAATAGCCGTTTTCCTATGCATAGCCTAAAAAACTAGTTGTATCAAAATATAGTCCACTGCATTGAAGTGGTTTTGAATAAGAGCATTAAGCGTAATACTTCAATCCAAGTTCATTTTACAACGCATCAATTTTGCACAAAACGAACTCCAAACAATATATGAATATAGAAAAGCGAAGAACAAGTGATTTCTCGTCTCATCCACAAAGAACACAAGCTTGATAACTTCCGCTAGATGATGCCATTCTCTTGAAGGTTCTGACACCGCTACAAAAGTTTCTGTTTCAACTTGGAATGTCGTTATGCTCTTTTTTTTTACATAATGGATTAGGTGTTTCATGAGTCTACTGATGGTTTACAAAAAATTCATAAATACTTTACCTTTTGTGAATTTGAGCTGAATGGATGCGTTTATTGATATGCCCAATTGGTTATTTATACATACAAGGAGATTAGGATAAACCTAACTTCTAAAGATTATGCAATCCATAATCTCATCTGTGACATCTTCATGTGGGCAAAAAGATTCAATTCATACGATTTTCAATTCGTAAAACGCTTCTTCAACGAACCGGCTCATTGTTTAGCAAGGCATGGACCAGTCAATAATGTTTTCTATTCGAGTAAAATTCATCCTCCTTGCTGGTTAACAAACAGTTTATATAGGGATTATGTAAACTCACGTTTTTAATTAATATAAATTTGTCTTTCGTCGAAAAAAAAAAAAAAAACCTAACTAAAAGTATAATTTACATAAGTATATCTCAAGTAATCTTATATTATACAATATTCACAATACTCCCCCTCAAGTTGGAGCATGAATGTTCTGAATGTCCAACTTGCGACGAAGATATTCAAACTGACGTCTACCCAGAGGTTTGGTAAGAAGATCAGCAGGCTGGTCTTGAGTCGGAATATAAAACAGAGTAATCAAACCATCACGAATAGAGTCACGAACAAAATGACAGTTGATTTCGATATGTTTCGTACGCTGATGAAGGACCGGATTTGCCGCCAAATGAAGAGCTGATTTACTATCAGAGTATAGCGGAATAGAAGACGAAATGACATTGAAGAATCTTATTAGTTCATGCAACCACTTAGCTTCACTTGTCGCATCAGCAAGAGCAGGATATTCAGCCTCCGCAGAGGACCGATACACCGTTGGCTGTTTACGAGTCTTCCACGAAATAACCGAACCTCCCAAAACAAACGTATACCCAGTGAGGCTGCGACGAGTGATATTGCAGCCTGCCCAATCCGAGTCACTGTAGCCCGAAAGAGAAAGATCAGCACCAGGAGAGAGAAAAATTCCTTGACCAGGTGTGCCTTTCAAATAACGAACGAGACGCAAAGCAGCTTCCCAATGAGATTTGCGTGGACACTGCATGAACTGCGAGAGGATGTGAACGGCATATGACAACTCATGACGTGTAATTGTCAAATATATAAAACGACTAACAAGACGGCGATATAGCTCCGGTTTCTCAAAGTACGCATCTTTGGCGCGGTCAAGATGATGATTCTGCTCGAGGGGAACAATCGCAGGGCGAGCACCAACTAAGCCACACTCAGTGATGATATCCAAAGAATACTTCCGTTGACAAAGAAAAATACCATCATCTTGACGGGCCACTTCAATTCCAAAAAAATACCGCAATTTCCCCAAATCCTTAATGTGAAAGCAACTACTAAGATAGTCTTTAAACTTAGTAATAACAGCTGCATCATTGCCATCAATAACGAGATCATCAACATAAACTAAGACGTATAGCTCGACAGTACCTTGCTGCAAAGAGAACAAGGAGTAGCCGGAAACAGACTGATGAAAGCCATACTCTACCAACGCAGTTTGCAAGGTAGAAAACCAACAGCGCGGAGCCTGACGAAGACCATAAAGAGACTTCAAAAGTTTGCAAACTTTACCCGGTGCAGCATTGGAAAACCCTGGAGGCGGTCTCATGTAAACTTCTTCCTCAAGAGTGCCATGAAGGAAGGCATTATGAACATTCATCTGATGAAGTTCCCATTTCCTCGCCGCAGTAACTTTAAAGAAACAACGAACAATGGTCATCTTTGAAACTGGAGCAAAAGTTTCGGTAAAATCAGATCCTTCAACTTGAAGGTTACCAAGACAAACCAATCAAGCCTTATGACGCGCTAGAGTCCCATCCTGATTATACTTCAAACGAAAAACCCACTTGCTACCAATGGCTCTCTTACCAGGCGGTAGATCAGTAAGAATCCAGGTTTGATTATCCTCTAGCGCTGAAATTTCAGCGGACATTGCTTCTCTCCACTCTCGATAAGCCATAGCATCCGAAAAAGATCGAGGTTCGTATCCTTCTGTCAACCTTGCTAGAAAAACTCAAAAAGGTTCTGAAAATTTATCACATGAGAGATATTGAGTCAAAGGATAACGAGTACCTGAGGGACCGGGAGGAGATTGGAGCGGAGACGGGGATGAGTATGATGAAAGATCATCACAGAGTTCTTAACATATGGCGCAAGCAAAACTGATTGCTTCTTAATACGATGTCCACGACCAAGCAGAGGTGTCGTGGCATCATCTACAACATTTGCATCATCCTAGGAAGCATCAAGAGGAGCAGAAGACGAAGAAGGAGTTGAAACGATTTCAATCGATCGATCGATCCATTTTCCACGACTCCACCAGAGAGGATTTCGATCGATCTATCTGCACAAGGATCGATCGATCCAATGGTTAATACAACAAATGGTACTTCAGCATCTCGTGAAGTGCTCCCCCTGTCCTCGTGAGTAGAAACAGAAGTGGAAAGACCTGGACCAAGGGGATCAAACAGAGTTGTTGTACTCGGAATCATCGAAGAGGAGACATCGGTGGTGTGCAGGGGCGATGACGACGCAAAAGGGTACACGTTCTCATTAAAAACCACATCTCTTGAGACAAAAAATTCTTATCTTTCAAGGTCGTATACACGCCACCCTTTTTTATTATAAGGAAAACCCATAAAGACACAACGTGAAGCTCGCTCATCAAACTTGTCTCGCGAGCGTGTTCCCTTATGTGCATAGCATAAACATCCAAAGATCCGGAGATGATCGTAAGATGGAGCGCGACCAAAGAGTGCTTCATACGGTGTTCTACCACCAAGTAACGGAGTCGGAGTGTGATTAATGAGATAACTAGCCGTTAAAATGCACTCTCCCCAGAAATCAATTGGAAGTGCAGCTTGAAATCGTATAACAAGAGCGACGTCCAATATATGTCGGTGTTTCCGTTCGACACGGCCGTTTTGCTGCGGTGTACCAACACATGAAGTCTGATGTACAATTCCTTGAGATGCAAAGAACGAACGCAGGCACATAAACTCAGTCCCGTTATCGCTTCGAACTATACGAACTTCGCGAGCAAACTGACGTTCTGCCAGAGCACAAAATTATTGAATAAGATCCAATACTTGGCTCTTCTTATGCATAAGAAAAACCCAAACAGCACGCGAGTGATCGTCTACAATGGTGAGAAAGTAAACTGATCCACAACTCGCAGGAGTGTTTTATGGACCCCATACATCACAATGGATAAGCTCAAAAATATCACTAGCTTTATTATCACTTTCTTGAAAAGACAAACGAGGATGTTTAGCCCGGACACAAACATCGCAAGGCTCTTTCTCAGAAAAACTAACACCACTTAAATCGACAACTTTAGATAAACTAGAAAGCACATTCTTTGAGGGATGTCCAAATCGCTGATGCCACAAATCACGACCACATACATCTCTCACTGAATTTGTCGACGAACTAAAAACTTCACGAAAGAAGTAGATTCCATCACACTCAATACCCGCTCCAATCAGGATCCTCGTAGACCGGTCCTGCAAATAGCAAAATTTATCAGTGAAAACGGCAATGCACGGTCGTTCTTTAAGCAAGCGAGAAACCGAGAGCAAAGTATTAGTCAATCTCGGCACATAGAAAACAGAAGAAAGAACTACACTTCCACCAATAGACATACGACCACGTTTCATGGCCATAGTAATATCTCCATTTGGCAATTCAATAGGACACAAAGCGATGGTTTTCACGTCAAATAACAAATCTATATTCCCGGTTAGATGATGCGAAGCACCAGTGTCGATTATAATACCAGACAAGCGAGCATTATGCGCGGATGGCGGAGCTTTGAGTATGCTGACCAAAGTATTCCATTGCTCTTTGTCGATCATGAGAGACTCGCCATCAGATGAACGAAGTACGTGATTCGTACCAGAACCCTCACCATCGGACATGTGCACGTTATTAGCTACTCTGCGTGTGCGTCCACCACCAAAACGACCACCACCTCGATTATTTTCCCAGTTTCCTCGTCCACCGCCTCTTCCACCGTTATTTCATGACTGGTTTCCACGACCTCTTCCTATATCACCACGAGACTCAGAAAATCCATGGAGTTGATAACAATCGCGGTGAGGGTGTCCTGTCTTTCCACAGTACGAGCAAACCAGAGGATTGCGATTCCGATTTGCTTGTTGAGGTTGAATCATCGCCGAGAAGCCAACCATGTCGCCTCGCGGTTCATGAACGCGCGTCACATTCTGATGCCTTTCTTCTTGCAAGATTATGGAATAAGTTTGCGACAGAGATGCTGGTGGCGTCATGATCAGGATGTTTGATCGTGTACCTCCATAACGCACACCGTCCAAACCCATGAGAAACTGGTATTTTGTCTCTCGCGCACGCTGCTCGACCAATTCAGTGTTTGGCTTGCATGTCACAACTCCACAACAACATTCAATCGGCAGTTCATAATCATCAATATCATCCCAAATCAATTTGATTTTTCCAAAATAATCTTGCACCGTCATCTGCTCTTGCTTGCAAGCAGCCGCCGCCGCTTTGAGCTCATAGATATGAGGCTCGTTTCCAACAGAGAAACGTTCACGAATGCTTGTCCACAAAGCGTACGCCGTATCCGCACAGGAGATCGAAGCCCTCAACTTTGGCTCGACCGAGTTCAAAATCCATGCTACCAACATGGAATTCACAATTCCCCACAACTTCAATTCATTCTCACCTTGTACATGTCGTTTCACCACTCCACCAATGAAACCAAGCTTATTCTTGGCTTGCAGTGCGTTACGCATAAGCTTTGCCCAACGCTCATAGTTTGTCCCGTTAAGCATCACTATCGTGATTTGATTGCCCGGGTCAGAAGACGGATTCAAGTAGTAATCCGAGAGGATATCCAGTTTGGTGGCTATATCACTAGCCGCAGTAACTTGAAGAGGTTTAGATTCGATGTTGTCTCCCATGTCAACCAATGAAAGAATGATACCTTGACCGATATGCAAGTCGGCGGCGCAAAGAGGAAGAAAGAATTTTTTTTTTTTAAGGTTTGAGTTATTCAAGCTCGTAGCTCTGATACCATGTGAAATTGAGCTGAATGGATGCGTTTATTGATATGCCCAATTGGCTATTTATACATACAAGGAGACTTAGGGTAAACCTAACTAAAAGTATAATTTACATAAGTGTATCTCAAGTAATCTGATATTATACAATATTCCCAATACCTTTTATTTAACCAAAAAATATTTTTTTTTACCAATATATATAGGGTGATTTAATTGAATATGAATAGTTGATTGATAAATTAGGTAAATAATAATACCTAATAATAATTTGTAAATTAGGTAAGTAGGAAAGATAAAAAAATGATTAAACCCAAAATGTCCTTTGATTTTTAAATAATTACAGAAATGCCATTGGTCTGAAAACTCATTTTCTGACACAATAATTCGGCGACACTGTTCATCAACAATCGGAGTTACTGTTCATCAACGATCGGAGTTACTGTTCATCGAAACTCGACGACCATTGTTCATCGTCAGAAAACATATTGTTAGCATTGTTAACATTGTCATGTTAACCCAATTATCATTGTAAGCATCGCTAACTGATTGTTAGCATCGTTAACATATAGTTAGTATCGTTAACATTGTCATGTTAAACCAATTATCATGTTAATTTTTATGAAATTATCATGTTAAACCAGTTATCATATCATAAATTATCGTGTTAATCCAGTTATCATTTTATAGAAATATGTGAAATATAAAAATATAAAAATTATCGTGATAACCCGATTATCGTATCATAGAAACTATATGTTACTGGTTATCTAACTTTGTTAGCATAAGAAAATTATACTGATAATCTATTGGATAACTTTGTTATCGTCGCCGCCGTCACCATTGTCACCGCCGTCACCGCTATCACCAACGTCACCGCCGTATCCACCGTCGCGGTCTTTCCCTTCTCCTCATTTTTCCGCCGTGAATAGTATTCATGAGAGAGAAAAAGTAACATCTAATTAGGTAGAAGTTATAAGGGCGAGTTGGACATTTTAATGTGAACTAGGACTTAACCCGCGCTAATTTAGTGCGGGGTAATTTGTTTTTAAGGAAATTGTTTTAAAAATTAAGAAAAATTGTTTTTATCTAAATTTTATAATATGGCTAACTACTGATTATAGATAAAGCTGTTAATTCGTAATAATTTATCTATTTAACCCATTTTGCAATGGACTAAAATATTATTTGGGGTAATCCGTAAAAATCTATAATCTCGAAAACATAACTCTAATATGCACCGTTTAATGACTCTGGTTTTTGTGGTTAGTTCACGATTTTTTTATTTTTTAAATAATTTTCTTGTGTCTACCGTTTTATAAAATTAATAAAATATTATTCATTTTTTTGTTTTGATATATATTCAAATAAAATATAATAAATTATAGTGAAAAATATAGCAGGATTTCGAATAAGTTTTTTTCTTTGCATATATATGGATTGATTATTATTTTAAAATATATAGTATTAAAAATAATTAAGAAATTAAATAATAAAATGTCTCTTTAATGACAACAAATACTTTGCATATTCTTTTCAATAATTTTAAATTTTAAATTATTTTTTGTTATTTGTAATGGCATAATATGTAATAATTTACAAAATAAAGTTCATTTTCCTAAATGACTTCTTAAATAAGAATACAGAGGTATTTTTCAAATTTTTGTTTTGGTATATATTCAAATAAAATATAATAATCATAGTAAAAAATATTGCAAGATCTCAAATATATTTTCTTTGAATATGTATGGATTGATTATTATTTAATAATATCAGAATAATTATAAAATTAAATATTAAATAACTTTTTTAATGAGAAATAAATACTTTTCATATTCTAATCAATAATTTTAAAAGACAATTATATCTTTTCCTATTTCAATTATCTTTTCTTATTTGTAATGACATTTTATGTAATAACTTACAAAATAAAATTTATTTTCAAAAATGTCTTCTTAAATAATATTATACAGATAGTAGATGTTGTACAGTGTAAAAAAGGGAAAGTTAATTTTGATACTAATAAATCATAGATTTTACAATTACCCATATATATCTTATTATATAAAACTGAATGTTTCAAAGTTGCCAATTCACCTGATCGCGACACGATCGCGACACGTGTCAAGTCAAAGTTGGAAAATTTTAAAAGCGATTAATAAAAAAACTTAAAAAATCTAAAAATTTATAAACCGATTCATAATCGGGAAATTTTTAAAAATACCACCATTTAGACTTCTCTTTACAAAACTACAATCACCTAAAAACTTATTCAAAACTACCCTCATATAATAAATGGTTGACCATTTTGCCCTCACTTGATAAATTGCGACAATTTTTTTTGGTGAGGTTTATACTCCGGATCTGGCCGGAATTCATACTCGAAGAAGATTGGTCCGGCAATTCTGTCGCCGGTGGTTGAGTATTTTGGGAGAAAATTCCGCCACCATCGACGACAACAACTGTTATTGCGCGAGGGAAGAGATTGTTTATCTTTTCTAGGTATTGGGAAAAAATTCATAGATTTGCTTTTGCTTGATTAGGAGATGACGACTTTAGATTAGGTGATGAAATTTCGAAGATGTCTGCCCAATTGATAATTTATGGATTGTATTTAATTTTAGGTTTTGGAGATGACGATGATTGAGGAATTTCTTTGTTCAGTAAATCTATATAGCCTTATAAATTCATCAGCACGCAATTTCTTTGTTCAGTAAATCTATATAGCCTTATAAAGTATGTGAAGTCTGTGTCATTAAGATGAGGCAATTGAGAAATTTATTTGTTGAATTCTTAGGGTCTATGTAGTTTCATAGATGGATTTCAAGTTTTGGAGATGACATGTCATTGAGAAATTTATTTGTTCAATGGATTTGTAAATTTGAGCTTTACAAGCTTCTGGTAAATTAGTGAGATAATTTATAGGACCTTGTAAATCATATTTTTGCTTTTATACAATGATTGAACTATACTCTGTATGTGGAAGATGGGAGTTCACAAATGGCACATGAGATTTCATTATTGATGGTGAAAGAAGAAGCTCAATTAGTGTCATAAAAAAGACATTACCTACAAAGATTTGGTTGATGTGGTTTTAGAAGATTTTGGCATTGATGGTGATGTGAGTTATGTAAAGATTAGTTATAGATCAGGCTTAAAAGAACTTCCTTCAGTGTTTATTAGGAATGATCGCCAAGTGAGATCTTTTATGAACAAGCTTCAAGATAGCAGAGAAGTTAAGTTATGTGTTACATTGATAGAAAATAACAAGAAAGTAGCAATGAAGTTTCCAGCACACCACAAAATGAGGTACTTACAAATGTTTGTTATTTATAAGTTTTTTTAATTTATTTTCTGCAGATTTATAAAATTACATGTTTCTCTTGCAAAGAGAAACTAACTCAATTACTATGGTAGAGAATGTTCAATTCGAGGAGAGTTTTAATGCTCCAGCTCCTTCACGTCTGGTTAGGGATGATGTAGTTTTATTTAAAAAAAACAATATGTGTTATTCATATGGTAGTGTTTGTCTTATAGGGACAAACTCACTCAATTATTAATGAGAGTGTAACAACAACTAATTGTCCACTTCTTGTTGGTCATGAGGTACTTTTATCAACAAATCTCTTTGTTTAGTTATTCATTTATAAGAGTTTGTAAATTTGTTTGCTGTTTTTGTTTCTTCCAAATTTGCAGAGAAACAAAAAGTTTTATGGATCACAAACATCAAATAGTTTTAATTCCCCAACTCCTTCACAGGGAAAAATGAACTTAATTATTGATGAGAGTGTTACAACTACTAATCCTTCACTTCATATTGGGCATGAGGTACTTTTATCGATAAAGCTCATTGTTTAGCTATTCATTTATAAGGGTTTGTAAATTTATTTACTGTTTTTTGTTTGTTCTAAATTTAGAGAAGGGTGAACTCGACCACTCATGTGTTTTATAGATCAGAAACTTCAACTTTAAGACGTAGTTACCAATATGAAGTTTCAATGCCTGATCCAGGACCTATGGCTCCCAGTTGTTCCTCTAATAACTATGTCGGTGATGATGATGGCCTTTATTGTGGAAATTTTTTTAAAGACAAACAGGAAATGAGCAACAGGCTGCGGACGCTGGCAATGAAATATAGCTTTGAGTTTCGTACTCAGCATTAAGACATGAAAAGATATGTTCTTCGTTGCATTGATGAAAAATGCAACTGGAGATTTCGGGCAACCAAAGTGAAGGGGACTGAAAGCTTTGTGGTTAGCCAGTATGTGCATGAGCACAACTGTGACACTTCCTTAAGGAAGGTCAATCATCGACAAGCAAATGCCAAGTTGTTGGGTACAATGGTAAGCAATCATTTCGAGGGAGGAAAGATTGGACTAAGACCAAAGCAAATTGCAGAGAAGATTAGAAAAGATCATGGGGTTGTGATTCCATATTCAAAAGCGTGGAGAGCTCAAGAACATGCACAAGAGGTTGCTAGAGGGACTCATGCTAATAGCTATGAAGACTTGCCAAGTTTGTTTTCATGTGGTAAATGTAACGAATCCTGGTCTTGCTACTTTTATTGAGGTTGATCCAGCTGGGAAATTTAAGTATGGTTTTTTTGCATTTGATGCATCAGTTAGAGGTTTTAAGTTGATGAGGAAAGTAGTTGTTATTGATGGCACCTTTCTGAAGGCAAAGTTTAAGGGACTTTGCTAGGTGCCTCAGCGCAAGATGGTTGTTATTGATGGCACTTTTGAATTCGAAACGGTGGTTTGAATTCGAGAAAGAAAGTTAGTCAAGTGAATCGACAATAAAAAATTTCTCAATTACCTTTGGTGTCCGTCGTGAGAAAATCCTATTATTTTACTTACAGTCTAGTTAAAAAAAAAAAGGTTCGAATTGTACATAAAGATTAAGCACATTAACCTTTTGGTACGTGATCATTACAACAATCCCTTAAACAATCCCATAAAGATTAAGCCCATTTGCCTTTGTATTTTGTTTGTAGGGGTTTTCTAGTGTGGTAAATCATGCATCATAGGAGAGTTAAAGAGATTGATTCAAGATTTCTCTAGAAAACTACGACCAAGTTTGAATTCCACAAGGAAAACTTTTAATTTCAAGTTCATCAATCTTTAATATTTTTTTTAACACAATATATATTGCATAAAACTTATGTAGCTCTGGTTGTATAATTATAGCTCTGGTTTTATATACTCTGTTGAAACTATATTATTGGATATTGGGTGTTTTAATTGAATTTATATGGTTTTATATGCAAGTTTTAAAACCATATAAATCATTTTAAAACCATATAAAACTATATAAATTCTTTTAATCCTTGAAATTCAAAAATAGAGACTAGATTTTGGAACTTTTATATAATGTTAATAGGAGAAAGAAGAGGTCTTAGGCTAATGGCCCGCGTCCTAGTGGTCCGTCCCCGCGGCGGAAACATACCTCAATATGAATAGCTTGATCCGATCCATGTACGAGTGATGAAACATTGGTACGGGTATCTAAATATTGTTAGATAATTATAGTTATTGAAATAGCAGAACCAAAACAAATCTGTTGAGGAGCCATTCGGGGTAATATTGGCTAACCGAACCGAACCTCCTATTTCGGGTCTTCGGGTTGGGGTTTTATGCCCATGACTAATATAAACCCATATAAAACCTTTTAAGGTCTTTTAAAACCATATAAATTATTTTAGTACAATCCTTTTAAAGTCTTATGAATCCTTTAAAACATTTTACCAATATGGTTTACAAATCAAATGTTAGCTTTCATATTATAGTTTGTTATCTACTTAGTTGTCTATTGGATATTGGTAAATACTCAGCCGAAGCTACATTATTTGGATATTGGGTGTTAATTGAATTTATATGGTTTTATATGGATATTACAAAACCATATAAATCATTTTAAAATTATATAAAACCATATAAATCATTTCAAAACAATTTAGTTTGTAAACCTGATAAAAACAACAAACATCAAACTCCATCAAATGCTTTATACGTGTTTATCTTGAGCACTAATATATGGTTTTAAAATTCTTGATAAATACTCGGCCGAAGCTACATTATTGGATATTGGGTGTTATAATTGAATTTATATGGTTTTATATGCTAGTTTTAAAACCATATAAAACCATATAAATCATTTTAAAATTATATAAAACCATATAAATTATTTCAAAATAATTTAGTTTGTAATTTATAAAACCTTGTAAACCTGATATGAACAACAAACAACTAACTCCATCAAAGGCTTTATATACATGTTTTCAAGACAAAATACTAGTGTTTCAACATACCATATAGTGACTATTAAAACATAATAGGATTATACAAAATAAACTTCACCAAAAGTGTTAACTAACAGACAAAGATATTCATACTTATTGAAAAGTTAAAAAGAAAGCACATCCATTTTTTTTACAGCTCCATCCTTAGTGCTTGTACCTTGCAAAATGAAAACAAAGGTACACCATGATTTTATACATTGTGATGGTTTAGTGGAATTTTAGTGAATACACAATGAGCAAATGCACCACAGTCATTTACCTGAAGGTCAAATTATTGGTCTGATAACTCTGCAAATATATCAGAAGCTAGCTTCTTCTTGATATCTCCAATATTTTCAAAGGACAGCTTGGTCAAGTCTTGAATGCGCATGGCATGACACTCGATGATTTTCAACATGTAAATGCCGGTATCTTCGAGTTTAGTAACCTGATTCAAGAAATTTTTTATCAATACACACTTTCATCTTAAAGTTTAAATATTTTACTAGTTTGAACAATATTTTACATGTGGTAGTTCTTCCCACTCCCTCGTAATTTTGAAAGGTGTGAAGTCTGTGGTGTTTTCTTCGACAACATGTCGAAGAACGTAAGGCATTATGTTTCCATACGCCTGGACATGCGAGACAACATGTCGATACACACTTTCATCTTAAAATTTTTAATCCTTGAAATTCAAAAGTAGAGACTAGATTTTGAAACTTTTATATAATGTTAATAGGAGAAAGAAGAGGTCTTATAAATCAATTTTGATATTAGCAACCCATTGATGATCATTTTGTTCTTGTTTTTGAGTAAAAACTAGATTTTATAAATCCTTTTAAAACCATATAAATCATTTTAATCCTTTAAATTCAAAAGTAGAGACTAGATTTTGGAACTTTTATATAATGTTAATAGGAGAAAGAAGAGGTCTTAGGCTAATGGCCCGCGCCCTAGTGGCCCTCCCCCACGGCGGAAACATAACTCAATATGAATAGCTTGAACTGATTCATGTACGAGTAATGAAACATTGGTACGGGTATCTAACTATTGTTAGATAATTATAGTTATTGGAATACCATAACCGAAACAAAACTGTTGAGGAGCCATTTGGGGTAATATTTGCTAACTGAAACCGAACCTCCTATTTCGGCATCTGTGGATGACGATGTCATTGAGAAATTTCTTTGTTCAGTAAATTTATATAGCCTTATAAATTATAGTTGTTTATATATCAGGTGACAATTATTAGCTTAGCCGGCTTCTGGGTTTAATAACCCCTTGAAAGTCTGTGATTATAGAGGCAATTGAGAAGTTTCTTTGTTGAATTATTCGTCCATGTAGGGATTGTATTTGATTTTAGGTTTTGGAGATTACGATGTCATTGAGAAATTTCTTTGTTCAGTAAATTTATATAGCCTTATAAATCATAGTTTATATATCAGGTGACAATTATTGAGCTTTGTATGAGTTCCATAACCCCTTGAAAGTCGGTGTCATTAAGTTTATAGAGTTTCTTTCTTGAATTATTAGTCGATGTAGCTTCATAGATTCTATTGGAGATAACGATATCATTGAGAAAAATTTATTTGTCAGTAAATTTATATAGCCTTATAAATCATAATTTATATATCAGGTGATAATTATTGAGCTTGCTTCTGGGTTCAATAAGCCAAGTCTGTGTCATTAAACCATTCATATAGCCTTATAAATTTATGAGAATAGATTACAAAAGTAGAACAATGAGAGATTATCGATGAGGAAGACGATGAGTAAATCGATCGAGCCTTCATCAACGCAGCCATACACCCATACCTCGTCGGAAATCCAAATAGAAATCCATCTGCCACCGCTAATTCATCTGTCGTAATCTCTGGAATCTCCAGATCCTTTGGCGGTAGTTTCATGAGTTCACAAAAATTTGGGACTTTTCTCCTCAGTGATAGATTTGGGTAATTTTGTCTTTTTCATTATTAGATAGTTGTATTTATGAAAATATCCAGCGTCTAATGGTAGTTTTGAATAGTGTTGTCTCCAAANTCTAAAAACATAATTTTTTTCTGGATATAATATATTTAATTTTTTTGAAAACGGACATATATTTCTAAAAAAATGAATATACAGTATAAAAATAAGATATTCATCACCGTTCTATATAAAACAACATCATATAGAACTTCTATATATAACACCATCATATTACATAAGGGTGGACATTTCCGTTTAATTTCGGGTTCGGTTCGATTCGCTTGATTCGGGTTGAATAAAACTCTAGCCGAACTCAATCGAAATAAGTTTGGTTCAGTTTGGTTTAGTTCGGTTCGGTTGTACTTTGGTTTGGTTTTAGTTCGGTTTAAAAAAAATTAACTTATAAAAACAAGAATCCTAACGAAACGTAAACAAAACGAAGTTATAAAAAAACCATTCCCTAAAAGTTTAAAAGTTTAAAACCAAACTGAAATTATCTCACTTAATCAAAAAAAAAAAAAAAATCAATGGCTTCGTCTTTCTCATGCCACTAAAATGAATCTATAACAAGCCAATAACTTAAATATAAGTTAATTATACAAGTCAATGTTTATTCATCTCTTATATAAGCCATTATAGGCTTACAACATTAATATAAAACTACCACCATATGTGTTATTATTTTTAATATTATTAATTAACTAATTAACAAAAACACATTGATTTAGCGGTTCGGTTCAGTTTTAAACCAAACCAAACCGAACCGTTCACGTTGAGAAAAACTTCAACCAAATGGTTGGGTATTAACTCTGGTTTGATTTGGGTCGATTTGAATTCGGTTTGGTTCGGTTGGTTCGGCTAAAATGCTCACCCCTAATATTACATATAATAATTGCACTTATCACGGATGGAATAGACGTGATCCTCTGTCTTGTACCCCTAATCATCTCCGCTTTCTACATGTTCTGTTTTATAGAAATTCTACAAAGAAAACCCTCATAACACATATTTCGTTTCTGTTAGCACGATTTCCATTTCTAGATAGACAAATAACTGGTTTTGTTCATATTATGGTGTATAAAATGAATACGCACATGTCTACACTATATATTTGTTCCATTCTATTCCATGTTATTTATTTATGAACGGTAATTCTATTTTGTTTTGCAGTTTATGTTAAATGTTCTATCTATAACAAGAAAAAAAAAGTAGAAATACTATCTATGACGTTTGTAAACAACACATCACCAAGAAGGAGCAAGTGAGCTAGTGGTTGGCACACCTCTGCTTCCATCTTACCAGTGTCGAGTTCGACTACACCTACTTTCCATGTGTGGGAGTATTTGACTATTGGGCCGACCTGTTGTAACCCAAAATGATGACAAAATAAATAAAAAAACAACACATGTACTCCTGATTTCTGCAGCCACATTTATAACCAAAATGGTTAGTTTTTTTATTTTATTTTAACATTTAGTATGCTATAAACTTAATTTTGGTCCATATATGAATATTGGACTAATTGCCCCTTCAAAAATCTTCTTATTCTTTTTTTTTCCGACTAACAATTTCATTGATATCAAATCAAGATTACAAAGTCAGTATACAAAACTTTCAGAAATCCAGAAAGCAAATTATTACATAAGTAGATATATGCGCCATATAATGAAAAATATACATTAGAAAAAGTGAAATTGACGATACTTTCCGTAGATAAGCCTTACTCGCTAACGAATAATTAAATCTATTATTTTCCTTCCTCGTATTCGATCCTGCTCTCATACGAATTGTGTGCGTGTGTAACATCTCTTTGTTGAACCTCCAAATTGCACACCGTATAACAAAACCCGATGCTTCCGACAACAGTTCTGAAATATCAACATTATGATACCAAAGCTTTCGTATGGTCATTATGAAAGATTTTGACTTTGTTTTTCTCCCGATTCGATTCCAAAAAAGTTTTATACCTTTGAGTAGAGTGACTATGGCAATGATTCCATGATCGAAACTCCCAACGATATCTCCACACCATATGATAAGAGAACAAACACTCATTGTTCACCGGAAATTCCACCGATAGAGAAACAATTTACCGGAATCAAGCACTATACTAATAGAGACATAACGGTAACATCGAAACGACATGAAGAAAGTAAGGGAACAAAACCCAAAGAAATCACCCCGAATTGAGTCACCATTAGCGACTTGCAAAGAAAGATGTGAATTGGTCGCTCTCGGATTCTGAATTTCCTTCACCGATGCGAAAATGGACGCCCGTTAAACGATTCAATCGGTGTAATCTTGATCGCAACCCCACCATTATTATGAGAGCACAAACATACCAAGTCCGGTCCTGAGGGTGTGCAAATGTACATAGCCCACAATTTTTTTATTTTTAAGAGCTAATTTTTTTACAGAAAACGGAGGTTTACAAATAGTAGAAGAAATGGTGATTTAAATGTATATGGTAGGTTGACAAAAAAATTAGAAGTTGATTTGAAAATTAGGTGAGGAGAAAGAGAAGAGATAATGTTTTAGGGAGAGAGAAGAGGTAGTGTTTCTCTTTTTCTTATGCTTCAAAAATCTTCTTATTTCATAACTTCAAAAATTCATCTAAAATCACCAATTTTTTTTTATTAATAAAAAAACCCATAAACGCCACGTTTTTTTTAATAAACCATAAAAAAAGCAAAAATCGCAGCATGGCCAGCTAATCTTCAACCACCTATTATTTATTTGCTGATTTTGACTTTTTTCGAGCTTTGACAAAAGGATATTCTCAAACTTTCTGCCATTCCTGCCACCTTCCCACACGCGCCGCCTCTCCTCTCTCACGCGCCGCGGTCCGATTCAAATCCTGTATCAATTTCCTCCTCTCGTCATCTCTTCTTTTTGTTTTGGCTCAATTTCCCCTTCTTTCTCCTTTCTTGATCTTACAATTCGTCTTCGTTGTTAATTGTTTTTATCACAAGAAGGAGAGGATCATCATCATCATCGTTGTCTTAATGGGAGGTGTTACTTCATCGATCGCTGCTAAATTCGCTTTCTTCCCACCAACACCACCGTCTTACGAGGTAATAGCCGACGATAGCTGCGGCGGACGACTATACATACCGGAAATTCCGCGCCGCGACGACGTCGACGTCCTGAAGCTCCGTACTCGTTATGGCAATGAGATCGTTGCGATTTATGTCAAACACTCGAAAGCTAATGGCACGGTTCTGTATTCCCATGGCAACGCCGCCGATTTAGGGCAAATGTTTGAGCTTTTTGTCGAGCTTAGCAATCGCCTTTGCGTTAATCTTATGGGGTAAGTTTTTCTCTCTTTCTCTGTCGAATTTCTTCCATGTTTCATGTTTGAATCCAACCAAATTTGTCCAAAGGAACAATCTTGAACGATTCTTGAGCAAGGAATATTTTAATAGAAGAATCAATCTTAAAAATCAATACTTTAGCCTCAAAGTTTGTGTCTTTAAATCCATATCAGTTGTGTAACGAAAGTTAAGTACTTTGGGATGCTTAGGATCTATTGCAACATTTTGTCATAATGACTTGACTATTTCGACTCTCCTTTTGTGATTGATTCATTTTCACTTTTTTTAATTGGCTTGCTTTCGTCACTGTTGATCAACCTGTTCTCATATAATAGTGACTATGTTAGATTGTTTTGTAATGCGTCCATGGATTTTTCTTTCCCAGGTATGATTACTCTGGTTATGGTCAGTCTACAGGACAGGTATAATCCCGAGCTTGCTACTCTGTATTATCATAAGCCATAGACTTCGATGGATTGTTTTCTTATTGATATAGAACTTGGTATTTGGATCAGGCAAGCGAGTGTAATACATATGCTGATATAGAAGCATCGTATAAATGCCTGAAAGAAAAGTATGGCATGAAAGACGATGAACTGATATTATATGGTCAATCTGTCGGTAGCGGACCCACGGTCGATCTAGCATCACGCACACCTAACTTGAGAGGCGTGGTTTTACAGTGTCCTATTCTGTCTGGGATGAGGGTTTTGTATCCGGTGAAATGTACATATTGGTTTGACATTTACAAGGTGATTTAGGAGACTTTAAATTTTGCTTGTTGTTACATGTATAGCTGCTGATCAACTGCACGATTCCATGTTTCGCAGAATATTGACAAGATCGGCGCAGTAACATGTCCTGTATTAGTAATCCATGTAAGTGACACCAACATTTTTTTTTTTTCCTGCCTGACTTCTGTTGTTGCTTTAGCCCTTTTTGCTTCCCTTTTCATTATGAGAGTGCCTCAACCTAGGAAGTTTCTGAATGCAAGTCGCTGAACTATTTTGTTGGTCTTTCAGGGAACTGCGGATGATGTAGTTGATTGTTCTCATGGAAGGCGGCTCTGGGAACTCAGCAAAGAGAAGTATGAACCTTTGTGGATAAGTGGAGGTGGACACTGCGACCTTGAAATCTACCCAGATTTCATCAGACATCTAAAGAAATTTGTTGCATCACTTGCCAACAAACAAGCAGAGAAAGCTGTCATAGAGTGAGATTGCTGATATGTTTAAAATGGGTTACATTCGAGGGGTTTTTAGAAGCAGTCTAGACAATATTGGCTGGAGAATTCGAAGAAAACTAATAAGCAAGAGAAATCCCAGTTGAGAGCGTTGATATGTTTAGAAATTAAAAGAAAAGACGTCTATAGTCTGGTGACATAATGGGCCAATCTGGAATGTAGACAGTATGTAACATTTCATGAATAAATATGTATTTGATGCTTTCATGATTTAATAGGTTTCAAGGAGTTTTCTTTCTTTATGTGACATTCATGGAACATACTTCTGTGTAACCTGATATGTCCTCTGAGGTCATAGAAGATTCTTGAAGAGGCCCTGCAGGTATCTGCAAAACAGGCTTAGGAGGGAGTTCAAGAGCATTCAGGTTTCCTTCCATCATCTCTACTACTCTGTTCATCGGTGGGCGATTTGATGGCCAGGACTGAATACACCACAAACCTACCAATGTCATCTTCTTTGCTATCTCCTCTTCTTCGCTGTTGATTCCATTTTCAATTAAGCTTCCATTGTCTCCCTTCTCAAGATCTTTATATATCCATTCAGGAAAGTACATTGAGCTTGTGCTAGATGCAGTGTCTTCAGTTGATGTTCTGGTCCTTGCCCCTATCATCTCAAGAACCAACATTCCATAGCTATACACGTCTGACTTGTGAGAGACTCTGCCGTACACCCTTGAAAACACTTCAGGGGCAATGTACCCTATCGTTCCTCTTGCGTCCAATAGTGACAAGATGCTTTCTTTCCTCTCGCAGAGCTTTGCAAGGCCAAAGTCTGCAACTTTGGGGCAAATATTGTCATCTAAGAGTACATTCTGTGGTTTTATGTCGAAATGTACAATCCTTGTTCTGCAGCCATGGTGCAAGTACTCTAGTCCACGAGCAACTCCGAGCGCAATTTTGTAAAGTGTCGTCCAGTCCATATTTGATGACCTCTTGCTTGAGATGAACTTATCAAGAGACCCATTTTCCAAAAATTCATAAAGAATAGCTCTATTGGAACCTTCAGAGCAGAATCCTAGCAGGGTAACAATGTTGACATGAGAAGTTTGGCTAATGCTCGCAACTTCATTAATGAAGTCTTCTCCATTATTACCCTTTGAGTCTTTCAAGACCTTCACTGCAACACTACGACCGTCACAAAGGGTTCCTCTATAAACAGTTCCAAATCCGCCTTTCCCGACCACTTCTGCGAATGAATTTGTAATTCTCTTGACTTCTGCGTAACTATACTGCTTCAGTGGAATAAGCGCCTTGAGGTCATGTTGTGGATCAAGAGTCTTGAGGTTCTGTTTTGGAATAAGAGCGTTGAGGTTCTGTTGACTCATGTCATGTGATGTTTTTCTCTTTTTCTTTCGGATAATTTTGATAAACAATGTTAAGACAAGGAACAGAAACATAATAGCACCTGCTCCTGCACCTGAAACCAGAAAATGGAAAAAAAAAATTGTTTGGATAAGAACTTAAAGAATCATGTATATTTAAAAATCAGGAGAAGGTTGAGGACCTATTTTCGCTGGAGAAGAGATTCCTGCATCAATGGAACCGTACCCAAAGGTTAGTTGGAACTCAAGACACAACTATGAATCAAAAGGTCGGTGAGTGGGAGATATGGAGAAGGGACAAGTGGTGGTTCTTGTGCAAGACATTAGAACATGTAAGGCAAGAAATCTTACGCTTGCTTCTAGAACCGCAAGTACGGCTATGTGGCTTATCTGTACAATAGCAGACGAATCCACTTGAGGTAAATGTCTGATTATATCCACAAACACCCCCAGAGTCCATGCACATCAGACATTCTTGGTTAAGTCTAAGCTCGAAACCCTCTTCAACAGCCCTCTTAAGATTATCTGGAGTCGGATCTCTCTGCAGCGTGTCCAACGCCGGTCCAGATGCGGGAACACTGACGTTTCTTTTGCACATTCCCCTGAAGTCGTTTAAAAGGCTACTCATCCCTTGAAGTAGAGTTGACGAGAGGTTTCTCGTCACAAAGTAACTATTTCCATCACAATCATCAAATTCTCCGACATAAGAAGAAGTTGAAAAGCCTGGGCAGCCGTAATAAATTGTCAGCGGCTCGGTGCCAGGAGCCAATTGAAGGATGTTTTCGCTGAAGGACACATTTAGTGGGTTTTGGGGACACAAACCGCTGATATAATCCGACCTGGCGAGTTTTATGATACGAGAGGTACGGGTCGCCTCTAAGATTCTGAACTTCACGGAGGAGATGCTAACCTCTGCGACACTTGCGGTGCATTCAAGCTTGAACTCCGGGTGGCCGCATTCTTCTCTGTCAGGAATCCAGAAAGGGTAAAAGAGATCTCTCTGATCACCACAGCTAAACGGGGTACTGCAGCGTACGTGATGCTCATCAGCTGAGAAAACACAAGATGGGATCACAAACAGCATCCATATGATTCTATAAAACATAGATTTTGTTGGAGATAGAAAAAGATTGATCATTGTGTTAGAGGTCAATAGGAAAATTGTGAAGAAGAAGAGGAGATGAAGGAATTGGTGAATGTTTTAAATTTTGTAAGAGTTGAATTAAAGGAACCTATCTTTGACCAACCGTGTTGGGAAGAGAAGAGGAATTGGTTGAGAAAGAGAGAGAGAAAGAGACTTGGGGGTGTTTACTTTGAAAGACTTTTCATTATTTGATTTATCTGTTCTCTAAGCTAAAACGTTGAGAGAATTCTCCTATAATTGTGAAAAAAATCTATTTAAGGAACCAATCATGGTGGAGTGGTTAAAGGACTCATTATGGGATTTGAGGACCAGAGTTCGAATCCTCCAACTATGATTTTAATCAAAGGATGAAATTGTGGGAACGCGATATCTATATGGTGCATGAATCATGATATAGGCATTTTGCAAAGTGATATATTGATATATAAAAGAGACAATTAGTGAAAGAGAATTACTAAACGCTAAGTTAATGCCAAGTCAGAAGAAAATTTCAAACCAGTTAAGTTTATATTTTGTTTCACTTCTCTTTTTAGCTCACTAGTAGTAATTCTCAACTTCTCTTTTAAGCTCACTAGTAGTAAAGTATGTCTAAAGTGTGAAAATAAACAGAGTAAGATCAGAACAGATATCACATAGCTTTACTAGGTGATTGATATGTCAAAGTAAAGGGCTTAATTAAAATGGTATGAAGAATGAGAAAAAACTTTTGTAAGAGCAATCTACGATTTCCGGTTTCAGTTTTGTGAGCTAGAAGAAACTCGAAAAATATATCTTGAGTTCATCACCATGCTCATACTGCATATCTTAGGAACTTACCAGTTGGTGGATGGAGTGGACCGCATTTAACTCGTAATGGCAAGGTTTCGTTGAAGCCACATAATTCATGAGAGGATGAACATCCTTGACACGCTCTCTCATCGATCTTCAACTTCACCTCAAATCCTTTTCTCAAAACACTTTCCAAATTGGTCATATTTAAGTACTCTCTCTCTTCTGAAACGAAACTCGTAGGAACGTTCACGGTGAAACTGGAAAGGCAGGTATCATTATATTTAGGGAACACTGAGATAAAACCAATCTTTGGACATTTATATTTTGAAAGGTGGAGGCTATAAGGGTTGCAATCGTAGAATACGGTGAGGGTCTTGTAGGCTGACGAAAGCTTGAAAATTTCGGAAGGCAAGGTTGTGCTGGCGAATTTAGAGGAGCAAAAAGAACCTAGATGGTCTGGTCTGGCAAGTGTAAGAGTGTTAGATGTTTGATTTAGATGCAAAACAGAGAACTCTTGGTCTGAGGTGATTAAAGAGGTACTGTTGTTTCTCTTGCAGTGAACCTCCAGCGATGGATGCCCGCAATATTTGTGACGATTCCCTCCCCAGAATGGGAAACCGGCGGTGATGTTCCCACACTGAAACAGAGTCTCACACAATTCAAGTTCTTGATTACTTGAAGCACAAGGCTGAGGGTAAAATAAGGAGAAGAGGAAGAAAAAGACCAGACAGGAACTGGGGAGATAGTACGTGATTTGTTTGAGATCTATGAACAATGTGTCTTGTGTTGAGAGGGAACAAAAAGCTAGAGAGAGATCGATAAGTTGCAAGTGGAAATGGTGAAGGATGTGAAGGACCAAGTCAAGGAAAGATAGTGACAAATACAAAGAGACTTGGAGTCTCTTTATCACACGTCTTTATTAGTTGACCGAAAAAACAAAAACGAAATTGAGACAGAGGTAAATCATGGAATTTATTTTATTTTATTTTGTGGTTTAGATAATTCTTCAGTGGGAATCAGAGGGACTTTCCGGCAACATTTTATTTATTGATCATTGTCTGTTCCTCTTTTTTAACAAAACAATTTCAAGGAATTTTATTTTATTTTGTGGTTTAGATAATGCTGTCTCCAGAGATTTGATTAACTCCAAACACTAGACGAAAGACCCTTCAAAATATGATTAAGTTTCATGCTTTGTCATCTGAATTCTGAGCTAGTTTCTTCTACTTGTTGTGGTTACACTAATAGTTGAGTTTTTGCCTACAAATGCATTTTTGGACAATAGCATTTAGATTGAAATTTATAAAAACACTCTTGCTGTTTTTTAGAGAACTGCAGATGAATTAGTTGATAGTTCTCATGGCAAAAGGTGCCATAGAGTGGGATTGCTGACATTGGGCTTGAGAAGTCAGGAGAAACATAATAAGCATGAAAAATCCCATATGAGCGTTGATAGGAGTAGAAGAAAGAAAAAGATCTATATTACATAAATATATTTAATGATTTCCAAGGAGGTTTCTTTCTTTATGCGACATTCATGGATCATATTCTGTATAAACTGAAATGTCTTCTGAGAACGTAGAAGATTCTTGAAGAGGGGCTGCTGGAATTCGCAAACCAGGCCTTGGAGGGACTTCAAGAGCATTCACACTTCCTTCCATCATCCCCACCACTCTGTTCATAGACGGACGATCTGATGGGGAAGACTGTCCCGCGATACACAGGGCCGGCTCAACAAATACCGAGGCCCATGGGCAAAAAAAATTTTTTTGGGGGAAATTTTTTTTTTTGGGCCCTTTATGGTATAAATTTTTTTTTTTGGGCTCCAAAAAAAAAATTTTTAATGTAAAAAAAAAAAAAAATTGATGGGCCCTGGGGCGTGGATCCCTTTGCCCCTACCCTTAAGCCGGCCCTGGATACACCACAAATTAACCTGATTTAAGTGTTTTACCAAGAAGTCAATTAATTAACTAAAGTGCGCACTACTGCAATTATAATAGTATGTCAATGTAGTACTTTAGGATCGAATCAACAGAGACAAATGTTATACTACGATTCTCACAAGATGAAATTAAGTTAAGAAGATAATAAGGTTTGATTTGCAAAGTAATGAAAATAACTAAAAGTGGTGTAAATTCAATAAGAGAAAAACGTTAGGTCGAGGGTTTCTTCGGAGGAATCCAGAGATCATGAATCAAACAACTATTCAGAGAACGATTAAACACAAGTTTCAAACTCAAACATAAATATCTAACCAATCTACTTCCGTGGCATTGATTACTAAATCTAGCAACCTAAAATCCTAACTTCCGTTGAACATAGAGTTCTAGACCAGCATTAACGAATAGGTTCAATATGTTCACGAATCGCCTTAACATCAACTTCTGTTGGCTAAGAACAATTCGCTCGCTTATGTTATTTCTAGCAACCTACGACACTTCCGTGCTATAGATTAAACCCTAGATCAGAGACTAAGTGATCAATTCAACCTAAGCAATAAACACAACAATAAGCAAAAACCTCAAAAGATAAATCCCTATCTGTGTCTAATTCAATGATACATGGATCCCGTTGAAACCCAAAAACCTAACTATGGAACTACCCCGACATGGAATCAGAGAAATCACAAAGAGATGAGAAGGAATACATAATTAAATTGATAAAAGTAATAAGAGGGTTCAGAAATATTCTCAAAGTTTGTCAGAAGTGGTTCAGAGATCTTCTCCCAAACATACAATTGAAAGAGATGAAAGATGTCTAAGAAAAATAAAGCCTAGCCTCAAAATTGGCTTAAAAATAAGTATATATACGTCTTGGGTCGAATTAGGCTAAGTTATGATGATTCTGGGGAAAAATAGGAAGTTTAGAAACTGCATTAACTGTCTTTTTTCGTCTGGGAACTGCATCGATCGATGCAAGTGTGCATCGCTCAATTTTGAAGTTTCTGGACATGTGCATTGATCGATGCAAGGCTACATCGATCGATTCTAACTTCCATGTTCTGCGCATGCTTATTCTGCGAGGCAGATTGACCTGTCTTCAGTAAATTGGGTATAACTTTTGATCGCACCGTTGGATATTCTTCAAACCACTTGCAAATGAAAGCTAATTCACAGATCTATCTTGTGTAAACATTTCAACTCAATCCATCGGTGGAAAGACCTTCAAAGAATGCCAAACGTCAGACGCTTCTGCATGACTCTACATTCCCAGTTTCACCTTTTGCAACCAAAATGCCTTGTTTTCCTCCAAATCAACCAAAATATTTTATTTTCCTCCAAATCAACCTAAAACCTGTAAAGACTCGATAAAAGACTAAAAGACTCTAAAAACACACTTTGACTCGATAAAATAGTCAAAAGAAACACCAAAGCATGTGTTAGAAAACGGTAAAAACTAAGTATATCAAAACCCACCAATGTCATCTTCTTTGCTATCTCCTCTTCTTCGCATGTGATTTCATCCTTGCTAAGCCTTCCATTCATTCCCTTCTCAAGATCCTTATATATCCATTCAGGAAAGTACATTGAGCTTGCGTTAGATGCAGAGTTTTGAGCAGCTCTTTCTTTGTTCATTGGTCCTATCATCTCAAGGACCAACATTCCGTAGCTATACACATCTGACTTGTGAGATACTTTACCGTACATTTTTGAAAACAATCCAGGTGCAATGTATCCTATTGTTCCTCTTGTGTCTAGTAGTGACAATATGCTTTCCTTCCTCTCGCAGAGCTTAGCAAGACCAAAGTCTGAAACTTTCGGGCAAAGATTGTCATCTAAGAGTACATTCTGTGGTTTTATGTCGAAATGTACAATCCTTTTTCTGCAGCCATGGTGAAAATACTCTAGACCCCGAGCACCTCCTAGTGCAATTCCATAAAGTGTCGTCCAATCCATATTCATCGACGTCTTGCTTGAGATGAACTGATCAAGAGAGCCATTTTCCAAAAATTCATAAATAATTGCTCTTTTGGAACCTTCAGAGCAGAATCCTAGCAGGGTAACAATGTTGACATGAGAAGTTTGGCTCATGCTTGCAACTTCATTGATGAAATCTTCCCCATTTCCCTTTGAGTCTTTCAAGACTTTCACTGCAACCACACGTCCATCAAAAAGGGTTCCTCTATAAACAGTTCCAAATCCGCCTTTCCCGATCACTTCTGCGAATGACTTTGTAATTCTTGTCACTTGTGCGTAACTATTTCAGGGGAATACGTGCGTTAAGTTTTGGTTGTGGAATAACTACCTGGAGCTTCATTTGGATTCCTCTAAAACTTAACCATTTAGGTTAAATTTGCATTTCTCTAAATTATACTGAACCTCACCAAAAACTGAAAAATAAAGGTGTAAAAAGTGACGAGCGAGAGAAATAAGAGGAATAATTATAAATGAAAAAAAAGATCGAGTGGAATTAGACATTTTTCATATAATTTTTTTCATTGTATTCCTCTCCTTTTTAGGAGAGTAACAATTTCTAGTGGAATTAGGCTTATTATCCTTTTTTTTTTTTGGTGAGGTGCAAATTAATTTAGAGGAATGCAAATTTACCTTAAACTAGATTTTCACCCGCGCGCCGGTGCAGAATTTTGTTTTAAAAAAATTAATGCAATTTTTTCAGATTCTGGTCAGATCAGCCGGTCTGGTTATAGCTCTAAAACCTGGATCCAGACAACAATCCGGTCCTGTTATAGCTCTAAAACCTGATATTATAAAATTTAATAAAACCCGTAAAAACTCAGCAAATAACCGTGAACTGGACATATTAATCGTTGATCCGGACGGATCATGGTTTCGTAATAATTCAATCAGAAGGTTTTCTTTATTGTTTTTATTGAGTAATTCAGACTTTACATTCTGATACTTTATGATATTCTTTCGTTTGTGAATAATACTTTATCAAAAAAAAAATACTTTGTCAGTTAGACATATCCTTTTTAAACATATCTTAGTGATTTGTTAGTTTTTATACTTAAATATATATATATATATATATATATATAGATATGTGTGTGGGTGTGTGTGTGTGTGTGTGTGTCGTGTATATATATATTTTCATTAATTGTTGATTGCGGTCGGACCGTATCGAACCTGGTTAACCTATGGACCCGGTGGCTCGAAGGACTCTTCGGTTTGCTTCTTATGTCGGATTTCAAAACATTTGTTTAATGTATTAAAATAAATTTTATAACATAAATTTTCTTATGATTTAAGTTAGAATCAGAAAATATAGCGGAATTTAAATAATTTTGTTTGATATTTTCAACTTAAAATCTCTAAAATCTAATCTGATTTTCATCTGAATTAAAATTTTAATCCACATTGAGGACGAGTAACATTTTTTTTTAATATATTTTATGGTTTTTTATATTGTATAGAAAGATATATTTATAGTATGACATGTATGATTTAAAATTAATTGTTTTAGCTATCTAAATTTTCTGACCCATTTTGTAAACTTTGTTGTTATGTGAATTTAGATTACTACACAATCAATCTATATATTTATGAGTGTTAAAATGTTAACCCATTTTTTTTAATCTGCCTCAAATCAGCCTACTACATTGGATATTTTGACAAACAAACCCGTAAAAGATGGTGATTATAAAAACATAACCCTAACCCGCCCATCATATTACCGTATAATAGAAATATTTACTAATTTTGAATATTTGATCTTTTAAGATGATTGATTATCATAAAAAAAATAACATATTTGTTTATCATTTGTGTTATTATTGGAATATTATTTAAATTCGAATATTTAGATTAAATCTAAATTAATATCTGATTTATTATTTTTGAAGATAATAACTAATTTCTGATTTTTGGTAAATAATCTAACCTATATTTAAGAAAATCTAAATTAAAATATTAAATATAACCAAACTTAAAAAATTTGTGATATCAATGGTTTAGAAGATTATGGTTTGTATTTCAAATTTTATCTCCAAAAAAGGAATTTTTAATTGTACAAAATTATTCTGTTTGGAAACAGGGATACTTATCCACTAAATTTAAAATTTTAAAAGTTATCCAGGATAAGAATATATTTATATGCATTTTTTTCCTGTTTGGATACAAAAGTCACTCTTTTTTAATAGATTACTAGATTTTACCCCGTGCGTCCGCACGAGAATTTTTGTTTTTTTGTTTACCAAATTTTGTAATATTTTTTTTTTGTATTTAGATATAATTTGTGTTATAGATATAATTTTTTCAATAAGTGACAAAGATTTATTTTTGTGTTTAGATATATTTTGTTTTTGTATACTCCATCTGTTCTGAATTAAGTGATGTTTTAGTAGTATGCACACAAATTAAGGAAACAATTATTTTTTGTTTTTTCTATACTAAAACCTCATTTATTATTCATCTGAACCAATGAACAAATAGTCTATAAAATGTAATTGGTCAAAAATAATTAAAAATCATTTAATTTTGCATTGGTAAGTGAGAACATCACTTAATTGTGGAAAAAAAAAACTCTCTAAAACATCAGCTAATTCAGAACGGAGGGAGGATTTAAGTATTAAATATGACCGTGATTATAAAACATAATTCGAATCTGTCCGTTCATATTAATCCGAAAATGATCGCGATTATAAAAACATAATTCTAACCCACATGTTCATATTACCGTATAATATAAATATTTACTAATTTAAAATATTTAAAATTTAAAGCTGATTGATTATGGTAAAAAAATATACAATAACATACTCACTCTATTTCATAATATAAGTTGTTTTAGAGATTTTGTTTTGTTTCAAAATATAAGTTGTTTTCACATTTTTATGCAATTTTTACCTTAATTGAATATTGTGTGACCAATAATATTATGCAGTTTTTTAATGATTGGCTGAATTGTTTTTAATTTATATATTAAATGATATATTTTTAAAAAAAAATGATTTTATTAATATTTGTGCTTTTAGCCAAAACAACTTATATTATGAAACAGAGGGAGTATCGTTTATGATCTCTGCTATTATGAGAATATTATTTAAATTTGAATATTTAAATTAAATCTAAATTAATATCCGGTTTATTATTTTTGTAAAGATATAATAACAACTGGTTTTGTGCTTTTTGATAATAGCCTAATATAAATGTTTTCAAGATTGGACACAAAAAATATATATGTTTTAGTTTTGCTTGTGGTAGAATTCTTAATTTTGAATTTGAATAGAATAACCATTTCTGGTTTATATTTTATGATAATGTTTTTTTTAATAAATCTTTGTTAATATTTTTTTAATAAATCTTTATTAATATAAACGAATATTAACATAATCTGGACAATCTCGAATTTAATTATAAATTAACAATTCCTAAAATTGTGTGATTTTTAAAATATTAATCATTTAATATATGTAAATAAAAAATATTGAATTTGTATTAGTAACTGAATGTTGTCCATATTCATGATCAAATTTATGGTTGTGCAAATCTAATTAATAATATATTCTTTTTTCAGTTTGAAAAATATTCAATTATAAATCTGATTGTATTAATAAGATTTAAATTTAAAAGTAAACATATTTTGTTATTAATTATGAATATTATGTTTGTAATTGTTGATAAAATCTTAAAAAATCTACATTAAATTCAAAATTTAATATTATCTTTCAATGAAAATTGTTAATTTTTAATCTGTAACATTAAAAAAACTTGATTATTAAAATATTTGGCATAATCTAAATTAAAAAAAAATTCAAAATAACTAATATTATTTTCATAACAAAATAATAATAAAAATTTAAATTATTTTTGAAAATTTAATTTACATATTTTGAAATAATCGATTTTATTTATAATTTTAAATATTTAATTTAATTTCTGACATAGTATGAATTTTTCTAATTACAAATTAAAATTAATATATATATATAATAAGATTAATTAATTAATTAAACTACTATTTAATTGAATCAAATTAATTAAATGAAATTTTAATTGAACAAAATTATTCTGTTTGGAAACAGGGATAGTTATCTACAAAAATCTAAAGTTTAAAAGTTATCCAGGATATGAATAGATTTATATTGATATTTTCCTGTTTGGACACAAAATAACACTCTATTTTAATATATTAGATATGGTAAAATTTTAGAGTAATCCAAATGAATAGTCAATTTCACTCAATTTGTTTCCTTTAATGTGTCCACTAGAAATTGTTTCTCTACAAAAGAGGAGAGGAAAACTTTAGAAAAAGGTCTAATTCCACCATTTTCCCATTTATCAGTATTCCTCTTATTCCTCTCACTCACCTCCATTTGCACCCTGATAAACTAGATTTTTAACTGGGTTTTTACCGGTTTCTAACATTTGTTTTTATGTATTTTATTGAGTCAAAGTGTCTTTTTAAAATCTTTAAGTCCTTTATCGAGTTTTTTTCAGGTTGTAGATCGCTTTCGTGGAAAATGAGCCATTTTGGGTGCAAATGAGAAAATGAAGATGCATGATCATGCAGATGCATCAAAAGTTTGACATTCATTGAAGGACTTCCCACCGATGGATCGAGCTCATATGTTAAAGTGGTTTGAGATCATTCCAACAATTTGATCAAAAGTTATCCAATTTTGGTGAAGACAGTCCAGTCTGGCGAGAAGAAAAAATATGTGCATGAAAGTTCCAGGGACCAACAGATCGATCGATCCATGCTTCACAAACGCACATAAATTTCTAGGACGACACAGATCGATCGATCAACGCACATGACGGAAAAAGCAGTTTTAAACTTCCTATTTTCCCTAGAATCATCATAACTCAACAAAATCCGACCCTAAACCAATTTATAATTATTTTATGCCACTTTTAGATACTATGCTTTATTTTTCTACATAATTTTGTAGGCATGGGCGTTTTATCCATACCCGAAATCCGAACCCGAACCCGACCCGAAGTAGCGGGTTCGGATCCTCTCAAATACCCGAATGGAGCTTACCACTAAGTATATCGGATATCGGGTCGAGTTCGGATATAACCCAAAATCCGAAGTAAATCCGAACACATCCGAAATCGGGTCGATTCTTAGTAAAGTCAAAGTTTTTTTTGTTTATACACATCCAAAATTGGGTTTTCGGGTTTTGATCATAGTATGGGTAAAAATACTCGAACTTACATGAAACCATAGTTACTTCGGTTATAAAATATCTTATGTAACTGGATCTGAAATGTTATTCGGGTAAGGGCATATTCTAATCAGTTTACTAAACCTGAATCGAACCTGATAAGTACCGAACCCAACCCAACATGATGGTTTAAAATACCCGAACGGGACCTCTGAGCCTAAACCCAAAAACCCAAAAAATCCGACCCGAACCCAAATGCCCATGCCTAGAATTTTGTATATACTTCTTTGGAGAGAAGAATCTCTTACTCTGCCTTTTTGAGAAGATTTATGAACCCTAGTTTTTGTTTATTTATTTCTGTTGTAACTGGAATTACCACAGTCAAAATTTGTAAATAGTGGTAATCGAAGGACTTTGTCTTATCTTTAAATAACAGAAGATTGAATGGATTTTTAGCAATAAACGAGAAGCCGAAGGTAAGGCTCGAAATGAGTGGGTTGAAAGTAAATTTAGACGAGAATATGAGAGAAAATAAGTTTAATATTTCATTCTCAGGAGCATTTACATAAGAACAAGAACAAAGATTTGCAAGTGTAAAAGTGTACAGTGAGTCGTGTGTGGAAAAATTTGTTATTTTCTCATTGCTCTTGCCCTTGATTTTATATTCCCGAGCCCGTGTTTAACATTGTCATTTATTCCGCTTGATTCGTCATTAAATGTATTTAATTATGCAAATACGGTCATTTCTCTTTGTCGCTTTTAATCATTGGTTTGAACAAATTTTTGTTTCACTACTTCGGGGTTGACCATGAATTCGGCATTTATTCCCCTTTTCCGTGATTCACTCCGTCGTGTCTTTCATCCCGGTATTTCACCTCTTCCTTGTCTTCATTTCTCATGCCTTTTAATCTTAATTTAATGGGCCTGTTTTCCTGGACCGGAATTTACACGCCCACATATAACCCCCCAATTCCTTAATATGGATTTTAAATCCGTTTTAAGAAACTTTTACTCGATAATTTTCTTTAGTAAACGAGAATCTCGGCCTGAGGTAAACGATTAAACCAAGATGAAAGAAAATATTCCTTCGATCTTCTAAGGGTTCTAATTTTTTTTTAGCCCGTTCTCCGGTTCCTGACCCAAAACGAGGCTATTCTTCGACATGCACTTCAAATTGCAAAGTCTCTTCTGAAACTACTCCGGTTTCCGATGCAAAACAGAGTGCTTCCTCAAATAGCACTTCGAGACGGTCAGTCATACAAAAGGTCTCTTCTGTAACTGCCCCCCCCCCCCCCNCCCCCCCATCTGCCCACTCCAGTTCAAGCTGGATATTTGCCTCAAAATGATCCAGTCTCAAGTGAGAGTGATAATGTGCCGGTTTCTTCCTCTCAAAGAGATGTGGGCACCTCGTCGTGAGATGTAGGTGAGGGTAAAGTTAACTCGGCTTCTTTTTCCCAACAAGGTATAGGGATTTCGCTAGAGGATCCCTCCGTCTCACGGGATTTGGTTGAGACCTCGGTTTTGGGAGAGGGAAATTTTCTCCCGTTCCTTTGAATGAATGGATACGATTCTGTTCCAACTATCCTCGGGACCGAGAAGCTACAGCCGTGGCTATGAGTTAGTTCGGTGCCGAGGGCTCGGGAGCGCTAGACTTGGATGATTTCTCTGAGGACGGACTCGAGCAATATCTTGTCGTCATGAATTCAAACGACAATTTAGAATATTAGGTTATTAGGCATAGTAATTGATACTATGACAATAAATTGATTATTAAATAGCGATTTGAGTTATGGAACGTGCTTAATGATTTCGCTGTTTGATTCTATGATTTGTGATTCTTGATTTTCTGTGAATTAACCTAAGACTTAGCATTTTCACCAATAGAACTTACGTCGTTTCACTTGCTTTCTTAGCTTTTAGTTCATCACTAACACACAAACAATCTCATATTTTCTAAGCTTTACTTTACTTTCGCATTCTCGTTGTGTGACACTTGCTCTCTATGGATTTGATCCTTAGATTACTACATCTTTTGTTGTGCACTTGGAGTAGTTATTTATAATTTTAAAACTCTGTGTATCACACTCATGAACCAATGCTTTTAAACCCGACCCGGAAAGTAAACTGGAATACCTTTCGGGTCACCGGGTCGAGTTGGGTCAACCACGGATCATTAGTTTAATGAGTATATATATATACTAGATAAGTACCCGCATATATGCGGGTTTGTAATTTAATATTTTATAACCCGTGAAAAAAACTAAAAACAACAAAATAGAAAAAAAATTTAGATCACCCGTGAAAATATATAATAAATAAATTTCGAAATAAATTTTCCGATGAAATAAAAATATACCTTAAATAAAATATTTGGTGAAGCAGATGCAGTAAATAACTTTGGATACGATTATTAGACATTTAATTGTTCGGTGTGTAATTGACATACTATTAAATTGTGGTTTATATATAGGTGAAATATTAAAATTCTTTTATTTATAAGATTAATTTATCTAATCTAAACAGAAAACTAAAGTTTTTTTTTCCTTTTTTATATTAATTTTGCCTTTTTAGGATAAATTTATTAAAAAAATTTTTAGTAACTTTACCTTTTAAGATTATGAATCGATTATTGATCATTGTTTGATTTACTTTTCCGAATTTGTGAGTTTTTTTTTCTTAATCGATTTTAAAAATTTCCAACTTTGATTTGACAAGTTTCACGTTCACGTGATTTAACAACTTTGAAACATTGAGTTTTATATAATAAGACTTCCTTATTCTAAACCGAGATATAGTTTTTCATTTTTAAATTTTTTTTGGCATTTATTCCTTTTCTTTTTATTATTGTTATGTATAGTTTGATTTTCTTATTCTAATTTGTAATATAGGTTCCTTTTTAAAAACTTTGGCTTTTATTTATAATTTTTGTTTAATTTACTTAATTTAATCATAACTATTATTTTTCTTTTCCTTTTATCTTTGATGATTAGGAAACGATATTAAATTTTACTTTTTTTTTTTTTACTTTTACCTTTTAGGATTATGAATCGATTATAAATTTTATTTTTATTGTTAATATTATGAGTTCAAATATAATTGGAAAGGTATTAAACACATATCATAATATAATTTGAAATTTATTAAACACATGTCAAAATCTGATCGGTTAACTTAACACGTGTCGCGATCATGCGAGTTACTAATTTTTGTTGAAAAATTGAGAAACTATCACATTGGTTATATAGAGCTGAGGAATTAGAATTCATTTTCCTTATAGGATTGTATTTTTTTTTATTAATTTCCTTAATCAAAATAGAAAATTTTGTATCTCCTTTTTTAAAACTATATATTTTATCCTTTTTTAACTTTAACTTTTAGAATATTTGTTGGTTTAATTTTTCTTTGTTTACTTTCTTTTTTAGGATGTCAAACTATTGTTTAATTGCTTTATTATAAACATGATATTTTTTTTTCATTTTCTTAAAAAACTTTAAGATAATATTCTTTAATCTAAAAGCAATTTTTATTTTCCTTTTTTGTGCCAACTTTACTTTTAGGATTATGTCTAAATTACATTGTTAAATTAAAAAAAAACTTTAACATAAATTTTCTTAATCTAAAAGCAACTTTTATTTTCCTTTTTTTGTGCTAACTTTACTTTTATGATTAAGTCTAGATTATATTTTTTCCTTTATTGTTAATATTATGTGTTAAAATCTAATTGGTAATGTTTTTTACACGTGTCAAAATCTAATGAACTAACTCGACACGTGTCGCGATCTTGCGAGAGAGAGACTCGATTCAATTTCACGTCTTCTGGAAAAAAATTCAAAATTTTCTTCATTTCAGGTATTAAATTCGATTTCCCATTAATCAAAAACATCTTCTTTCCCGTGCCCAGAGCTCAATTTCCTCTTATTTGATCGAGTTTTGGCTAAGTCTCAATCGAAGGGATAGAGAGAGAAAGAGAGTCAATTCGATTGCTCATCTTCTGAAATTTTATTTCTTTGAATTTGATAACCCATTAATCAGAAACAGCTTCTTTCCCGTGCCCAATTTCTTCGAATTTGATCGTAATCCGAGTTTTTTTTTCGTGGTTCTTGAATATCTCTCTCTATAATCTTTCATGGCTTCTTGTCTTGTTATGAACAAGAATAATTCTCGATAGCTAATGATTAGTGATTCTGATAAATTTTCCATCTTTCTCGGGAAAAACAAAAAAGAAGTAGAAGAAAGCTCTCTGCTTTTTTTTCTGTTCAAATCCCGAATCCGTCGTTTTTTTCTCACCTGAGTCAGGAGAATTTCTTCTTCCATTGATGGGTAACTCAAAAGACAGGATCAAATCCAACGTTGGTGGTCGAATCTTCGAAACAACATCAACGACGCTCGCAAACGCAGGTCGCGATTCCTTCTTCGGCGCATTATTCGACGAAAAATGGAACATCTCGCCGGAAGATCTTTTCATCGACAGAAACCCATATTGCTTCGCCGTTCTTCTCGATCTCCTCCGCACCGGAGACCTCAACGTGCTTCTTTCCCGTGCCCAATTTCTTCGAATATGATTGCAGTCCGACACCATTGACGAGAGACTTCAAAGCTTTTTCAATATACCAAAGAGAGGAACGAAAAATCGGGTTTTTGATTTTGAGTAATCGGGTTTAATGGGTTGAAATCGGGTTTAATCAGGTTAATTTTGGTTTTAATTTGGTTAACAATTAATTGGTCCACAGTAAACCGATTTTAAACGTGATATGTGGAAAAATAGATTTCAAAATTTGATTTGGAGGGGAAATAGATTTTAAACTTTGTTTTAGTGGGGAAATAAGTTTTAAACTTTGATTCGGTGTAGAAGACACGAACATGTTTTAGGTTTGCTGGAGTCGCAATTTGTGAAGAAAGCAAACATAAAGTTAAAAAAAAAAGTGAATAAACTGTAAACTCTATACTTTAATCCCAAAAACCTTTCAATTTCATTGTTATTTTGAAAAGTTTTCATTATCCGGTATCCGACCGATTCACCCGGGTCGCGGGTTAATGGCGTTTTTTTCTAGATTTTACCGGTTTTATCATTGGCGGGTTTTAGCACTAAATCCAATCCAGGATAGTGACCGGGGGTCCTGGGTTAACCGGTCCGATCGGGCGGGTCGGTCCGGGTTTCAAAATATTGGAGAAAAAATCTATAAATGTAAGGTATAAAATGGCAAGATTAACTAATAAATAGAAAAGTAAATGCTCATAGATGTAATTAGGGAATGTGCAATAGGGTTAGTTCCCTAGATAAAAAAAACAAACAAATAATTTTCAAATTGAGAAAAACAAAGAAAAAAGAAAGGTGCACGAGTCGAACACGCTATGATGGATTGATGGGGCCATGGGGGCATAATAACTAATTAACCAGAGATCTTAACATGCAGGCAAGAGATCTAACCATCGTCTCTAGAACCAGATATTTGATTATTTCTACCCCCTGTGTCAGTTTTACTTCAGTATTAGTTGCTAAAGAAGAGGACAATATATGAAACAAAATTAATGTATACAAAACATCTTGGTAACTCAAGAAACTTACCAAGATCGAGTGGGTTGCATTTAACTCCTAATGTCAAGGTTTCGTTGGCGCCACATCTTCCATAAGAGGATAAACATTCTTGACATGCTTTCTTATCGATCTTCATGTTGGAGTTTTAAGTGTATCAATGGTAATATTATGAACCATTGCAACTATTGGTTTATGGTTAATTATGGTTACAATGTTATACGTACGGTTGCAAACGTACGTGACAACCGTTGGATTTTATAAATACTATGTTCCTTTGCCTCAAAAAGAGATATAGAAAGAGAGAAAGAAAACAGATTCACAAGACCAAAGATTGATAAAATCTTTGGTGAAAACACAAAACACAAAACAAAATACAAAATCTCTATTTGTTTCTCTTGTATCTTAGCCTAGAACAAGAGAGAACTTTGATTGTCGTATCCTAGAAGGGATTTCGTGTAACCCAAGGCTTGAAGAAGGGTCGAAATACTCTTTAAGGAAAGTGCTTTTGAGCACGATTCAATCATTATCCAATTTCAATATACGTTACGATCCCGGAAATACAAAGTTTATACAACATTCTTAAAGAGTATTTTCCGTGAACAATGGCTAATGTTTCGGTGCGTGAGATGACGTCAAAGTTTGGCAAATTAGATAAGTTTGAAGGAGTTGATTTTCGAAGATGGCAAAAGAAGATGCACTTTCTCCTCACAACACTCAATGTGGTGTACGTTCTAAGTATGCCAATGCCCACCGTGTCGGAGAATGCTGAAAACGAGTCCGTGGAGGAGACAAGGAAGCAACTTAAATGGGAGAACGATGGCTACATCTGTCGTGGCCACATTCTCAACGGTATGTCCGATCCTCTCTTTGATGTCTATCAAAATGTCGAATCCGCAAAAGAATTATGGGATGCGTTGGAGTCGAAGTACATGGCCGAGGATGCTTCTAGTAAGAAGTTCCTTGTGAGTAATTTTAATAATTACAAGATGTGCGATTCAAGACCGGTTATGGAGCAATACAATGAATTACTTCGCATCCTAGGCCAATACACTCAACACAACATGAAGATGGATGAATCCATTTCGGAGTCGAGCATTATCGACAAGTTACCACATTCATGGAAGGATTTTAGGCACATGTTAAAACACAAAAAAGAAGAGTTGTCTCTTGTACAACTTGGCAGCCATTTGCGCATAGAGGAATCTATAAGGGTGCAAGAGGAAGGAAAACCAAAAAGTAAGGAGGCTGAAACTTCCTCGATCAATATGATGAAGGAAAGTGGGAGTTCTAAGATGAAGAATAAAGGGAAGAAACGCCCATTTAATAACAACACTAACGATGGATCTAACAAAAGGCTTAAGAGCGTTTGTTGGATTTGTAACAAGCCGGGTCACTTCAAACGTGATTGTCGGGCAGCAAAGGATAAGAATAAAACGCATCATAAGCGTTTTGGGCAAGGTTCTAAGGAACAAGGCCCATCATCTCTTCAAGGTCAGATTTCTGTTTTTGATTCATATTCGAAAGTGAATTATGTGTCAAAAATTGCTGAGGCATTTTATGTGCAGGATGATGAGGTGACGTGGTGGATTGACTCGGGGGCAACAACACATGTTTGCAAGGATCGTGGCTGGTTCAAGACATACGAGCCAGTTCAAGATGGGTCCGTACTTCATATGGGCAACGAGTCAACCGCTCCTATCCTAGGTCGTGGAAAAGTGGTGTTAGAATTTAGTTCCGGGAAAAATCTTAATCTTAATGATATAATTCATGTACCCGGAATTAGAAAAAACTTAGTCTCCGGTAGTGTTTTAAATAAGTGTGGATTTAAACAAGTGTATGAGTCGGATAAGTATGTCTTATCTAAGTGTGGTGTCTTTGTTGGATTTGGATATTTTTGTAATGGCATGTTTATGCTTAATATTAATAAAGTTGTTGATTCTATTTATATGACATGTTCTAGCAAAAATAATACTTCTCTGTGGCATGCAAGATTAGGTCATGTACATTATAAACGTATGATTGATATGTCTAAAGAAGGATTAATTCCTACTTTTGATGTGAATATAGATAAGTGTGGAACATGCATGTTGACTAAAATAGTTAGACAACCGTTTAAGAGCATAGAAAGAAACGCTAGGATGCTTGGACTTATACATAGTGATCTATGTGATTTGCATTCGACTCCATCTTTAGGGAATAAGAAATATTTCATCACGTTCATTGATGATTATTCTCGCTATTGCTATGTATATTTATTACATGCTAAAGATGAGGCCCTTAATAAATTTAAGGTTTATAAAACTGAGATTGAATTGCAACATAATGACTTGATTAAGAAGCTACGCACCGATAGAGGTGGGGAGTATTATGATCCAACATATTTTCAGTCTGTAGGCATTATACATGAGACAACGGCTCCGTATACACCACAACAAAATGGTGTGTCCGAGAGGAAAAATAGAGTCCTAAAAGAAATGGTTAATTCTATGTTATCTTACTCGGGACTGAGTTAACGGCTTTTGGGGTGAAGCCATGTTAACGGCTTGTTATTTATTAAATAGAATTCCTAACAAAAGGAACAAGGTCACCCCATATGAACTTTGGCACCAAAAGAAACCAAACTTGAACTACCTTCGAGTTTGGGGATGTAGGGCTGTCGTGAGACTACCTCAACCAAAGATTAAAACTTTGGGAGAAAGAGGAGTTGATTGCATATTTATTGGATATGCATTGCATTCCAAGGCTTATAGATTTTATGTCATAGAACATAATGATTCTATACCGGTTCACACAATAATTGAGTCAAGAGATGCAATATTTGATGAGAGTCGTTTCTCTTCTATACATAGGCCAAAGGACTTAGTTCCAAGTTCAAGTGGAACAAATAAAGGAGACGACACGTTCGTTCCTCCTAACGAGTCACCGACGCTTCGTAAAAGCAAACGAGGGAGAATTGAAAAATCTTTCGGTCCTGATTTTCAGTTTTATTTAGTTGAAGGGTCAAGAGATGAGGTTGGTTTCCAATACTCATATTGTTATCTTGTTGATGAGGACCCCAGAACTTTTGATGAGGCCATGAAATCACAAGATGTTGCGTTTTGGAAAGAAGCGGTAAATGATGAGATGGATTCTATTGTAGAAAATAATACTTGGGTCTTAACGGATCTCCCACTTGGTTGCAAGCCTTTAGGCAGCAAGTGGATCTTCAAGAAGAAGATGAAAGTCGATGGAACAATCGACAAGTTTAAGGCTCGATTTGTTATTCAAGGCTTTAGACAAAGGGAAGGCATTGACTACTTCGATACGTATGCTCCTGTTGTTAGAATCTCTTCTATTAGATTATTAATTGGTTTAGCAGCCATTCATAATCTTGTGATCCACCAAATGGATGTTAAGACGGCGTTCTTGAACGGTGTCTTAGAAGAAGAGGTGTATATGAAACAACCCGAAGGATTTGTTATGCCTGGTCAAGAGCATAAGGTGTGTAAGTTGATAAAGTCATTGTATGGGCTAAAGCAAGCACCTAAGCAATGGCATCAAAGGTTTGATGAAGTTGTCTTATCAAATGGATTCAAATTAAATGTTGATGACATGTTGATCTTTGGCACAAACCTTAGACAAGTAGAACTTACAAAAGAGTTTTTGTCATCAAATTTTGCCATGAAAGACATGGGGGACGCGGACGTGATTCTTGGAATTCGAATCAAGCGTGAGAACAAAGGACTATCTTTAACACAATCACATTACATTGAAAAAGTGCTTAAAAAGTTCAATTATGAGAATTGTTCTCCCGTGAGCACTCCCATGGACGCGAGTGTGAAGCTTATGCCTAATATGGGACAAGCAGTATCACAACTCGAGTACTCACGAGTAATTGGTTGCTTAATGTATGCCATAACGAGCACTAGACCAGATATAGCTTATGCGGTAGGAAGGTTGAGTAGATACACTAGTAATCCTAGCACTCATCATTGGCAAGCTATAAGGAGGGTGCTCAAGTACTTGAAAGGAACGATAAATTATGGTTTGTCATATGTCGGATTTCCTTCAGTCTTAGAAGGATATTCCGACGCAAGTTGGATTACCAACGTGGAAGATCATTCTTCTACAAGTGGTTGGGTGTTCTTACTTGGGGGAGGTGCCATTTCATGGGCATCTAAGAAACAAACTTGTATTACAAGTTCGACTATGGAATCAGAATTTGTAGCGTTAGCTGCTGCAGGGAGAGAGGCAGAGTGGTTAAGAAACTTAGTCTCCGAGATTCCATTGTGGCCGAAACCGGTATCACCGATTTCTATCCATTGTGATAGTCAAGCTACTTTGGCTAAGGCTTATAGTCAAATGTATAATGGTAAGTCGCGACACCTGGGCGTTAGACATAGCGCGGTATGTGAGTTGATCACTCATGGGGTGATTACCATAGAGTTTGTTCGGTCTCAACAAAATCTAGCAGATCACTTGACAAAAGGACTAGCTAGGGACTTGGTGACCAAGTCAGCTAAGGGGATGAGATTAAAGTCCAGTTAAATCTTTAATGGTGGGATACCCAATTCCCCTCTAATACAACATTAGAGGTTGAATTCAATGTGGAAAGCCCACACTTAGAGATTGAAGCACTTGTGTATATCATCCCAAAGTAAGTGCTTAGACCTGCAAGAGAGGGTTAGGCTAAAGTTTTCTTTTTAATAGATCTTTTGAAAAATTGCATTTTGCAGGTGCAAGATGAAAAGTATCTACCTATATGGGTGTGAAGTGTAGCCGCTTCAAGAAGCTTGGACTTAGCTTTGTATATGCTCATGAAAGGATAAGGACACATGGCTTATAATAGTGTCAAGGATAAACACTTAGAGTAGTGTGTAAATTCGTGTGTGTATTATCTTCATGTACCCAAATGAGTTGAAAGGATTCAATCCGTAGGACATCCTGATTCTCGGGCATTTGGAATGTGTAATATCACTAATATGTAAATTCAATCCTTAGTGTTAGAGGGGGGATTAGCACCCCCTGGTTTAACTCGGTTCGAACCGAGACCGGTCCGATCAAGACCGGTTTACGATGGTTCGGATCAAAGATAAATCGGCCCGAAAAAACACTGGGCCGAACTCGGAATCTCGCTGAAAGCCCATCTCGGCTACCGACCTAGGCCCATCACAAGCCCGGCCCGTTACAACAGATAAAACCAGAATATTTCCTTTTCCCACCGATCTCGGAAAAGGAAATATTCTATCAGGAATTTATCCTTATCTCGGCGAGAAAACCGGAAGATTTCCTTTTCCTAATCAAACTCGGAAAAGGAGAGATCTTCCCTCAACCGCCTCCAAGACATTATAAATAGAGGAGGAGGTTCATTCATTCAAGACATCCACAACTTCCGCAGAGACAAAGAATAGAGAGAGAGCTAATTACCGACCTCAAGATCTTTTGTCTTTGCAAATCTCATTTACTCTGTTGTAACGCCGATATTGATCAATAAACGAGATTCCGACTAAAAGTACTGTTTTACCCCTTTTGTGCGATTTACGGATCAACACTTAGGACATTTACATTTATGCATGAGTTTGGTTTTTTGTGTTGTTGATTTCGTAAATCAAAAGAGTACACTTAAATGGGGGAGGAATGTTGGAGTTTTAAGTGTATCAATGGTAATATTATGAACCATTGCAACTATTGGTTTATGGTTAATTATGGTTACAATGTTACACGTACGGTTGCAAACGTACGTGACAACCGTTGGACTTTATAAATACTATGTTTCTTTGCCTCAAAAAGAGATATAGAAAGAGAGAAAGAAAACAGATTCACAAGACCAAAGATTGATAAAATCTTTGGTGAAAACACAAAACAAAATACAAAATCTCTATTTGTTTCTCTTGTATCTTAGCCTAGAACAAGAGAGAACTTTGATTGTCGTATCTTAGAAGGGATTTCGTGTAACCCAAGGCTTGAAGAAGGGTCGAAATACTCTTTAAGGAAAGTGCTTTTGAGCACGATTCAATCATTATCCAAGTTCACTGTACGTTACGATCCCGGAAATACAAAGTTTATACAACATTTCACCTTCACCTCAAATCCTTTTCTTAAAACACTTTCAAAATTGGTCATATTCAACTTCTTCTCTTTTACAACAAGTTGTAAAACACTTTTATAAAACATTTTAGAACGTTCACGGTGAAACTCTTACGGCAGGTAATGTTATGATAGTCAGGGTTTTCAGAAAAAGAAATAAGACATTTGTCAGGACATGTATAACTCGAAAAGTAAGGAAGCAAAGGATCGCAATGGTAGAATACAGTGATCTTCTTGTAGGTTGGCGAAAGGTCAAAAATCTGGGGAGGTAAGGTTTTGTTGGTGAATGCAGAGTAGCAAAAAGAACCTAGAAGTTATGGTCTGGCAAGTGTAAGAGTGTTAGATGTTTGATTTAGATGGAAAACAGAGTACACTTGGTCTGAGGTGATTAAAGAGGTACTGCTGTTTTTGTTGCAGTGAAGCTCCAGCGATGGATGGCCGCAACGTTTGTGACGAGCCCCTCTCCAGAATGGGAAACCGGCGGTGATGTTGTTCCCACAGTGAAACAGAGTCTCACACAATTCAAGTTTACTTGAAGAACAAGGAAGATGGTGGAATAAGGAGAAGAGAAAGAAAAAGACCAGTCAAGAAGTGGGGAGGTAATACATGTTTTGTTTGGTCTATGAACAGTGAGCCTTGTGATCAGAGGAAACAAAAAGAGAGACAAAGAGAGAGATCGATAAGAAGCAAGTAGAGAGGGTGAAGGTCGTAAATGACCAAGTCAAGGAAGGATAGTGACCGATACATGGAGACTTGGAGTCAATTATTAACCCTAAAAAAAAAAGAAATTGAGATAGAGAGAGGTTGATTTTTGGGTATTCCTCTTTTTTCCAAAACATTTTTTTGTGGTTTAGAAAAGTATCGAATTAAAGATTCAGTGGGAATGAGAGGGACTTGCGTCTCTTATCTCCTAAATATGTCTTGTCTTCATCCTTTATAGCGAACCAAAGAAGATGTAGGAGACTGGACAATTCAAAGACTTATGTGCATCCAAATGCTGTAATCTCTATAATATTATTTAAGAAAACATTTTTAAAAATGAACTTTGTTTTATAAGTTATTACATGAAATACCATTACAAATAATAAAGAATAATTGAAATAGGAAATGATATAATAGTCTTTTAAAATTATTGATTACAATATGGAAAGTATATATTTTGCATTAAAGAGGTTATTTATTACTTTATTTCTTAATTATTTTTAATACTATATATTTTAAAATAATAATCAATTCATATATATTCAAAATCTTGCTATATTTTTACTATAATTTATTATATTTTATTTGAATATATATCAAAACAAAAGTTGAAAATATTTTACTAATTTTATAAAAAGTTAGACACAAGAAAACTATTTTGTTTTAAGAGTTCGTAGACTAACCACAAAAATTAGAGTAATTTAACGGTGCATATTAGAGTTATGTTTTCAAAATTATAAGTTTTTGTGGGTTAGCCCGAATCATATTTTAGTTCACTCAAAACGGGTTAAATAGATAAATTATTACAAATCTCTATAATCTAATTTAAGAAGACATTTTTAAAAATGAAATTTGTTTTGTAAGTTATTAAATGAAATGCATTTACAAATAACAAAGAATAATTGAAATAGTAAATGATATAATAGTCATTTAAAATTATTGATTAGAATATAGAAATTATATATTTTTCATTAAAGAGTTTATTTATTATTTAATTTCTTAATTATTTCTAATACTATATTTATTAAAATAATAATCAATTCATATATATTCAAAAAACAAAATCTATGTAAAATCTTGCTATATTTTTTACTATAATTTATTATATTTTTTTATTATATATCAAAACAAAAGTTAAAAAATATTTTACTATTTTTATAAAAAGTTACACACAAGAAAACTTTTTTTTAAGAGGTCGTACACTAACCACAAAAATAAGAGTCATTTAACGGTGCATATTAGAGTTATGTTTTCAAAATTATAAATTTTTGCGGATTAACCCGAATAATATTTTAGTTCACTGCAAAACGGGTTAAATAGATAAATTATTACAAATTGACAGTTTTATCTATAATTATTAGTTAGCTATATTGTAAAATTTAGATAAAAGTAATTTTCTTAAAATTTAAAATAATTTCATTATAAAAAAATAGGCTGCGCTATAATTAGCGAGGGTTAAATCCTAGTTAAATATAGTATTTGGATGCAATATCCATATATTGTTTGTTTTATATTTTGGTTTTTGCGTCTAGATATTTCATTTAGATGCAATCTCTTGTTCGTTTGTATTATGGATGCATATAATATTAAAATGACTAAAAAGACATGTTTTTATGTAAATAACATTACTTTATGATATTAATTTTATTTCAACGAAATAGTTATCAAATTATATTATTAAATTATATTTCGACGAACAATGCTATTTTATAATTGTGGTGGAAAATGTAATTTTATGCTTTTGATGGAAAAATGGAATTTTGAGGTTTTAACAGAAAACATAATTTTGCGGGTTTAACAAGAAAATAGCATGTTTTGTGTTGAGGAAACAAAAAGAAAAGAAAAGAGAACGATCGATACGGTGAAGGTTGGGAAACAGAGCTAAATCATTGGAACGAGAGGGACTTGCCCGTAAACCAAGATCATACTATATATGTCTTATCTCATAAATATGCTTGTCTTCTATTTTTTTTTTTTTTTTTTGAAAGAAAGTAAAATTTATTCAACCAAAAAAACGATTTGTACAATGAATGTTACATCATGCTGAATTCTGAAATTTAGAAAGAATTTAGATTTGTTTCTTGTGGCGAACCAGAGTTATAAGCTATCGTCGTATTTGTGGTCACCTATGGCTCGAATCGAGAGAAATCTGTTTCTCACTTTCTTGTCTATGATCTTAGTTAGACGATCTGCAAGAATTGGATTTTCCCCGTGCTTCCGACTATTGCGTTCCCTCCAAATACTATAGACAGAAATCTGGAAGACATACCTTATGACAAACCCTTTTGTTCGCCCCATACTAGTGTCCTTCATGATATTGAGAAGCGAATTCCAGTCTGTCGAGAATCTTGTGTCGAGAAGACGTTCACTCAACTTCGTCCATACTGTCTTCGCATAGGTACATGAGAAAAACAGATGAGATCGAGTTTCCACCGGCTCTTGGCAGAATACACAGCCGGAAGTAGCTCCTACATTCCAGCTTAACATACGGTCTCCTGTGATGAGGCGATTGTGAATCGCTAACCATGTGAAGAAAGCAAACTTTGGTGTAGAGTGAGTAAACCAGACTCCCTTGTGCCAATCCACCAGATTATGAGTCTTGCGAATGAGCAACCAAGTTGCCTTAGCATCGAATTTTGGGGAGAACTTCTCATGATTCGATTTCCATAGTATGATGTCCTCTCTCGTCGCATCCCTTGTCCGTTTTTCCTCGTTCAAGGCGTCTTCTATTTCATTCAAAATTTCCGACCGATGACGACGCCTCCTTCGAGCATTCCAAGCATGCTCAACAGTTGCAGTCAAAGGTATGCCCATGTCTATAGCACCTCTCACACCTGTTATATCCAAGAGACATCCCATGTTAGACCATTTGTCATACCAGAATGACGTTGATATCCCATTTCCGAGATCTTTCTTATGTAGCTCTTTCGCAAGAGCCCTATATTTCAAGATCTTTCTTCACATCCAGGATCCTAGAGAAGTAGTAGGTTTAATCCCCCAGAATATCTCCTTTTTGATGATATTCTGTTGAATCCATTTTACCCACAACGATGCATGAGGTGAGAGGATTCTCCAGATCAGTTTGAGGCAACACACAACCATATACTCTTTTAATGCACGTATTCCCAATCCTCCTTCTTCTTTCCGTTTACACACGATGTCCCATGCAATTTTGGCTTTTTGCGGATTCAAATCTGGTCCTGACCATAGGAATGCCGAACAAAGCCTCTCGATTTCCCGTAGGCACTCGCTTGGGAGTTGATAAGCTGATAACCAGAAATTTGTGATGCTCATCAGAACATAGCGAATTAACTGCAATCGACCGGCAAATGACAAGAAGCGAGCAGTCCAAGAGCTGATTTGTTTCCTAATTTTGTCCAACAACGGTAGATAGTCATTTGATGACATTCTCTTCGTTAATAGGGGTAAGCCTAAGTAACGAACCGGAAGCTGTCCAGACTCAAAAGGAAAGCGCGTCTCGATTTCAAATCGTACACTCTCTGTAATCTCGGCAAGGTACATTGTAGATTTCTCCATACTTATTATAAGCCCTGAAATTTTTACGAAATCGTCAAAAACCTTGAGTATGCCTTCTATCGACCGTAATTTGCCATCTGTTAACACCATGAGATCATCAGCGAAACTTAGATGAGTAAAGCCGAGATTCTTACAGCGAGGATGGTATCCAACTTGTCTAGTACTGGCCGCTTGATCGAGAAGCTTTGAGAGAACATCCATGCTTATTACGAACAGGTATGGGGACAAAGAGCAACCTTGACGGAGACCCCTTTCACTTCTGAAAAAACCCGCAAGCTCCCCGTTTACTTGAACCAAAAAGGACGCTGTTGTCACACAGAGAGAAATCCAGTGGATGAATTTCGGAGGAAAATTCAAAGCCGTAAGCGTATTAATCAAGAAAGACCATTGAACCGAGTCGAACGCCTTTGATATATCGATTTTGATTGCACATCTTTCGGAGACCCCATCCTTATGGTAATCCCGAACCAGCTCTGTCGCTAATGACACATTCTCGATTAATAGTCTATCCGCAACAAATGCCGATTGATTCGCTGAAATGAATTTAGGCAATATTCCCTTCAACCGATTTGCAACGATTTTTGAGATAACTTTGTAGAGAACATTGCAACATGAAATGGGACGGTAGTCTTTCATCTCGGTTGCTCCTGTTGTTTTCGGAATAAGAGCGAGAATAGTTGAATTGATGCCCTTCGGTAAGAAACCATTTTCAAAGAAAGATTGGACAGCAATGGTGAATTCCTTTCCGACGATGTGCCAGGCCGCTTTATAGAATTCAAAAGTGTACCCATCTGGTCCTGGGGATTTGTTGTTTGGCATTGCGAAGAGAACCTTTCTAATCTCCTCCTCCGAGACAGTTCGGGTAAGCCCGCAAGCATCAGCTTCGGAGACCCGAAACGAGAGAAGGTTTTGGAGTCTTTCCACCGAAATGCCCTCGAAATCCTCTGGTTTATGTTGTAGAAACTCTCTGAAATATTTCTCAGCCTCTGTTTTTATTTCCTCTTGATTCACTTCCACTCTTCCATCCATACAATGAATCTCCCTTATCGTATTTTGGGCTTCTCTCGCAGTTACCGCTCGATGAAATGTCGTATTGTTCTTATCACCAACCTTCAACCAGTGCAGTTTGGATAAGAAACTTCTCCTCTAAACCCGACACCAAGTCCCATCTCTGATACGCCGTATGCTCTGCCTCCATCTCTTCCATAGAGGGATTTGATAGGTTCAGCTCTTGTTTTTAGCAGAGAGATGTATATGCCTCCTTTGTTTTTTTCGATAACTTTCCCAATCTCTCCTTCGCGAGCAGCCTTATATGCGGCTTCAAAGATTTGAGCTTCTTTGAAAATCGAAATAAAGATGAGGTCGACATGAAGATCGTCTCTGTCCCGCTCCAAAAATTATTTACTAGGGGTTCAAACTCTTCCATCTCAACCACCACGTTGACGAATTTGAAGGGCTTTTTGATCCGAACAACCTCGGCATTCAGATTAATTCTACAACGGAGATGATCTGAACAGCCACCAACTTCAAAAACGTTATAAGATTGAGGAAAATTTTGCAACCACTTATCATTAACAAGTACCCGATCAAGCTTCTTCCTAATCAAACCTTCGTCACGGTTGTTACACCATGTAAATAATGGCCCCTGAGAAGCCATATCGACAAGTGAGTAATATCGAACCATTTCCTGGAAGTCTCGCATTCCCCCGGTTATTGTAACACTCTCAGGATTCGAATTTTCTTCTAGATCCAAGATTTCGTTGAAATCTCCTTGTATAATCCACCGCTTGTTTCGAAGGATCGGAGAATTTTGATGATTCTTTCAAATCTCTCGATAGCTCCTTTCTCTCTTCACTGAAATTAGAAGCATAGATAAAAGAGCAGAAAAACTCCTCGGCTCTATCTTCCAATTTTACCGAACACGTTATCAATTGACCGCTTTTAAAAAATGGAGTGAGCCGAACATCGTTCTTCCACACCACCCAGATTTGACCGAGCCGATTAAACTCATAGTTTGTTAGAACCAACCGACCAGTCCTTAAAAACTGAACCACCGATTTTCTGAACTTTTGTCTCCTTCACCCTCGTCTCCAAAACGCATCCGAAAGCAAACCTTCCTCCTTGTACCCATCTTCTTACCACGGAATGTTTAGTTGATTTATTTAGACCGCGAACAGAAGAAACCCGACATACTTATTTCTTGTTGTTAAGTTTCCTTCGACTTGACACAGTTGGGATTTTCTCCTTCGTGTGTAAGCCAAGATAATTCGATTTTTGCTTGTTGATACCTTTTGAAGAACATTGAGATACTCGAACACTCTGTTCTCTCGAGGTCTCTTTTCCATGCCAATCTTGCTGAATTTGTGTTATCTCTCCTTCCTCCTTCTCCTCTTCATCTCCTTCTTGACACTCCCTCTCTTTATCAAGTATCGTGAATCTCGAAGGTGAAACCGCTGTGTTTTCGCTGATATGTGATTTTTTTCCAGATCTCCCAGTCTTCCCTGGCGAAATGGTTTCCCAATTTCCCTCCTCTACTTCTTCTCTAGTCTCCTCTACCAGGATCTGTTCTTCAACTGATATCGTGTTCTCGTCGGTATTTTCCAGAATCGGCAGCTTCAAATTCTCCTCTGCAACAGGCACATGTTCCTCTGTTGGTGCTGATACGTCTTTTCCGACTACTGGGATCATCTCACGATGCTCTGCAATCTCCTCTCCTATATTTCCTTGGTCTAACACACGATGCTCTGGAGCTCTGTTTCTTACTCCTCCCTTGACAGTACATACACTTTCTGAGTGACCCCATTTAGTACACCGAGAGCATTTGGCCGGTAACCAAGGATAGACAAATTCAACGTCCGCATCAACCCCCAACTTCGATTTGAATCTGTATCTTTTTTGGTAGCTCTTTTGCATATCAGCGTCTATAAAGACCTTAGCTTCTTCAAAACTTGAGCATAGCTCAATATCCGGGTGAAGACGTTTTGGATTGCCAACTGCACTTGCTATGAAGCTTATTCCTTCCCATGAAAACATCTTGTGTGGCACGTTTTTGAGCGTAATCCACATCAGAATTGTTTTGATTTCGGTTTCTTCCTCCTCTTCTAGCGGAGACCACTTCGAAACCACCATGGGGATATCTGCGATATTCCACATACCTCTTCTCAAAATTCGATTTCGAACTCCTGAATCTTTGATTATGAACTTGACTGTTGTTGCATTGACTACAAATACATCGATTCGAATCGACTTATCTCCAAGCGGCCATATCTTATTCACTATGACATATATCTTTGCAACGTGAGGAGCTGTAGATAGAAATCTTCCTTCCAATAAGTCTTCCCACAAAGGGACTGAACTTTGAATGATAGCATCTGGAATCTCCACCATAGCCTCCCCTTCGTGACTTGGACATCATGAATTGTTAAACTCGGTTTATTTTTGACGATGTTGACCCATGATTTCTCCGGTTGTTGCTGAATTGGATTGGTGTTGACTGCAGTTACCAGCGGCGGAGTGGCCTCCACCACCGGCGTCGACATTGCCGGCTGCTCCACTTTGCGTGCAAAGAAGAGAACCAGAAAATCCTAATCGCTTCTGGAGTCGCCTAACTCTTTGTTTTCTTTTCCTTCGTTCGTGTAAAAATGATTGGTCAAATATGCTTGTCTTCATTCTCTAAAGCTGTCCAAAGAAGATTTAGGAGACAAGTCAAAGACTTTTGAAACTCTATACTTACCTTATAGATCAAACGTTCTATTCTCTCTTAAAACTAAATTAAGTGTTTAGATATATCATATATGGATGTTTGACCAAGAACAAGCATTAAGGTTTAGGAATGACTCAGACAAATACACTCACAAATATTATCATCGAACTAAAATCAGAGGTTTTTGTGTTCATGCTTCCATTTAGAGATTAACTCTCAATACTAGATGAAAGAGGCTTCACTATATGATTTAAGGACTAATAGTCTTGATAAGATTGTTGTATTTGATAAGTTAGTGAGGAATTAAGGAAGAACTTCAAAAGGCTAGTCCTTTCAAAGATCAAATATTACCCTTCCGCAAAATCATTCATCAGAAGTCTTTGGAGCCGTGTAAAACGAAAACTTCCAACAAAAAAACAAAGAAAAAAACTTAATTATGAAGTATCTTGGTTTCTGATATGATATATGGTTTAGACTAAGAATTTTTGTGATTTTCTTTTTCGCAATTGGTTTTGATATTTTTCCTTTTAATTAGGTTTAAGTGTTTTACTTTTAATTTTAAGTTGTATTCCTATATAAAGATTTCTTATGATGAATAAGAAATCAACTTCCAACAATTAACCTTAATCTCCAAGAGAGAATTAGGGTTAAGAGGAAGCTTACGTTTAATTCTCTTTTCTTACTTTCACACTAACGCTAGATCTTTGGCTCATATCAATTTGGTATCAGAACCAATCGATTCGATGGACGACGGTGACGCAGCAGTTGCAGCGCAACTCACAAAACTGATGGAGATGGTGCAAGCCATTAACGAAAAATTAGATCGGTGGTATCCTACGGAGCCAAAGGAGCCTAACCACAACATAGTGTTGAAAGTTGCAGCTATGGTGGTTCAGGCAAAGCAACACGAGCTTCAAAACCAGGAGCCTACGGTGATAAAAACTGAAGCGCCGAAGGCTGAGACGAAGCAACTAAAGTTTTAAAACCCTTAAGTAGCAGCGATACCAACTGTTCCTTCTTCCGTCGAATCTAAATCGTTGGTGGAAGTGACGAATAGAGAGGAAATCATGCAGGCCATGAATTCCAATATTCTCTTTGTTGCTCCGATGGTGAAGGATATGTCCTCAACCAGAATCTTTCTTATTTTACTAAAACCAGAATCTCAACCATGGGAAAAACTGTATGAGACACGGTCTTTAGGGTTGGGGATAGAAGGAAGAAAATTTCATAAGTGTAAGAAGCTGATAAATGAGAATGCATACAAGATGTTCTACTTCTACAACATGATTCTAGGGAGAAGGAAAAGAAAGAAAAAGATGCAGTCAAAGCAGCATGTGGCTTTCAAACACCCAAAGGTGGAAGTTAATGGCACTATAAGATATACACCAAATATATGCAATTACTTCTCATATATGTGTATTTACTTTCTGTATATTTCCTTACCTTCCTTGACTCTTCTCTCTTGTATAAAGTCTCTACTCTCTGTTAATAAGAATCATTCAATTCCATATCATAATATGGTATCAGAGCCATAACAGGCAGAATTTCCCTAATTTCTCTCTTCTTCTTCTTGAGTCTTCTATTCTTCTCCTCCTACGTTCTATCTTTCTTCCCGTGTCGTTGATTTTTTTTTCTTCTCCAACAACCATGTCTCTCGAAACTTCCTCTGCTGAGAACACTACTATCTACAACTCTGAAAATCCTTCAAGCAACCCAATCTCCATTAACATATCGAACATCACCAAGCTCACAAATCTCAATTATATCATGTGGAGTCGGCAGATCCGCGCACTGCTCGAAGGGCACGAACTACATGGGTTCCTTGAGGAAACTAACACCACGCCAGCTCCGACAATCATCGCCAATGGTCAAACGACGCCTAACCCAGCCTTCGCTCCATGGAGACGCCAAGATCGGCTCCTCTATAGTGCTCTAATCGGAGCGATTTCACAATCGGTTCAGTCCGTCGTATCCACTGCAACAACAACCGGTGAAATCTGGACCCTCTTGGAAACGACATTTGGAAAACCAACGCGTGGTCATATCCGACAGCTGAAATACCAGATCAAAACAACCACCAAAGGTACCAAATCAATCCATGAATATCTGCGTTTAATCAAAGGGAAAGCAGATGACTTGGCCTTGTTGGGCAAGCCCTACGATCCTGATGATCTCACAGAAGATATTCTTGCTGGCTTGAGCGAAGAATATAAACCTGAAATTGATGCTGTTAATGGACGCGATACTCTGATATCCTTCTCTGAGCTACATGAGCGACTTCTCAACAGAGAAGCAATGATTCTATGCAAAGGAGAAACTGCTCCAACTGGTCCAATCACAGCCAATGCTGCGGATACTCGCCCACGACAACAAAATCAGACCAATCATTGGAGAGCCAACAACAACAGAAACAACAACTCGCACTTTCATCAGAATCCAAACAACAACAACCGCTCCTCACGACAGTATCTGGGACGTTGTCAAGCATGTGGAACACAAGATCACAGTGCCAAATATTGTCCTGAGTTTCGTATGGTTCGTGGTTCGTCACCACAGTGGCAAAATCCATCACAAACTCAGTCATGGCAGCCAAGAGCAAACATAGCCACAACATCTGGATCAGATTCGTCAACATGGCTTGTGGACAGTGGTGCTTCCCACCATATGACATCGGACCTTGCCACTCTTTCTCTCCACACACCATACAATGGTGGTGACGATGTCCTCCTTGGTGATGGATCGGGTCAACCAATCACTCATACGAGTTCTTTATCTCTTCCTTCTCTTAATAATCCATTCTTTTTAAATGATGTTCTTTGTGTTCCATCTCTTGATAAGAATCTGATATCTGTTTTTCAATTATGTTCTACTAATGGGGTTGCTGTTACCTTTACACCAACGTATTTTCAGGTCCGCGATCTGACTACGGGGGCGCTTCGTTTGGAAGGCAAACCTAAGGACGGCACTTATGTGTGGCCGAAACAACCATCTTGACACCCTCCTTCTCTTGCTTATGCTTCGGCTATTAAGACATCCATGTCGGATTGGCACTCTAGATTAGGCCATCCGGCATTACCTATTTTACAAATTACCATTTCCAATTTTAATTTACCGTTGTCTTCAAAAGTTTTGTTGAACAAGCCTTGTAATGCTTGTTCTATTAATAAAATGCACAAGCTTCCTTTTTCTACATCAACGCTTATTTCGTCACAACCTCTTGATATAGTTTTTTCTGATGTTTGGACATCCCCTATGGTTTTCATCGATGGTTTTAAGTACTACGTTATTTTCGTTGATCATTTTACAAGGTATACTTGGCTATATCCGTTAAAACAAAAATCTCAGGTTTTTGATGTTTTTCAAAAGTTTAAAGCGTTGGTTGAAAATTGATTTCAATCAAAGCTAAGAACTCTTTATACAGACAATGGTGGAGAATTTGTTGCTCTCGCCACTTTCTTATCATCGAACGGTATTTCTCATTTCACAACACCGCCTCACACGCCGGAGCACAATGGCATAGCCGAGCGTCGACATCGTCATATTGTCGAAACCGGTCTTGCCCTCTTGTCTCATGCGTCAATACCTAAGTCATATTGGACTTATGCATTAGCCACGGCAGTTTATCTTATAAATCGTATGCCGACTCAAAATCTTTCTCTACAATCACCTTTTCAATGTCTTTTTCGACAAGCTCCTAATTATTCAAAATTAAGAATTTTTGGTTGCTTATGTTTTCCATGGCTTAAACCATATGCATCACATAAATTAGATTCTAGATCAACTCCTTGCGTCTTTTTGGGTTATTCAACTACACAAAGTGCATATTTTTGTTTGGATCGAACAACATCTAGAATATATACCTCACGACATGTTGTGTTTCATGAATATGTGTTTCTCTTCTCTATGTCTAATCCTATAACTTCTGTTTCTTCATATGCGACGGATAGTGCAGAATCTTCTAACGCAAACAGCCCCGTGATCTCCACGGTCCGTGTCTTCTCGTCTCCGCCGTCTCATCCGCGTCTCTCACCGATCGTTGCCTCGCCTTCGGTTCCTCCACAACTAGCAGAAACACCAACGTCACATCCAAATATTGGAACAGAGGCCCAATTACAGTCAGGGGCCCAACCTGAATTGTTGGCCCAACAACAGACATTGTCATCTACTCAAGTTGCTGCAACGGAGCCACCACAACCCGAAACACCTGCACCAGTTGTTGCCCCAACATTAGCTCAGCCACCAGCACCAATTCGAGCTTCCACGAGACAACGAAAGCCAGTTCAAAAGCTTAACCTCAGCGCATATGTTACACCAATCTCTGAAGTCGAACCTCGGACAGTGGCACAAGCTCTTCGCGATCCACGATGGCGCAAGGCAATGGGAGTCGAAATGGAAAATCAGATTCGAGAACACACATGGGATTTAGTATCGCCAATCACCGCAGCTAATATTGTTGGTTGTAAGTGGATATTCACGATTAAACGACATGCTGATGGATCCATTGACAGGTTCAAGGCGAGACTTGTAGCGAGAGGATTTAATCAACGTCCTGGAATCGATTATCATGATACTTTCAGTCCAGTAATCAAACCGGCTACCATCAGACTTGTGCTCAGCATCTCCGTCTCCAAAAATTGGCAGATTCGACAGTTTGACGTAAACCACGCGTTTCTCCAAGGGAAGCTTCACGATGAAGTATACATGACACAACCACCGGGATTTGTGGACAAGGATAATCCACAAGCAGTATGCAAGCTTCGGAAGGCGATCTATGGCCTAAAACAAGCCTCGAGGGCTTGGTACAACGAATTGAAAACCTTCTTGCTTCAATCCGGGTTCATGAATTCATTAGCTGATGCTAGTCTCTTCATCTACAAAAAGAATGGCATTCTCCTCTACATGCTGGTTTATGTGGATGATATCATCCTCACGGGAAATAATCACCACCATCTCAATCTCTTTATCAATTCTCTTTCAAACAGATTTTCACTCAAAGATTTGGGAACTCTGTCTTATTTCTTAGGTATCGAAGCTCTTCATTCCTCCAAGGGTCTATTACTAACTCAGCGTCGCTATATTGCAGATTTACTTTACAAGACAAAGATGACGGACTGCAAATCAGTAACCACGCCGATGTGTCCCACAACAACAATTACAATCGCAAGTGGAGTTCCAATGGAGGATCCAACCCAGTACCGAGCAGTAGTGGGCAGCCTTCAATATCTCTCTCTGACTCGCCCCGACATATCATACGCGGTGAACAAAATGTCTCAATTCATGCACAAACCTACGGATGAACATTGGCACGCGGTGAAGCGGATACTGCGATATCTCTCGGGAATACAATCATGTGGAGTTTTCTACTCCAAAGCCAACACACCTACTCTACACGCATTTACCGATGCGGATTGGGCAGGTGACAAAGACGACTACACTTCCACGGGGGCCTACATCGTCTATTATGGAAGACATCCAATTGCTTGGTCATCAAAGAAACAAAAGGGTGTAGCGAGATCATCAACCGAAGCTGAATATCGAGCCATAACATCAACTGCTTCTGAGGTTTGCTGGATAACGTCTTTACTATCAGAATTAGGCCTCAAACACACGACTACACCACCAATATATTGCGACAATATTGGAGCAACGTACTTAGCCGCGAACCCGGTATTTCACTCACGCATGAAACATCTAGCTCTTGACTATCATTTTGTGCGCAATCTTGTACAATCGGGACAGGTCCGTGTTACACACGTCAGTTCCGCTGATCAGCTAGCGGATGCTCTTACGAAGCCCCTACCAAGAACACGGTTCCAACAGCTATCGGACAAGATTGGACTCGCTACCGACGATCCATCTTGCGGGGGCGTATAAGATATACACCAAGTATATGCAATTACTTCTCATATATGTGTATTTACTTTCTGTATATTTCCTTACCTTCCTTGACTCTTCTCTCTTGTATAAAGTCTCTACTCTCTGTTAATAAGAATCATTCAATTCCATATCATAATAGGCACTAATCCATGACTTGCTTGAGGGGCTACAAAGAGAGGATAACTGGGTGGGACCTTTGGGAAGACGTAGGGAAACTGCTAGAGGCATACCTTGAGTTGGAGCTTGAGGACAAGCTCCTAGTCGAGGAGGGGAGTAATGATACGATATATGATTTAGACTAAGAATTTTGGTGATTTTCCTTTTCGCAATTGGTTTTGATATTTTCCTTTTTAATTAGGTTTAAGTGTTTTCCTTTTATCTTTTAAGTTGTATTCCTATATAAAGATTTCTTATGATGAATAAAAAATCAACTTCCAACAATTAACCTTTAATCTCCAAGAAAGAATTAGGGTTAAGAGAAAGCTTACATTTAATTCTCTCTTCTAATTACTTTCACAATAACATCATATTATACCGATAGTTTCTCTTTTGTGGAGTTTCATGCGTGTATTTTCTTACTTTAACTAATGAACTAAAATCTTGATATCATGTTTGAATGTAACGCTAACGCATCAAACGTTTTGTCCTGCCACAAATATATGTATCAAACATAAATTACAGACAGTATATATATACTATTATAGCGGCCTCTGATTTGGAAGGTTAAATAATTTTTTTGGGATTCTGCTGCTGGTGTAGTAAGTTTGGATGTCCACAGTCTTCTTTCGTTGCTTTGGTGTCTTTTGCTTCCCTTTTCATTATGAAACTGATTGTAACAATAGCTCTCCACACAAGAAAGGTTATTATGCATTTTTCTGAATGCTAGTCGCTAAACTCTCTTGTTGGTATTTTTAGGGAGCTGCATGCGGATGAAGTAGTTGATTGTTCTCATGGAAGACGGTCCTGAGAACTCAGCAAAGAGAGGTATGAAATTTTGTGGATGAGTAAAGGCGGACAATTCGACCTTGAGCTCTATCCAGATTTCATTAGATATCTGAAAAAAATTGTTGTAACATTTGGCAAAAAAAAAACAAGCAGAGCAAGCTGCTATTGAGGGAGATGGCTGATATGTTTTTTATGTATGATTTCTAGAGTTATGTAGTATGGTGACACGATGGGTCAATATGGAACGTAGATATAATAGGCTCCATGGAGGTTTCTTTCTTTATGCGATATTCATGGAATATACTTCTGTGTAAACAGAAATATCCTCAGAAAGTGTAGACGAATCTTGAAGAGGAGCTGGTGGAATTTGCAAAACAGGCCTAGGTGGGACTTCAAGAGCATCCAAGTTTCCTTCCATCATCTCCACAACTCTGTTCATCGGTGGGCGATCTGATGGGGAAGACTGAATACACCACAAACCCACCAAAGTTATCTTCTTTGCTATCTCCTCTTCTTCGCAAGTGATTCCATCCTCGTTCAGCCTTCCATTCATTCCCTTCTCAAGATCCTTATATATCCATTCAGGAAAATACATTGAGCTTGGATTTGATGCAGAGTTTTGATAAGATCTTTCTTTGTTCCTTGCTCCTATCATCTCAAGGACCAACATTCCATAGCTATACACATCTGACTTGTGGGACACCCTACCGTACATTCTTGAAAAAACTTCAGGTGCAATGTACCCTATCGTTCCTCTGGTGTCCAGTAGTGACAAGATGCTTTCTTTCTTCTTGCAGAGCTTAGCAAGGCCAAAGTCTGAAACTTTCGGGCAAAGATTGTCATCTAGCAGTACATTATGTGGTTTTATGTCGAAATGTACAATCCTTTCTTTGCAGCCATGGTGCAAGTACTCTAGACCTCGAGCAATGCCTAGAGCGATGTTGTATAGTGTCGTCCAGTCCAAATTCGTTGAGGTCCTTCTCGAGATGAACCTATCAAGAGATCCGTTTTCAAGAAATTCATAAAGAATTGCTCTCTTGGAACCTTCAGAGCAGAATCCAAGCAGGTCAACAATGTTGACATGAGAAGTTTTGCTCATGCTCGAAACTTCATTGATGAAGTCTTCCCCATTACCCTTTGAGTCTTTCAAAAGTTTCACCGCAACATCACGACCGTCACAAAGGGTTCCTCTGTAAACCGTTCCAAATCCGCCTTTCCCAACTACTTCGGCGAATGACTTTGTAATTATTTTTACCTGCGCATAACTATAGTGTTTTAGTGGAATAAGGGCCTTTAGATTTTGTTGTCCCAGATCATCTGATGATTCCCTTAGACAAGTGATGACAAAGAACAAGATTCCGACCATAAGAAAGCTGACCACTGATACCCAAAGGAATCCTAGAGATGAAAACAAAAACAAGGTTTAAAATTATGATGTTGCCTTATAGTAAATCATAATCAAATCTGGTTTATTGAAAGAAAAGAAGAAGGGTGAGAGTACCTATTTTCGCTTTAATAGAGAAGCCTGCATCAGGAAAAGATCAGTTGGAAATGACAGAACTTTGCAAAAGAGGTGGTTTTGGTAGAAGAAACATGTATAAGCAAGAAATCTTAATTACCCCAAAAGAGATGGTCACAAATATGGTTATGATCCCAACCGTCACAGTAGCAGACAAACCTGCTTGAGACTATGCACATCGAACAATCTTCGTTAAGTCCAAGCTTGAAACCCTCTTCAAGAGCTTTCTTCAGATTATCTGGAGTCGGAGTTGTCTCTAGTGTATCCAGCGCGGGTCTAGAAGCGGGAATACTGACATTTCTTCTACAGATTCCCTTGAATTCGTTTAAAATGCCACTAACCCCTCTAAGTAAAGGGGACGAGAGGTTTCTACACCTATTTCTACACATTTCTTATAACACTTTCCAAATGTGTCAAATTGAACTCTTTCTCTTGTGGAAGAAAACTCGTAGGAAGGTTTACGGTGAAACTCTCACGGCATGTGTTATGATGTTCAGGGTTTTCAGACACTGAGATAAGACCTATTTTAGGACATTCATAACTCGAAAGGTAAGAAAGAGAGGGGTCGCAATGGTAGAATATGTTGACACTCTTATAGGTTGGCGAAAGCTCGAAAACTTCTGGAGGCAAGGTTGCATTGGTGAACGTAGAGGAGCAAAAGGAACCTAAAAGGTCTGGTCTAGCAAGTGTAAGAGTGTTAGATGTTTGATCTATTTGCAGAACATAGAACTCCTCGTTTGAGATGAATAAAGAGGTGATGTTATTGATGCAGTGAAGCTCCAACAATGGATGACCGCAAACTTTGGGACGATTTCCACCCGAGAAAGGGAAACCAGCGGTGACGTTTCCACACTGGAACAGAACCTCACACCACCCAAGTTCTTTTTTACTTGAAACACAAGGAAGGTGGTGGAATAAGGAGACGAGGAAGAACAAGACCAGACAAGAAGTAGGGAGGTTGTACATGATTTGTTTGAGAACTATGAGCATCGTGTCTTTTGGGTTTGGGTTTGGTTTTGTGTTGAGGAGCAGCCTATTGAGGAGAGGACGTGATTTAAGCAGAGAGAAAGAGAGAAATAATCATAAAGATGAGGACCACGTCAAGTATTGAGGAGAGGACGTGATTTAAGTTACAAAAGCGGAGACTTGAGATGTCAGTATTAGTTTACTTTGAAGGACTTTTTTTCTTTGTTTCTTCTTGTTTTTCTCTAAGCTAAACATTGAAAGACCTCTCTCTTACGATTTTATATATTTTTACGGAAATTTCCAGAACATTATATGGTATGCATGCTTCATGATATAGCATTTTGTAAAGTGTCAGCTGAAAAAACATAAGATGGGATCACAAAGAACTTCCATATGATTGTACATAGAATAAGTCATTGTGTTCTCCTCTGTTTTGTTCACATGGAAGTCAAACTGTGAAGAGGAAGAAAAATGACTGGGCGACAAAATATTAAACATTAATTAATATTATAAATTATTAAACATTAAAGAAAAGTATATATATATATATATATATATATATATATTTATTTAAATACAGTTATATAANAATCTTAAATACTAGGCTCAAGAGGCCATGGTATGTTAGAACACTTTTATTGTTAACTTAATTAAATAATTGTGTTATTTTAAAAAAAAACACAATTATTGTATTTGTATTGTATCGATTTGTGTCAGCCCTGGAGAGCCTCCTTCTTTTTTTATAGGGTAGATTAAAAAAAAAAAAAATTGTATCGATTTTTCCATTATTTGAAAATCTACACAATTAATAGTATTATTTTTCTCAATTGTAAATATTAATGTGAGAGACCCCAGTTAAGGTGCTCTTAGTATAAGATATATTATTTTTTAGTATAAGATATATTGTTGGTCATTTATTTTTTCATTGTTCATTCAATTACGATCTTTTGAGGTGGTATACTTAATTCGAACCCCCTTTGTCCTTTCATTGGTTTTAAGACACGGTAACTCTTCCTAACACGGTTCAAAGCTCCAATTCAAAATAGTTCACTGGCCTCTCACGACTCATATAGCGTGAAAGGAAGGCTCAAATTTATATTAATATATAGATATATACAGTGACGGATCTAGAGAAAAAAATGACCGGGGCCAAAATATTAAACATTAATTAATATTAAAATTATTATACATTAAAGAAAAGTATATATATAATTTTTTAAACTACAGTTACNTAAAAGGATTTAGATAAGATGGAAATAATTTTTTTGTAAATTATATATTAAGAATTTTAGCTATTTAATTATATAAAATATTATCTCTCTCTGATTCAACTCATATATACTAAAATTTGAGCTATAAGAAATGTATTTACCTTTATTTATTAATTTATAAGATCATTATCTATGTTATGAACACAATTGTTATCAGTTAAAATTAAAATCTTAGATATAAAAAATTACAAAAACTGCAAATCTAATAATCTCACACAAGTCATAATAGTAAAAACAAGAGAAGTCTTTTTAAAAAGAGTATTATCACTATCTATCCTTCATTAATAACAAAATTAGTTTTTAGTAAAAATTAATTGCAAAATTAGGTAAATAGAAAAAGAAATAAAATTACACCATAAATATCCTTCTTTTTCCAAATAAATACAACAATGTCATTGACTGAAAATTGCTGAAAACTGTGTTAGCAACTAATAAAGCCGGCGATACTGTTCACCAACCATCTTGTCGATACTTTTCATCCCGCTGACACTGTTCATTTACTACAATAATATATGGTACTTGTTAACGTGCTATCCGACACTTGTTATCGTGCTAACAATAATAACAAGTATCATATATTATTGTTAGCATGTTACAAGTATCATATATTATTGTTAATACATTAACATACTATGTTAACACATTACAAGTATTTGATATTATTGTTAGCACGCTAACAAGTATTGGATATCACGTTAACAAGTATCATATATTATTGTTAACACGTTAACAAGTATCATATACTTTTGTTAGTACGTTAACAAGCATCATATATTATTGTTAATACGTTAACATACTATGTTAACACATTACAAGTATTTGATATTATTGTTAGCATGCTAACAAGTATCGGATATCACGTTAACAAGTATCATATATTATTGTTAACACGTTAACAAGTATCAGATACTTTTGTTAGCACGTTAACAAGCATCATATATTATTGTTAGCACGCTAACAATTATTGGATATTATGTTTTCCGGTGATGAATAGTATCATCAATTTTGGATGAACAGTGTCAATCGGGGGCGATGAACAGTACCGCCGGTATATACTCCTGCTTTTAGATCAATGACATTAGTATAATAAAGAGAAAGAATAAGGATGTTTTGGTCTAAATTTTTTTCTCTTTCATCTTCACCTAATTTTCAAATTAACATTACCTTTCACCTAATTAAATGGTCAACTAGATATATACACTAAAATCACCCTTTTAAAAACAAGAGAATTTTTTTAATCATTATATATTGTATATGTGTTTGGTGAAAACAATAATATAGATGGACTTGACTAAAAGTGTGTGTATATTAAATGTCCAGTATAAATTAGTATCAATTCAAATTTTGAGGAATGGAAAAAAGCAATGGGGGCATAATATTATTTTAACGTAGCTGAATTAACGTGAGCTATAACAAAATTACATTGGTTACAAAATTATGAGTGGGTGCACTTGCCCCCTCCTTGTTGAAGGTGGATCCACCCCTGACTAGGTTGACTTTGTGTGATAAATTATGTTTTTACCGGTTTCTAACTTTTTGTTTTTGTGTCTTTCATCACGCCAAAGTGTCATTTTAGACATTTATCAAAACATTTAAGGTCTTAGGTCACTTTGGGAGAGAATAGCCATTTTGGGTGCAAATGATCATATGAAGATGCAAAATCATGCGGAGCCGTCAGAGGTTTAACATTCGTTTAAGATCTTCCCACCGATGGATCCAGATCAAATTTGGAATCACGATAGAGAATTCAATTAGCTTTCATTTGGAAGTGGTTTGAGGCCATTCCAACGGTGCGATCAAACATTATGCCAGTTTTCGCGAAGGTAGTCTAGTCTAGCGAGTAGAAGAAGCATGTGCAGGAAGGGACAACAGATCGACCGATCCACCTATGGGAGCGATCAATCGGACATTTCGCAGACATTCTTCAGATCGATCAGACTCATCATGATTGATCATTTAAGCACAAATCGACCGATCCACACTCTGGATCGATCGATCTACCTCCCAGACGAAAAAGGTAATTTTTGACTTCCTGTTTTGCCTTGGAATCATCCCAACTCGACCTAATCCGACCCTAGACCTATTTATACTTATTTTAAGCACTTTCTAAGGCTACATTTTATTTTTCTACAGACTTTGTATCTATTTCTATGGGGAGACGAATCTCTAACTTACATTTTTGGACAAGATTTTTGAACCCCAATTCATTTATTTTATTGGATTATGATTTATTCTCCATTTCTTTGCATGTATACTTTGATTATATCTGAGTAGATCCATAGTTAGGTTTTAGGGTTTCAAAGCTCAAAGATCTCAGGAGGCAAGGTTGTGGTATTGAATGTTACGCAGCAAAAACAGCCTAAAACGTTCTGGGAAATCTAAGAGTATTAAATGTTTGATTTATATGGAAAACGTTGTACTCATGGCTTGAGATGTTTCGAGAGGTCTCCATCAACGAATAACCAGCGGCGATGTTCCCACACTGAAACAGAGTCTTTCACCATCCAAGCTCTTGTTTACTTGAAGAACAAGAGCAAGAGGATGAAACATTTTCTTGCATGATCCTCTTTTTTCAAAAAAAATTTCTTGGTAAATCAAGGAATTTTATTTTGTTTTAGTTTAATGGAATTAAATATTTAGTGGGAATGAGAGGGACTTGCCCGTAAAACCAGACCATACTATCTCCTAAATCTGTTTGTCTTCATCCTTTAAAGCTGACCAAAGAGGAATTATGAGACTGGAAAAGTCAACAGTTTGAAAGTTTGAACAAGACTTAAGTTGAAAGTTTCACTTAAACATGTATAAAAGATGTTTGAACAAGAACAATCAGTATATTTTAACAATGAGTCAGACCAAATACACGTCCGAACATCATCGAACTAAAATTAGGTGGTTTATGTGTTTTTTTAGTCCCCTAAATGTGTTCGTTAATACCTGCAACATACTTTCTTCTCTATTCATACCGTCTCCAGAGAATTGAGAGATTAACTCTCACAAATAGATGAAAGAGGTTTTATGCTTTCATCCCTCTTCTTTAATTATGAAACCGAATTTTCACATAAGCGTTACTTACAAGATGGTAGAATTTCCAAGAAAAAAAATCAATGTATGTTCAATGATGCTATCATGCATCTGTGTTGCCTAAAGATGCGTTATTGGACTAGAAACATTTAGCTAGACATGAAGTTTTTGAATACAAATCACTGAAGACTATTGTTTGTTGTCTGAGAGTGAACTAGGCATCAAATAATTAATTGTTCCAATAAAAAAACCTGGAAGTGAGAAGTCTTGGATAAGCATTTATAATCTTGGTGACCACAATAATTAAAAGCTTTACAAAACAGGTTGTTTAAATGAAACTAAAATTCTTGATACCATCTTTGGGTGTAACGGCTCTAGCGATTTGTCATGAATTTCCCTTGGTTAATCCGGAATGTAGATAGTATATCACATTTCTTGAATAAATGTATTGTTGCTTTCGTTCTTTGATAGGTTTCAAGAAGGCTTACTGGATCATCATTCTGTGTAAACCGAGATTACCTCCGAAAGTATTGAAGATTCTAGAAATGTTGGTTTGGGAATTTGCAAAACAGGTGTAGGAGGGACTTCAAGAGCATCCAAGATTCCTTCCATCATCTCTACAACTATATATGTTCATGGATGGCCGATTTGATGGACATGACTGAATACACCATAAAGCCACCAAGACCATCTTCTTTGTGATTTCTTCTTCTTCTCTAGTTAGTTCATCCCCAAAAAGCTTACTATGTATTCCACTTTCAAGATCCTTATAGATCCAATCCGGGAAATAAATCGAGCTAGTGTTAGAAGCAGCGTTTCCGACTATATCTTTGTTTGTTGCACTGCTCATCTCGAGAACCAACATTCCATAGCTGTATACATCCAACTTGTGAGACACACTTCCATAAACTCTGAAGATCATCTCTGGTGCAATGTACCCTATCGTCCCTCTTGTGTCCCAACAATGACATGATATGCTCTCTTTCTTCCCGCGAGGCCAAAGTCAGAAACTTTGGAGCAAAGATTGCAATCCAACAACACATTCTGAGGTTTAATGTCGAAATGCAAAATCTTTGTTTTGCAGCCATAGTGAAAGTACTCAAGACCACGAGCAAATCCTAATGCAATCTCATAAGGCCTCCTTCTCCATTAAGCACTTGAAGAGGCCTTTGTTGAGATAAACTGATCCAAAGACCCTTTCTCTAGAAATGCATAAACAATCATTCACTACAAGAAATTCGCGTATTATTAGCGCCTGGAAAACGATATCTGACAAAGACATAGCGTTTTAAAAAATGCTCTATCATCCAAAGAATATTCTTTTGGATCCATCATAGCAGAATCCAACCAAAGAAACGATGTTAACATGGGATGTTTGGCTCATACTGGCGACTTCATTGATGAAGTTTTTGCCATTTTTCTTTGAGTCGTTCAAAACCTTGACCACAACCTTCACGACCATTAGGAAGGTTTCCTTTGTAAACAGTTCCAAATTCTCCTTTCCCAACTACGTAAGCAAATGAGTTTGTAAACCTCTTCACATCATTGTAACGATAATGTTTCAGCGGAATAAGAGCCTTGTTATTCTTTCTTCTTTTGTTGGGGTCAATCGCAAATGTCGACGGGGAAACATTTGGGTGGGTCCGTCATAATCCAAACTGACTCTGATTGGTTCGCTCTTCAGCGAGAAATCCTCTTTTCGGTTATCGTCGTCTTTATACACAACCAGGTCCTGGACATCCGAGGTGAGACTGTTGAAATCCAGACCTATGTGATTGCCTATTGTATTAGTGCCATCTCTGAATCCTCGTACGATGTCGAATTCAACTGCGAAAACGTGATTCGTTGAATTCCTGTCGTTCTTTTCGTTGAAAAGTCTTGAGTATTTTCTTGATTCGGCGCCTAGATGGTTAGGGGTGGGAGATAGAGTGAAGGTGAAGCCAAAACTTCTGTTGCTTGAGCTGGAAGGGACTATGAAGAAGACGAAAAAAGTGCTAAAATAACGAACTTTGGCTTAGAGAGGTTGTTATGGTCAAGCAATCTCACCTGTTTGTTGTAGAACGCAGTCCCAGTGACATTTGACTTTCGATTGGTGAGTCTCAATAGTCCATTGGTATGATGGTCGCATATCCTTCTGTTTGAATCTCCAACTTGTTTTCGTTAAAACCTCAGAACATGAACTCTGTTATTTTCTGAGCTTGAACATAGACACTCAAAAACTGGAAGAGCATGAATAAGAGTGAGGCCATGGATTAAGACATATGAAATCAATACATAGAGATGATTATTGAGATTTAGGGGTGTATTGAACTGAGTATTTAGAGTGATTTGAATTAAAATGACAAATTATATTTTATGCAAACATGGATTTTAAAAAGCATTCTAAATACAAATGTTATTGGATACATGATTTGTAAATGTCTCTTAAAATTCACTGTTATTGAAAATTATTGAATGGTAATCAAATGAATATTATTGATGCAGATTATTGAGCATATATACAAAGAGAGACATATCTCTAAACAACATTAACAATATATAACATTAACTAAATGAGCAATTAGAGGAGATGACATGATATGAGGAATATATGTTTCCATATTCTATCACACCCTCTCAAAACGGACGGCAATGAGATAGTGCATAAAGGATCGAAAAAATTACATTTTCATATTCGGATTGGGATTGCCATAGATCAATTAATGTATGAGTTATTTGTTTTGAGTTGTTCTATTTGTTATTCATTTTTTGGAATTTTTTTGTAACTTGTATTGATTTTGCCTACTTAGTTGTCTTCTTGATCAAAGCTCTGATGGAATAAAATAAAAATAAAAGAACGGAATGAGAAAGAGTTCACTCATGGATTGAGAAAGATGACTATAATGAAAGAAAAATGACTATGTGTAAACCAATCTTCTCAGATACAAAACAATGTTTGTTATTTCAATATTATTTGCATAGACCCCTAAGTATGAGAATTAAATCATCATCGCTTAGGTTTATGATCTCATCTGGCTTTATCTCTTCAAGGTAAAATTTACAAAAAGTATATTTGCTTTGTTCGTTTTTTGTTATTATAAATTTGTTTCAAAGTTCATTCCATATTCATATATTGTTTTGGTTTCAAAATTGTTTTTTTTATAGATACGAGAGCAAGAGTTATGTTTATTACATTGATTTTCGATTTGTAGATTAAATTGAAATTTTGTATTGAATAAAGTAGCGAAGGAAAGAGAATAATTTTTGATTTTTTTTGTTTTTTTGTTGTTTTTATAGAAAACATATATAACGAGAATGAAAATGAATATGATGAAACATTTGGGTGGTGATATATCATGGTTTTTACCCGTTTTAGGTCATGATATAAGTCCTTTTTAGATTTTTTTCTAGTATTTTGGAGTCTTTTAGAGTCTTTTCAGTTTTTAAGTACGTTTGGAGCATTATTGGAGATATTGAAGCATTTTGGAGCTTTTTGGAGACAACCAGAGATCCCGTAGCTGAGACACCGATTTGAGGCCTGAGTATCGATCGATACACTTATGGTATCGGTTGATACCCGTCGAAGAAACAGAAGGATCGCGACTTATTCGAAGATTTGAGAAATTGCAAATTGCCCCAGAAGACTTTATTATTTACAAGAAGCCCCATAACGTGTTTTAAGTTATTTATTAGGTTTTTCAGCCACTTTAGCCATGACGCTTCATACAAGATTTATTCTACTTTGGTTTTGTGAGAGGGCTTTTGAGGGAGACAAGTCTGAAACTCTGTTCGTCCGAGAGAAGATTTTGAACCCTTGTTTTACTCTCTTCTTTATTATTTATTCAAGGATTTATTCAGTCATGTTTATTGTTTCAATCTCCATGTCTGAGTAGATCTCCTGTTAGGTTTAGGGTTCTCATAAGGGATTTCTTTGAATGCTAGGTTGATTAGTTGTTTAGGGTTCATAATCTGAATTAGTTCTTCGCCTTAGGTTGTTCTCAAAGCTAATTCTAGATTGATCACCTAGAACTTAGATCTTAGGTTAATCGATTAGGCACGATAGTGCAATTGAGAAACCTGATAGAACTTAGGGTGAGCAAAATAACTATTCGCAAAGAAATTTGGTTTAGTTGTTTTGTGAACAAATCAAACTTGAACCAAAAGCTGGTTTAGACTTTATGATTCGCAAAGAGATTTGGAATTCTAGAATTTAGACATAGATAATTCTCGCAACGAGAGTTGGTTAATTATACTTTAGTGATTTGAGTTCAAGAACCGTGCATAACATGAACCCTGATTAGTTAGTTTATCTGCATTCATTGATTTCCTGAGAAATACCCTGAACCTATCTTCTTTCCAATCAACTTACACCTTATTTAATTTACGTATTTGCTTTCAGTTTCATTGATCACTTAGCTTAATTTTCATCTATACAACCTATTGTGTGTTTCCTTGAGTCTCTGTGGATTCGATCCCTAAGTATTACAATCGACAAAGCTTTAGTACTATTAGGGTATTAATTTGAGCTTATCAGGTGGGTCCGTCATCATAATCCAAACGGGCTCTGATTGGTTAGTTCTCCAGCGAGAAATCCTCTTTTCAATTATCGTCGTTTTTATTCACAACCAGGTCCTGGATATCCGAAGTGAGACTGTTGAAATCCAGACTGATGTGATTGCCTATTGTACTAGTACCATCTCTGAATCCTCGTACGGTGTCGAATTCAACTGCGAAAACGTGATTCGTTGAATTCCCGTCGTTCTTTTCGTTGAAAAGTCTTGAGTATTTTCTTGATTCGGCGCCTAGATGGTTAGGGGTGGGAGATAGAGTGAAGGTGAAGCTGGAACCTCTGTTGCTAGAGCTGGAAGGGACTATGAAGAAGACGAAAGAAATGCTAAAAGAATGAACTTTGGCTTTGGTTGAGAGGTTGTTATGGTCAAGCAATCTCACCCGTTTGTTGTAGAACGTAGTCCCAGTGACATATGACTTTCGATCGGTGAGTCTCAATAGTCCATTGGTGTGATGGTCGCAGATCCTTCTGTTTGAATCTCCAACTTGTTTTCGTTAAAACCTCGGAACATGAACTATGTTATTGTTTGAGCTTGAAAGAGACGCTCAAAAACTAGAAGAGCATGAATAAGAGTGAGGCCATGGATTGAGACATATGAAATCAAAAACATATAGATGATTATTGAGATTTAGGGGTGTATTGAACTGAGTATTTATAGTAATTTGAATTAAAATGACAAATTATATGTTATGCAAACATGGATTTTAAAAAGCGTTCTAAATACCACTGTTATTGGATACATGATTTGTAAATGTCTCTTAAAATTCATTGTTATTAGAAATTATTGAATGGTAATCAAATGAATATTATTGATGCAGATTATTGAGCATATATAAAAGGAGAGACATATCTCTAAACAACATTAACTAAAGGAGCAATTAGAGGAGATGACATGAAACATATTCTATCACACCTCTCAAAACGGACGGCGGGGAGATAGTGCATAAAGGATCGAAAAAATTACATTTTCATATTCGGATTGGGATTGGCATAGATCAATTAATGTATGAGTTTTTTGTTTTGAGTTGTTCTATTTGTTATTCATTTTTCTGAAATTTTTTGTAACTTGTATTGATTTTGCCTACTTAATTGTCTTCTTGATCAAAGCTATGCTCTGATGGAATAAAATAAAAATAAAAGAACGGCACGAGAAAGAGTTCACCCATGGATTGAGAAAGACGACTATAATGAAAGAAATATGACTATGTGTAAACCAATATTCTCATATATAAAATAATGTTTGTTATTTCAATATTATTTGCATAGACCCCTAAGTATGAGAATTAAATCCTCATCGCTTCGGTTTATGATCCCATCTAGCTTTATCTCTCCAAGGTAAAATTTACAAAAAGTATATTGGCTTTGTTCGTTTTTTGTTATTATAAATTTGTTTCAAAGTTCATTCCATATTCATATATTGTTTTGGTTTCAAAATTGTATTTTTGTATCGATACGAGAGCAAGAGTTGTGTTTATTACATTGATTTTCGATTTGTAGATTAAATTGAAATTTTGTATTGATTAAAGTAGCTAAGGAAAGGAAATTGTTTTTGTTTTTGTTTTTTTGTTGTTTTTATCGAAAACATATTTATCGAGAATGAAAATGAATATTATGAAACATTTGGGTGGGTCCGTCATTATAATCCAAACGGGCTCTGATTGGTTCGCTCTCCAACGAGAAATCCTCTTTTCGGTTATCGTCGTCTTTATTCACAACCAGGTCATGGACATCCAAGGTGAGACTGTTAAAATCCAGACCGATGTGATTGCCTGTTGTACTAGTACCAACTATGAATCCTCGTACGGTGTCGAATTCAACTGCGAAAACGTGATTCGTTGAATTCCAGTCGTTCTTTTCGTTGAAAAGTCTTGAGTATTTTCTTGATTCGGCGCCTAGATGGTTAGGGGTGGGAGATAGAGTGAAGGTGAAGCCGAAACCTCCGTTGCTAGAGCTGGAAGGGACTATGAAGTAGACGAAAGAAGTGTTAAAAGAACGAACTTTGGCTTTGGTAGAGAGGTTGTTATGGTCAAGCAATCTCACCCGTTTGTTGTAGAACGCAGTCCCAGTGACATTTGACTTTCGATCGGTGAGTCTCAATAGTCAATTGGTGTGATGGTCGCAGATCCTTCTGTTTGAATCTCCAACTTGTTTTCGTTAAAACCTCGGAACATGAACTCTTTTGTTGTCCGTGCTTGAACAGAGACGCTCAAAAACTGGAAGAGCATGAATAAGAGTGAGACCATGGATTGAGACATATAAAATCAAAAACATAGAGATGATTATTGAGATTTAGGGGTGTATTGAACTGAGTATTTAGAGTGATTTGAATTAAAATGACAAATTATATGTTATGCAAACATGGATTTTAAAAAGCATTCTAAATACTACTGTTATTGGATACATGATTTGTAAATATCTCTTAAAATTCATTGTTATTGGAAATTATTGAATGGTAATCGAATGAATATTATTGATGCAGATTATTGAGCATATATACAAGGAGAGACAGCTCTCTAAACAACATTAACAATATATAACATTAACTAAATGAGCAATTAGAGGAGATGACATGATATGAAGAATATATGTTTGCATATTCTATCACACTCTCTCAAAACGGACGGCGAGGAGATAGTGCATAAATGATCGAAAAAATTACATTTTCATATTCGGATTGGGATTGCCATAGATCAATTAATGTATGAGTTCTTTGTTTTGAGTTGTTCTATTTGTTAATCATTTTTCTGAAATTTTGTGTAACTTGTATTGATTTTGCCTACTTAATTGTCATCTTGATCAAAGCTATGCTCTGATGGAATAAAATAAAAATAAAAGAACGGCACGAGAAAGAGTTCACCCATGGATTGAGAAAGACGACTATAATGAAAGAAATATGACTATGTGTAATCCAATATTCTCATATATAAAATAATGTTTGTTATTTCAATATTATTTGCATAGACCCCTAAGTATGAGAATTAAATCATCATCGCTTAGGTTTATGATCTCATCTGGCTTTAACTCTTCAAGGTAAAATTTACAAAAAGTATATTTGTTTTGTTATTTTTTTGTTATTATAAATTTGTTTCAAAGTTCATTTCATATTCATATATTGTTTGGTTTCAAAATTGTATTTTTGAATAGATACGAGAGCAAAAGTTGTGTTTATTACATTGATTTTTAATTTGTAGATTAAATTGAATTTTTGTATTGATTAAAGTAGCTAAGGAAAGACAATAATTTTTGTTTTTTTTTTTTGTTTTTTTGTTGTTTTAATCGAAAACATATTAATTGAGAATGAAAATGAATATGATGAAACATTTGGGTGGGTCCGTCATCATAATCCAAACGGGCTCTGATTGGTTCGCTCTCCAGCGAGAAATCCTCTTTTCGGTTATCGTCGTCTTTATTCACAACCAGGTCGTGGACATCCGAGGTGAGACTATTGAAATCCAGACCGATGTGATTGCATGTTGTACTAGTACCATCTATGAATCCTCGTACGGTGTCAAATTCAACTGCGAAAATGTGATTCGTTGAATTCCGGTCATTCTTTTCGTTGAAAAGTCTTGAATATTTTCTTGATTCGGCGCCTAGATGGTTAGGGGTGGGAGATAGAGTGAAGGTGAAGCCGAAACCGCCGTTGCTAGATCTGGAAGGGACTATGAAGAAGACGAAAGAAGTGCTAAAAGAACGAACTTTGGCTTTGGTAGAGAGGTTGTTATGGTCAAGAAATCTCACCCGTTTGTTGTAGAACGCAGTCCCAGTGCCATTTGACTTTCGACCGGTGAGTCTCAATAGTCCATTGGTGTGATGGTCGCAGATCCTTCTGTTTGAATCTCCAACTTGTTTTCGTTAAAACCTCGGAACATGAACTCTTTTATTGTATGAGCTTGAACAGAGAAGCTCAAAAACTAGAAGAGCATGAATAAGAGTGAGGCCATGGATTGAGACATATGAAATCAAAAACATAAAGATGATTATTGAGATTTAGGGGTGTAATGAACTGAGTATTTAGAGTGATTTGAATTAAAATGATAAATTATATGTTATGCAAACATGGATTTTAAAAAGCATTCTAAATACCAATGTTATTAGATACATGATTTGTAAATGTCTCTTAAAATTCATTGTTATTAGAAATTATTGAATGGTAATCGAATGAATATTATTGATGCAGATTATTGAGCATATATACAAGGAGAGACATATCTCTAAACAACATTAACAATATATAACATTAAATAGAGGAGATGACATGATATGAGGAATATATATTTCCATATTCTATCACACCCTCTCAAAACGGACGGCGAGGAGATAGTGCATAAAGGATTGAAAAAATTACATTTTCATATTCGGATTGGGATTGCCATAGATCAGTTAATGTATGAGTTCTTTGTTTTGAGTTGTTCTATTTGTTAATCATTTTTCTGAAATTTTTTGTAACTTGTATTGATTTTGCCTACTTAATTGTCTTCTTGATCAAAGTTATGCTCTGATGGAATAAAATAAAAATAAAAGAACGGCACGAGAAAGAGTTCACCCATGGATTGAGAAAGACGACTATAATGAAAGAAAAATAACTATGTGTAAACCAATCTTCTCAGATATAAAATAATGTTTGTTATTTCAATATTATTTGCATAGACCCCTAAGTATGAGAATTAAATCATCATCGCTTAGGTTTATGATCTCATCTGGCTTTATTTCGTCAGTGGTAAAATTTACAAAATATATATTTGCTTTGTCGTTTTTAGTTATTATAAATTTGTTTCAAAGTTTGTTCCATATTCATATATTGTTTTGGTTTCAAAATTGAATTTTTTTATAGATATGAGAGCAAGAGTTGTGTTTATTACATTGATTTTTGATTTATAGATTAAATTGAAATTTTGTATTGATTTTTGATTTTTTTTGTTTTTGTTTTTTTTTTATAGAAAACATATTTATCGAGAATGAAAATGAATATGATGAAACATTTGGGTGGGTCCGTCAATATAATCTAAACTGGCTCTGATTGGTTCACTCTCCAGCGTGAAATCATCTTTTCGGTTATCGTCGTCTTTATTCACAACCATGTCCTGGATATCCGAGGTGAGACTGTTGACATCCAGACCGATGTGATTGCCTGTTGTACTAGTACCATCTATAAATCCTCGTACGGTGTCGAATTCATCTGCGAAAACGTGATTCTTTGAATTCTGGTCGTTCTTTTCGTTGAAAAGTCTTGAGTATTTTCTTGATTCAGCGCCTAGATGGTTAGGGGTGGGAGATAGAGTGAAGGTGAAGGCGAAACCTCCGTTGCTAGAGGTGGAAGGGACTATATGAAGAAGACGAAAGAAGTGCTAAAAGAACGAACTTTGGCTTTGGTAGAGAGGTTGTTATGGTCAAGCAATCTCACCCTTTGTTGTAGAACGCAGTCCCAGTGACATTTGACTTTCGATCGGTGAGTCTCAATAGTCCATTGGTGTGATGGTCGCAGATCCTTCTGTTGGAATCTCCAACTTGTTTTCGTTAAAACCTCGGAACATGAACTCTTTTATTGTCTGAGCTTGAACAGAGACACTCAAAAACTGGAAGAGCATGAATAAGAGTGAGGCCATGGATTGAGACATATGAATCAAAAACATAAAGATGATTATTGAGATTTAGGGGTGTAATGAACTGAGTATTTAGAGTGATTTGAATTAAAATGACAAGTTATATGTTATGCAAACAAGTAATAAACTGAGATTTTGTTTTTTTATATCTTTTTCATTTTCATTATATATGTTTTCTATAAAATCAACAAAAAAAACAAATGATTTTTATATTCATGTCAATACTATGGTTATTAAATAACATTTGATTACTTTGTTACACTTTTAGTTGGCTTTGGTATAACTTATAAATGTTCGACCATATAATAAGTTTTTCAAACGGGATTACTTTGTTACACGGTTTGTTTTGAATATTATTTAATAACAATAGTGTTTAATTACAATTATATTCAAACCGTTGAAACCTCAAAAACTATATATAATTATTGAGATTAAAATTGTAATATTTTTAATATATATTATTACAATCATCATTATACATAAAATAATATCTCAATAAATATAATTGTTCGCATATGATTTTTATTAAGATAATATTAAAAATAATATCCACGTGTAGCGTAGGTGCAAAACCTAGTTACTAATAAAAGTTGATACTATATGTATCTAAGAGTGTCTACATATGATTTTGAACAATCAATTTGAAAGTTTCCAAATTCTAATATTATTGTTAATAAAAATATAAAGGTATTAAATTAGGAAAAATTGTTAATTAAAAATAGTAGTCTCAATTATATAAATAATTAAGAATGAATTTAATAGTAAAATCTTTTATGTAAGTTGTATTTATTTTTGCATACTTAATTGTCTTCTTGATCAAAGTTATGTTTTGATGGAATATAATAAAAATAAAGAACAGTATGAGAAACAATTCACCCATGGATTGAGAAAAACGAATACAATGAATCTTATATCTTATTATATAAAGCAAAATTTTTAAAAGTTAGTAACTCGCATGATCGCGACACGTGTCAAGTTAAACGATTAGATTTTGACATATGTTTAATAAATTTTCAATTATATTTTGACACTTGTTACAAAGTTAGTAACTTACATGATCGCTACACGTGTTAAGTTAATCGATTAGATTTTGACATGTGTTTAATAAATTTCCAATTATATTTTGACAATATTTAATAAATTTTCAATTAATTTTTAACACATAATCTGAACAATAAAAGTAAAATTTATAATCAACTCATAATCCTAAAAGGTAAAAAACAATAGTAATTATGTTTAGATTAATGAAATTTAACAAAAACTATAAATAAAAACCAAAGTTTTTCAAAAAGAAGGAAAAACCATATTTCATATTAGAATAATGAAATTAAACAATAAATAACAATTATAAAAAGTAAAGGAATAAAAGCCAAAAAAAATTAAAAAAGAAAAATTATATTTCAGTTTAGAATAAAGAAATCTTATTATATAAAACGGAATGTTTCAAAGTTGCTAATTCACATGATCGTGACACGTGTCAAGTCAAAGTTGGAAAATTTTAAAATAAAATAAAAAACTTTAAAATTATGAAAATTTAATAACCGTTTCATTATTTTAAAAGATAAAGTTACTAAAAATAAAACTAAAAAGTTAAAAAAAATAATTAAATTTATCCTAAAAGACAAAATTAATATAAAAAGGAAATAACATTCCTTAGTTTTTCCATTTTGATTAAGGAAATTAATCATAAAAGGAAAATAAAATTCTAATTTCTCACCTTTATATAAACCATAATTTGGTATTATGTCAATTACACACCAAAAGAATAAAAGTCCAATAATCGTATCAAAAACTATTTACTCCATCTCTTCACCAAATTTTTCTTTCAAGATATATATTTATTTCATCGTAAAATTTGTTTCTAAATTTATGTATTATATATTTTCACGGGTGATCCAATTTTGTTTTCCATTTTTTCGTCTTTAAAGTTTTTCTCGGGTTATAAAATATTAAATTACAAATCCGCATATATGCGGGTACTTATCTAGTATACTAATAAAAGTTGATGCTAAATGCATCTAAGTGTGTCTACATAGGATTTTAAACAATTAATTTTATTGGTCCACATCAACGGTCAAAATTAATAAAGTTTCCAAATTTTAATATTATTGTTAATAAAGATATGAAAGATAATGAAATTATGTATAAAATTTTCATTAACAAAAAAAAAACAAAAATCAACATGATATTAAATTAGGAAAATTTCTTAATTTTAAATAGTGGTCTCAATTATATAAATAACTAATAATAAATATAATAGTAAAATCTCGTTTATTATGATGGAATAATTTACCACCATTATTATTAAAAAATGATTAATTATCTATAAAAAAGTATATTAATGTCAAAAAAATTCTATAAAAAATAAATATGTTATTTAAAATTAAATTAAAATTTTGAAAAAAAATATTTTCTTGATTTGAAGAAGTGATGTATAATATTATGTTCGTGTCAATATTATGTTTATTAAATATCATTTGATTACTTTGTTACATTTTTAGTTGACTTTGTTATACTAACTTATAAGTATTCTATCAAATAATTCAATTTTCAAACGGGACGTATATAGATTCAAAACAAAACCGTTGAAATCTTACAAATTATATATAATTTTAGAGATTAAACCTGCAATATTTTTTATATCTATTATTAAAATTACCAATAAACACAAAGAAATATTTCAGTATATATAATTGGTTACATATAATTTTTATCAAAATAATATTAAAAAATACTTACACATAGCATGAGTGCAAAATCTAATACTCTTACAAGTTATAGAATATAGCATAATAGCAATAGTATTTATTAATTGATTTTTGTTTTTAATGTAGAATTTGATCTCAAACCCCAAAGGTCACAAAATATTGCTCTTAAAAATTTGATGTAATCGGAGATTGTTTTTGTTGTTCTTGAGTTCTTTTTGTGTGATTCTTACTTGTTCATATCGAATAAATTCACGGTATTACTGTTAACTATAGAGTCTATATTTATTAACAATGTTTTATTTTTCTCCTGCCTTTTTTTAGGACTAAAGGTTTGGAACTTCCGAAGACTCCTACAAAAGTAACATTACTCCTAGCATTGGTTTAAAACAGTGGTAGTTTTTCTCCAAGACCACTAAAAGCTATCTAAGTAAAAAAAATACAAATATTGAGTTGATCGAGCCATTTTGGACATCGATTGGTTAACTGGGAAGTCCCTCTTTAATCGATGAAGACAAACAGGTTTAGGAGATAGTACGTATGGTCTATGTTTACCAACAAGTCCCTCTCACATCCCACGGAAGATTTAACTCCATTATTTACTAAACCAATGATTTACCTCTGCTCTGAAACTGATTTATAATTGATCTCAACAAAACGGCTTAGAAAATGAAGACCAAAGATTTTTTTTTTTTTTTTGAAAACCGTGGGAGTTCCGAAACCGTGGGAGTCGACTTTTAGATATTCCGATCTAAAGAATAACCTTCCGTTCCAAAAAGGATTTGAACCCGGAACAAAGACCAAAGATTACTTAGCCAAGTTAATCTAGTAAATGAACTTTTATTCATATCCAAGGGGAAAAAAGGAACACCCAGTAATCAATGTCTCTCTCTCTCTCTCTCAGTTTTTCGTTTTTGGGGGTCAACTAATAAAGACATGTGATATAAAGACTCCAAGTCTCTCTGTATCTGTCACTATCTTTCCTTGACTTGGTCCCAACACTGATGCTCCTGTTTTGTAATATCAGAACATTATCATGGCTAATTTGGTTTCTAAGCCCAAACACTGGTGCCCTACGACGGGATCGCCGCGAAAAAAACTGCGACGGCAAATGTGAGGATGAAAGAAGCGGTCTTCATTGAATGAACGGTGACCAACAAACATGATTATGTGTTTTACCAGGTTAGTGATAAGCTTGGTCTTACTTCCTTTATACGTTTCCACACGTTTTGATTAATTTTTCTGATGTTGACTAATGCGTTACACGATAGCATAACGATTGCTCAGATATTTAAATAATACTATAATAAACTCATTCCGTTTTCATTAGGCTGCGAGTCTGTGACAGGTACAATCAAACTGTATGATATAATTAAGTTATCATTATTAGTGATTGAGTTGAACGATTCAAGTTTCAAGTCAATATATTCGAATCCGAGTTTTGTTAATGAAATATATGGTCGAATTCAATTCTTTGAAATGAGTACAAATTAAAACTGGGAAAATTTAACCGAAATAAGTCCCACAAAACAAAAACAAAAAACATGGAGGATTTAGAGGCAAACCATGGAATCAAATCCTTTGTTGATATCAATATATGCTCTATATCAACAAAGGTCGAATTTTGCTGGATATAGAGCATGTCCAGCAAATCCTTTGTTGATATCAATCATGCTCTATATCAACAAAGGTGATGACTAAGATAGTTCCTAAGAATTTTCTAGTAAAATGAGGCAAACCAATCAAATTTTCAGTGGAAATGATCAGAGGTGTTTCATCCTAAATCTGTTTGTATTTTGTCTTCATCCTTTAAAATTGCATTTGTTTACTAACAATGGAGGATTTAGGAGACTGGAAAAGTCAATCGAAAGCCTTAGGCTGAAAGTTTCACTTATATATCAAAGGCGTTGTAGTCTTTACTCAATAAGAGACTTTCACCCATGAATATTTGGAAGTTGATCACTTATTCACTTACTTCCGTCTTCTTACTCGGAAGTAAGAAGACGGAAGGATTCTTTTTAAAAAATTACGTTCTGTGAAATATTTAGGGTTTGCTCTCTTAAATAATTAGTTTACTAACGGGGTTTTTCCATAGGCTTTTGTATAGGCGGTCACTTATTCTAACTTTCGTTAGTATTTTATCATTTCTGAAAATCTTAGTAGAAAATAGCATTTTTTATTACTGTTCAACCCAAAAGTATCTCTGAATAATACGGCGTGTACGACAATGGACGGTACACGATATAGCGATAATAGGCGTGTACGATAATAGACTGTACACGATTTTTTAAAAAGTGTGCTATTTTCTACTAAAGTTTTCAAAAGTGCTAAAATACTAATGAAAGTTAGAATAAGTGACAGTAGGCTTAGGCGAAATTTGTAAAGCCTCAAAGTTTTACAACAATGACTGATCACATGACAACTTTCTATACAAGAACTCGTTTGTATTCATCCGAAATTGAGAAAAAAGTTCAGAATAAAAAAAAAACAATTTTTTACTTCTTTCTCTTTGCTTTTACTTCATTGTGAAAGTGTTAAAAGAGTGAGTTTTCTTTCAATCAAAGTAAGCCATGGCTTCGCAACAGAGGCTATTGCAGCGAAAAAAATCATGTCTTTTTAGATTATCTGCACTGATTTATCCTTGTATATAAATTTCTTAACCTATGTATAGAAATTTTCGAAGGACAAGGATCAATGGCGTAAGGCGTAGAGACTAGCTAAGGAAATATCATGGCTAACTAGGTTTCTGATCCTAACAATCAGTGGTGCCCTGTTTTTGTTTCTACACAGATTGAAAAAGATTCAAGGAAAAGAGGAAGGTGCAGAAACAAATGAGATTATTCATAGGTTAAAAATTATTCTTGCGTGGGTGGAAAGGTTTGTATTAACAAACATACTTAGTTTTTTTATATCACTGTCACGAAATTATATCGCAACTTCTTTATTTATACATGTGTTCTATTTGTTATGCAAAATAACATTTAATTTCACGGCAAGTTTCTTTTCACAGACTTGAAAATTCCAACTTTCAATTTGGAGAGGATATCAATTCCTCAGAAGCGATTGAACTCTCCTCAGAAATCCAAAATGATTCAGAAAGCGGCGCGGCCGGAATTTGCTGCAAGACAGGCCTCGGAGGCACTTCAAGAGCTTCAAGACTTCCTTCCATCATCTCTACTACTCTGTTCATCGACGGGCGGCTTGATGGGGAAGACTGAATACACCACAGACCCACCAATGTCATCTTCTTTGATATATCCTCTACTTCGCTGATGATTCCATCCTCGATAAGCCTTCCACTTCCACTGTCTCCCTTCTCAATATCCTTATATATCCATTCTGGAAAGTACATTGAGCTTGCGTTCGATGCAGAGTTTTGATCAACTCTTTCTTTCTTCCTTGCCCCTATCATTTCGAGGAGTAGCATTCCATAGCTGTACACATCTGACTTGTGAGACACACTCCCATACACTCGGGAGATCATCTCCGGTGAAATGTACCCTATTGTACCTCTCATGTCTAGCAGCAATATTATGCTCTCTTTCTTCTCACAGAGTTTAGCAAGTCCGAAATCAGAAACTTTAGGGCAAAGATTTTCATCCAACAGCACGTTCTGAGGTTTAATGTCGAAATGCACAATCCTTGTTTTGCAGCCATAGTGCAAGTAATCGAGACCTCGAGCAACTCCTAGTGCAATCCCATACAGTGCCGTCAAGTCCAAATGCATTGAAGTCTTGTCTGAGATGAACTTATCGAGCGACCCATTCCGCAAAAACTCATATATAATTGCTCTCTTTGAGCCTTCAGAGCAGAATCCAAGCAGGGAAACAATATTGATGTGAGATGTTTGGCTCATGCTGGAAACTTCATTGATGAAGTCTTCACCATTATCACCCTTTGAATCTTTCAAGACCTTCACCGCAACCATACGGCCATCACAAAGGGTTCCTCTATAAACAATTCCAAATCCACCTTTCCCAACGACTTCCTCGAATGACTTTGTAATTTTCTTCACTTGAGAATATGTATAGTGTTTGAGTGGAATAAGGGCCTTGAGCTTCTCTTGTCTCCGATTATCTGATGTTTTTCTCTTTCGGAAAATCCGGACTCGGAAACAGGGGCAGAATAGCAATAGGAAAGCAATAACACCTGCTAGTGAAAACAGAGCTATAAAAGCTAGAAAAACAGAGAAAATGTTCCGTTAGTAATAATAATCTAGGAAGATAAAAACAATTAGAAATACCTGCTAGTGAAACTAACCTAAGAGAATGTAGATGCCCACCATCACTGTAGAACCATTAAATAAGAAAAAGTTGTCAGCATAGAACCAAAGTTGATCTTAAACGGAAAAACATTAAGGAACAATTAACTCAAATTAAGAAGACAATGGTTTAGGGAAGATAAGAACAGTCACTCCAAGAAAGGTAAAGCACCTATTTCTTGCCAACGCTTTTTTCCTGCATCAATCAAATGGCATAGAAAAGAAAATCAGTTAGAGATTTCAAAACCAAAAACTTGAAACTAAAGGGAGTTTCTGGAAATGATTCAATCAAAAGGTGGGTGGCAGATTGTGCCACAATAGCAGATAATGTACCAAAGGAATCTTACCATCTTGAGGTCTTGAACGGCAACTATAGACTTGCGGCCCATCTTTACAATAGCAGACGAACATTCTTGAGGTCTGATTATATCCACAACCACCACCAGATCTATCGCACCAGACACAATAATCTTTTTGTTTTACTTCAAGCTCGAAACCCTCTGCAAGAGCCTTCTCTAGATTTTCTGGAGTCGGAGTTCTCTGCAGTGTCTTTAATGCCGATCCAGATGCGGGAATAATGACATTTCTTTTGCACATTTCCCTTAAGTTGTTTAAAAGACCTTTAATCTCGTTGAGTATAGGAAAATTGTTAAGAAGAAGAAGAAGAAGCAGAAGAGAAAAGAAGAAAAAGCAGAGATGATAGGTATGAATATCTTTGGTCTACGTCTTGATGTTTTTGTATGAAAAACTTAATTACCTCTAGGTTGATGCTGTGGTACGCAACTAACTCCTCCGGTTGGTGATGTTACGTTGCAGCAAATCTGTGTAGTACTGTTGAAACCACAGATTCCACGAGTGGATGAACAATCTTGACACGGTATCTCATCGATCACTAGCTTCACCTCAAACCCTTGTCTTAGAGCACTTTCCAAATGGGTCAAATTCAGCTCTCTCTCGTTTGGAACGAAACTCGTTGGAACATTAACTGTGAAACTGCTTTGGCATGAATTCCGGTAGTCGTGGCTTTGAGACATTGAGAAACGCCCTAAAGCAGGACATGTTTGACTCGAGAGGTAAGAAAGCTTAGGATCACAGTTGTATAAAACGGGGAGGCTCTTGTAAGTTGGCGAAAGCTTAAAGACTTCGAGAGGCAAGGTTGTCGTATTGAAGAAAGTAGCGGAGCAAAAAGAACCTAAAAGGTCTTTCCTGGCAAGTCTCAGAGTATTAGATGTTTGATCTATATGGAAAACGTTGTACTCATGATTTGAAATACTTAGAGAGGTGATGTTTTTGAGGCAGGAAAGCTCCAGCAAAGGATGACCGCAAGGTTCGGTGCGATTTCCGCCCCAGAAGGGGAAACCAGCGGTGAGTTCCCACACTGAAACTGAGACTCGCACCACCCAAGTCCTTGTTTACTTGAAGCACAAGGAAGATGGTAAAATAAGGAGATGAAGAAGAAGATGATCAGATAAGAACTGAGGGGATAGTACATGATTTGTTTGATCTCTGAACAGTGTGTCTTCTGTGTTTAGGCTTGTGTTGAGAGGAGAAGAGCAAGAGACTTAATGAGAGAGAGAGTAGCATAAAGACAAGTCAAGGTGGAATTGTCCTGGTCAAATACGAAATGGAAGGAATTTTTTAATCATATGGCTTTATTAGTTGAGTTTTTTTCTAATTAAAAGGCCAAAATACGAAATTGAGGTAGAGAAAGATTGGTCATTGGGTGTTCCTCTCTTTAACTTACGACGTTGCTGGTGAAAAAGATAATCAAGTTGTTGACTTTTTTAAGTATCTACTAGGATTTAACCCGCGCGGAGTATTTTTTATAAAATAATTATTTTGAATTTTAAGAAAATTACTTTTATTTAAATAAAAGTAATTTTCTTAAAATTCTACAATATAACTAACTAATAATTATAGATAAAACTATCAATTTGTAATAATTTGTCTATTTAACCTGTTTTGCAGTGAATTAAAATATTATTATTCGGGCTAATCCATAAAAATTTATAATTTTGAAAATATAATTCTAATATGTACCGTTAAATGACTCTAATTTTTGTGGTTAGTCTACGACCTCTTTAAAAAAAAAGTTTTCTTGTGTATAACTTTTTATATAAATAGTAAAATATTTTTCAACTTTTGTTTTGATATATAATAAAAAAATATAATAAATTATAGTAAAAAATATATCAAGATTTTACATAGATTTGTTTCTTTGAATATATATGAATCGATTATTATTTTAATAAATATAGTATTAAAAAAATTAAGAAATTAAATAATAAATAAACTCTTTAATAAAAAATATATAATTTTTATATTCTAATCAATAATTTTAAATGACTATTATATCATTTACTATTTTAATTATTCTTTGTTATTTGTAAATGTATTTCATGTAATAACTTAAAAAAGGTTCATTTTTAAAAATGTCTTCTTAAATTAGATTATAGAGATTTATAATAATTTATCTATTTAACCCGTTTTGAGTGAACTAAAATATGATTCGGGATAACGCGCAAAAACTTATAATTTTGAAAACATAACTCTAATATGTACCGTTAAATTACTTTAATTTTTGTGGTTAGTCTATGAACTTTTAAAACAAAATAGTTTTCTTGTGTCTAACTTTTTATAAAATTTGTAAAATATTTTTCAACTTTTGTTTTGATATATATTCAAATAAAATATAATAAATTATAGTGAAAATATAGCAAGATTTTGAATATATATAAATTGATTATTATTTTAAAATATATAGTATTAAAAATAATTAAGAAATAAAATAAGAAATAACCTCTTTAATGCAAAATATCTACTTTCCATATTCTAATTAGTAATTTTAAAAGACTATTATATCATTTCCTATTTAAATTATTATTTGTTATTTGTAATGGCATTTCATGTAATAACTTACAAAACAAAATTTATTTTTAAAAATGTCTTCTTAAATAATATTATAGAAATTTTTTTGTTATTTGTAATGGCATTTCATATAATAACTTACAAAACAAAGTTCATTTTTAAAAATATCTTCTTAAATAATATTATAGAGATGAGTATCCCAATTCCCAATCTTATACTACACATTTCGATAAACAAAGCATGAGGCTGAGTACTACTTTCTCCTATTTTCTCCGAAAATCATGCGTAAAGAAAGTGAGAGCACTCTCACCACTGAGCGTCTGCCAAGGACTTCTAGGTTTTTGAGCATTGATCTGAGCAGCAAACAGCTGAATCAGAACAATACCACAGAGTAAAACCGTCGAAGCTCGCTTTGTCGGATTAACTCTATAGAAGTATAGAGGTGCACAACACAGGTCTTTGACTTGGAACACGCCAAGTCAAACGCTTGTATATTTATTTTTATTGATAAAGAACTTTATACAAGGATCTCTTTTATCTCGGAAGTTACTCAATCTATTCTACCCAATAGATCAAACCCGACTAATAAAAAATCTAAGCCTAACTCTTTTTTGATCCTATTCACCCGACCGTGAAACACAAAGAGAGTAGATCAACTCCACCTTCTAAGCTATTTGTTAGCTTTAAAGTTTATAACCTTTCAACTATATTCTAAAGTGCTTACCCACGGCTCATGGCCTCTCTAGAGTATTTATACCCACCCCGAAAACTCTACAACCTAGAATCTTCGAAAATCAACAGTTAGGGATATTTCATGTATTTCAAACATATCCCTTCCTTTCCTATTGTGGAGAATATTCACCAAATCTCCACAACATCTCCATATTGAATAACACCTTTATTTCCTTGCCAAGTCAGCTCACGCCACTTGCCTCATCACACCATCCGCTCATGGGCTGCCACGTCAGCTCCCGCGTCCACGTCAGCAACTCAGACGCCTGATGTGATCTGATGCAGCTTCCTGATCCAACCAGTGAGCTGTTCCAGAATCTGCATCTTCAATCTCCCCATTTTTGACTTAGTTTGATACTCAAGCAATCTCCTTGTCGAAACCTGAAAGTCAAACAGAGAGAAACCCAACCACGGCAACCGGACAACATCTAGACCAGCATCTAGCATATATCAAAATGAAAACTTGTCCAAAACATCCATGTTCAAAACATATCACAGACCAAAACAACGAGTTCAACAAAATCAAAACAATGGTCTGAAATCAAGCTCCCCCATCAATCAATCTCCACCATCATTCCAGAATCTCATTGCACACTTGACCCTCTCGTTCTCACCAAGTCTGTTCTGCTCACCAAGTGTTCTACCTCGAACTCCCCCAGCATTCCCAACAACAGCAGCAGGAGGGACAATGACGTTTCCAACTTCATCAAGTCGCTGCCCTCTCTCATTGCACACTTGACCCTCTTGGTCTCTCAAGACTCCAGCTTCATCAGCTCTTAAAACCACTGGGTTGTTCATCCCTGATGTTTGCTTTGCCTTTCTGTTTGTGCGTTCTAAACGTGCTAGCTGCTCCAAAGACAGTTCAACTAGCTGAGTGCTCTTGTTCCTTCTGGTTTCACGATTAAGCATACACCTGAAAACAAGAGTCAAGAACGTAAGTAACCAAAGACACGATGAGTATCGATCGACACTGATGGAATCGATCGATATCAACAAAGAAATTGCCTAAGTATCGAACGATACTAGGTAGTATCGATCGATACCGACGAACTTAGTCAAAACTCGACAGCTAAAATCTAAAGGCGAAATTGAGTCACCGGCAACGGCGCCAAATTTGATATGCTCAAATTAATACCTTAAACAGTACTAAAGCAGTTGTTGCAGTATATCAGGGGTCGAACACAAGAACTCAGAGAAATCACATAATAGATTATATAGTTATCAAATCAAGCTAAGCAGTTCAGATTAAACAAAAAGCAGTAAGCAGTAAACGAGTTGTAAATCGATGGAGGAAAATATAGGCCCAGGGTATTTCTCAGGAAATCAATGAATGCAGACAAACTAGCTAACATGATTCAGATTTAGCGCGGTTCTTGAACTCAAATCACTAAAGTATAATTAACCAACTGTCGTTGCGAGAATTATCTAAATCTAAACCTCATAATCCCAAATCTCTTTGCAAATTCCTAAGAATAAATCAGCTTTAAAGTTAAGGTTTGATATGTTCACAAATCAATTAAACCAAATCTCTTTGCGAATAATCAATTTGCTTACCTAAGGTTCTATCAGATAATTAATCGCACTGTCGTGCCTAATCAATTATCCTAAGATCTAAGTTCCATATTCGTCAACCTAGAATTAGCTTTGAACACAACCTAAGCGAAGAACTAATTCAGATGGTGAATCCTAATAAACTAATCAACCTGGCATTCAGAGAAAACCTTTATGAGAACCCGGAACCTAAAGTGGATCTACTCAGACATGGAGATTGAAAGCAACATGATTAAATAGATCATCAAAGAAATCAATAAAAACAGGAGTTCAGAGTTGTCTCTCCAAAAACCCAAAGTAGAATCAAAGTAAAATAAAGCATACAAAAATAAAGCATAGCCAACAAAGTGGCTGTAAAATCCCTATAAATAACATAAATCACGTTTTGGGGCTTCTTGTAAATATTAAAGACTTCTGGACGAAGTTGCAATTCTTCAACTCTTCTTTAAAGTCGCGGGTCGTGTCTGCCTCGATGAGTGTCGATCGATACCAGGGAGGTATCGATCGACGCTTGACGTGAAATCGGGAACTCAGCAACACGAACTTCAGCAACACGAACTTCAGCTTTGCTCCAAAATGCTCCAGAAAGCTCTAATATCTCCAATTATGCTCCAAACGTGCTAAGACCTGTAAAAGACTCTAAAACACTACGAAATAGCAGAAAGACTCTATAAAACGGACTTATATCATGGCTTAAAAGGGGTAAAAACCATGATATATCACTGCCTCATGAGAAATTGAACTCAGCTTGATGCTGAACTCATCAACAGACTCAGCATCTCCCATGGTCAGATTCTCAAATTCTGAGGCCAAAATGTCAAGACGAGTACGCTTCACATTACTGGTGCCTTCAAATGAAACCTGCAGAATATCCCAAGCCTCTTTTGTAGATGTACACCCTTGTACCCGAGTGAACTGATTCATGGGCAGCAAACCAAAGATAACATACAGAGCTTGAGAATTGTGTTTTGCTAATGTTTTCTCTTCTATAGTCCAGGAACTCTTAGGCTTTGGGATCGTCTCACCAGCTTCATTTTTTGTCGTTGGTGATGTCCATCCTTCTTCTACCGCAAACCAGGCATCCATATCGATACTTTGAATCGTCTGCCTGATGGAAACTTTCCAGTAGCCATAGTGCTCAGCGTCTAGCTTTAGTGGCTTTGGAACTGCAACAAACTGATGTGCCTTCTCCATACCTTGTCACAAGATCTCACATGTTGAAGGGATAACAAATCCTTTATCAGGCGCCCGCTCTGATACCATTTGTAGAAGTATAGAGGTGCACAACACAGTTCTTTGACTTGGAACGCGCCAAGTCCAACGCTTGTATATTTATTCTTATTGATAAAAAAACATTTTATAAGGATCTCCTTTATCTCGGAAGTTACTCAATCTATTCTACCCAATAGATCAAACCCGACTAAGAACAAATCTAAGCCTAACTCTTCTTTGATCCTATTCACCCGACCGTGAAACACAAAGAGAGTAGATCAACACCCACCTTCTAAGCTATTTGTTAGTTTCAAAATTTACAACCTTTCAACTATATTCTAGAGTGTTTATCCACGGCTCATGGCCTCTCTAGAGTATTTATACCCACCCAGAAAACCTTACAACCTAGAATCTTCGAAAATCAGCAGTTAGGGATATTTCCTGTTTTTCAAACATATCCCTTCCTTTTCTGTTGTGGAGAATATTCACCAAATCTCCACAACATCTCCATATTGAATAACACCTTTATTTCCTTGCCAAGTCAGCTCACGCCACTTGTCTCATCACACCATCCGCTCATGGGCTGCCACGTCAGCTTTTGCGTCCACGTCAGCAACTCAGAGGCCTGATGTAATCTGATGCAGTTTCATGATCTAACCAGCGAGCTGTTCCAGAATCTGCATCTTCAAACTCGTCGGAAATTCATCGGTGCTTCTACCTTCTCGGAGACCGAGCAAGAATCGAGATAATCTTTAATCCATTTTTTCAATTTCAATTTCAACTCTGGAATTCATATACTAAATATTTGAGGTTTCACCACAAAAATTAATGTTATTGGTCGAATAGTGGACAAATTACAGAGAGACTGAAGAAGTTTTTAAAATATCAAATGGCTTTATTAGTTGATTGAAAAATCAAAGACTCTCTTCAGCAAAAAAAATTAAGCCAAAGCCACAATATTGAGACAGAGAAAAGATTGGTCATTTTTTTTTAATTAATCAAATGGTCGTCTATTCCTAATAATTTTATCGGAAAATGATGCAAGACATGGAATATGAGAGGGACTTGTTGGTAAACCTATACCATGCTATCTTCTAAATCTCTTTGTCTTCATCCTTTTAACCTATTGATCATAGAAGACTTAGAAAAGTCAATAGTCAACAATTTAATAAGCTTTTTCACCAGCAACATCAAAGACTCACGTTAAAACTCCTCTATTCAATAAGTATTTACCGTTAAAGAGAAGTTTATGGCCTCTTCACCCTCCAGATATTCGGAAGTTGAAAATATCCTACATTTGTGTTTGATATTTTTTTTACCAGATAGACAAATATTCACACACAATTGTTCTGTAACTTCTGTTTTTCCCCCATGTATAGTCTTTTTGCTTTTCTAGTCTTATAAGTCTTCTAAGTCTTCTATGGTCAATAGGATAAAAGGATGAAGACAAACAGATATTGGAGATAGTATGGTGTAAGGTTCGAGTCCCTCTCATATCCCACTGAAGACTTTTTTTTTTTTTTTTTGCAACAATATTAATACCTAGAACGGTTCAAGAATCCAAAATCGAAGTACCGAATATAGATATACAAATATTTAAAGGGTAGATTGTAGACACGAGCATTTTATGCTAACTTATCCGCATATGTGCTGTTTACGAGATCCCACTAATTAAAGCTTTTCCGAGAGAACTCTTTTTTTTTCTTTGTTAATGATCCGAGAAAATTCTTACGAACTGAGTTTTATGTAGTATCAACAAATGTATTGAAATGGTAACCAAAAAAAAAGAAAATGAAGGTTACAAATCATAGCTGATCTAGTCGTAGTAAAAGATCACTTATTCATATCCAAGGAAAAAGAAAGCTTAAAATTTTCTGTGTCTCCCTTTTGTGTTTTTGGCTCAAAAAAACTAACTGAAAAGACGACTTTTAGAGAGTCAAGTCAACTATTAAAGACGATTTATCCATAAAAGATAAAACATTGAACTCATACAATGCTTATGTTTTGTTTCTATCTATGTGGTGTAGGTCTCCGAGAAAAGAAAGAAGCTTGTGAAGTTACCGATGACTTTCTGGCGAGGTACTCCGACAATGCGAGCTTCGACAGTTTTGCTATGTGGTGTTGTTCTGATTCAGCTGTTTGCTGCTCAAATTGATGGTCAAAGATCTACAAGTCCATGGCAGACTCTTACTGGTGAGAGTGCTCTCACTTTCTCTCTTTTTCTGTCTTTACGCATGATTTTACGAGAAAATAGGAGAAAACGAGAGAAAGTAGTACTCTGACTCGTGCTTTGTTTATCATTGATAGTAACTTCAGTTTGGGGGTTAAAGAACAATTTCTAAATATCTGATTACTTCTTTTTTTTAATTAGGTGATGCTCCACTTGTGATTGCTCGTGGTGGGTTTTCTGGATTGTTTCCTGATTCGAGTCTCGATGCCTACAATTTCGCAAAGGTGACAAGTGTAGCCGATGCTGTTCTATGGTGTGATGTTCAGCTAACCAAAGATGGACTTGGCATTTGTTTTCCTGATTTAACATTGAACAATGCTTCAAATATTCAAGATGTTTACCCAAATCGCCAAAAATCTTACCTGGTTAATGGAGTCCCTACTCAGGGTTGGTTCACCATTGATTTCTTCTCAAGAGATCTCAACAATGTTTTTTGTAAGTCTTCATGACTCGGTCTTTAAAGAAAATTTGGGTTTTTCTTGTATTTTTTCTTCATGACAAATGTGTCGTTTCTTTTTTTTTTTTTCACATGTTGCAGTGATCCGAGGAATATTATCTCGGTCTGAAAAATTCAATGAAAACAGATACTCGATTTTGACGGTTCATGACGTAGCCAAGCAGATGAAACCAGAAGGTTTTTGGTTAAACGTTCAGCATGATGCCTTCTACGAGCAACATAATCTTAGCATGAGCAGTTTTCTGATATCAGCTTCAAGAACTGTTTCCATTGACTACGTCTCTTCCCCTGAACTGGATTTCTTTCGGAAAATTGCTGGCCGTTTCGGGCGTGATGGACCGATTTTCGTGTTCCGGTTTCTCGGGAAAGAAGATTTCGAGCCGACAACAAACCGAACCTACGGTTCTATCTTAAGTAACCTAACTTTTGTCAAGACGTTTGCTTCAGGGATTCTTGTTCCAAAATCTTACATATTGCCACTCGATGACAAGCAGTACTTGCTTCCTCCTACATCCTTAGTTCAAGATGCTCACAAAGCAGGATTACAAGTATATGTGTCAGGTTTTGCAAATGATGTTGATATTGCATATAACTACAGTTTCGATCCAGTTTCTGAGTATCTATCTTTTGTTGACAATGGCGATTTCTCTGTCGATGGTGTGCTCTCTGATTTTCCCATAACTGCATCTGCATCCGTTGGTAAGAAACATCTCTTCTATAGACACCATTTGTATCCTTAAAACATTGCTAGAAATACTCAAAATCTAACATTTTCTTCAGACTGCTTCTCCCATATTAGCAGAAACGCTACAAAGCAAGGTAATGAGAGTAGTCACTTAGCATTTTTTTGTTTCTTTTCTTACTAATAGGAAAAAAAAAACATAGAATTGACTTTATCATCTACCAAATGGTTCATTATTCAGTGGATTTTCTTGTTATATCAAAAAATGGAGCGAGTGGGGACTATCCTGGATGTACAAACTTGGCATACGAGAAGGCAATCAAAGATGGTGCTGATGTTATCGATTGCTCGGTCCAAATGTCCAGCGATGGTACACCTTTTTGCTTAAGTTCGATAGATCTCGCAAAAAGCACACAGGTCGCCCAAACTCCTCTTAGAAACCGTTCAACAACTGTTCCTGAGATTAGCTCAGTTGGTGGAACATACACTTTTAGTCTCACATGGCCTGAGATCCAGAGATTGACTCGTAAGTTTCCCTTCAAATTTTCCGCATGCTTCAGACAAATGCTAGTCTGTTCTGCAAACTCTTGTTCCTACTATTTATAAACTAGTCTAAGAGCTCTGTTTCTACTCCAAACTAACAATTTTTTACATTTTCCTAGCTTGATATTTACTGGCTGTTTTAGATATTACATAACTTGAGAGTAACAACAATAACAATTCTCCCATCTCTTTGTGCAGCTGCTATTTCAAACCCCTACAGGGTATACAATATGTTTAGGAATCCGAATGAGAGAAGTTCTGGGAAGCTTCTATCGCTTTCTGAATTCCTAGTCTTGGCAAAGAACTCCACTTCTGTCTCCGGTGTTTTGATCAGTGTAGAGGTGAGTTCTCGTACCTCTTAGTCTTACGATTATGATCAATCAGACTGTCACGTCTTCAAATGGCCAAGCCACAATGTTTTTTGTGTACTTCAGAATGCAGTGTACCTGAGAGAGAAGCAAGGGCTCGACGTGGTTAAAGCGGTTCTCGATTCACTCACGGAAACTGGATATAACAATGGAACAACCACAACAAAGGTCATGATTCAGTCAACGAACAGCTCGGTTCTTGCTGACTTCAAGAAGCAGAGCCCGTACGAGACTGTCTACAAAGTTGAAGAAACCATTAGTGGTATTCTTGACTCTGCTATCCAAGACATAAAGAAATTCGCCAACGCTGTTGTCGTCGGAAGATCATCAGTCTTTCCTGGTGCTGATGGGTTCATCACTAGGCAAACCAATGTTGTGGAGAGGTTGCAGAAGTTCGGGCTCTCGGTTTATGTGGAACTGTTTCAGAACGAGTTTGTATCTCTACCATATGACTTCTTCTCTGATGCAACCGTTGAGATAAACTCGTATATCTCTGGGGTCGGTATCAATGGAATCATCACCGAGTTCCCTTTCACATCTGCAAGATACAAAAGTAAGTGGCCTCAAATTTCTACCAAAGGTCTCACAAATACCTAACTTTGTTTCTCTTCTGCAGGGAATCGATGTTTGGGCAGCAAGGAAACTCCACCTTACATGGCCCCTTTTCAACCCGGTTTCCTCTTAGCCACGTTGAGTCATTCGTCCTTACCTCCAGCCCAACCTCCAAACCCGGTTTTCACAGATGCTGATGTCACTGAGCCACCACTACCTCCGGTTACAGCAAATGCCCCAACCTCAACCCATGGAACCTCAACCTCATCAACCAATGCACAAGCACCTAGGCCTAGCGGACAAACTCGACTCACTCTATCTCTCCGTCTCTCTGTTTTTGCCTCTCTTTTACTTCTGTAATCAACCCTTGATCTCATCTCCTCTCTGTTCATAATGTCTTATGCCCTCCTTATGATATCCCTGGCGAGTCGTTATTTCTTTGCAGTGCCAACTTCTCTTCTGTTGTAACATATATACTCTTATAATCTTGCCTTGTGTCTTGTATTATTTATTGGATTGTATCCTCCCAAAACACATAATCAATTTCAGCATTAAGAACAACTAGATGAAGAAACCAACTTCTAGATACCTAAACTAATATCCTAATCTAACAAATCCTTAATTCCTTTTGAAAACACTAAAACTCAATTACGAAATTTAGGGTTGGGCATTCGGATACTTTGGTTAGGTTCGGGTCAGGATTTTGGAGCTTCGGGTTGTTCGATTTGGGGAAGATGATGCTAAACTAATCTGAAACAAACTTTGGTTCGGTTCGGCTCGGAAATGACCAACATCAGTTCGGTTTTAAACCATCTCCAACCCCACTCTATTTTCCACTCCAAACACTAGTATAGAATAAAATCCTCTCTAACCCCACTCTATTGTCCACTCCAAAATAGAGTTATGAACAGTATTACTCTATATTTGTTGTGACACTGTTCATCTCTCTATTTTGGAATGAAACTTTTTTTATTTATAATTTGGTCCCTCAACTATTATATTATCATTTAATTCTTCCACAAAAACTTTGTTATTTTATACACATAAATTTTAGTATAAGTAATAAAACAAGTTATATAGATTATGCAAATTTTTAAAAACAACCATAACATATATTAAATATAAAATACAATGACAAACTAACTTTAAAATTAAAAATACATAAAAAGTAGAAAACATAAAGATAAAACACAACATAATACTACTAAATTAGTAATCTGGTAAACCGATTTCGTATGCACCAAGATCATTAAAATATTGTCCAAACGAAGTAGATGCAGGATGAACTTCTTCAGATCGTTGTTGATCAACCCGTTTTTGTAAAATCCGTGTTTGTTCAGCTTGAATATATGTACGAATATTCGGATCTTGAATGGAACTCAAGTCCCGAAGTAAAAAAAAAAAAATTCTTCTTTAAGTTCTTTCAATGCATAATTCTTACTTTGAATCTCTAAATGATATTCTTTTTGTGCACTTGTCTTCTTCAGTTGCTCCAAAAGTTGTCTATTTCCTTATTCTTTAAAGTGTTGATAACAAGGGATATTTGATCATCAATTTTTCTTTTCAATTTGGATTTTTTAATTCCGATTGGTCTTTGAGATGGAGATCCACCAATAATATCGTCATCGTCATCTAAGTTCAAAGAAAATGAGGACAGACCTTGAGATCCTTGTGTAGTATAATCAGGTGTAGAATTTTCTGACTCTGAAGATGTATACCCCAAACCACATAGGTTTGAGACTCTTTTAGCATGGACGACACCATCTTCGAATTTTTTCAAAATTCTTGATAATGTTCCAAACATGATCAAATTTCCAACCTGCTTTGAAATTTGGATCTTCCGCTATCATTACTTTGGCTTGATTGAACTGCATATCATTTTAGAATAAAAAAATATCAAAACAAAGATAAATAAATTTAAAAAATTCTATGTATAACACTACAAGAAAACACAGTTTTTGTGACCAACTTTTGTGACTCTTTTTTTCGTCGCAAAAAAGTGGGACGAAAGTGTGACTAATTTGCGACCACTTTGCGACTACTCGCAATGCAGTGGCAAAACAGTCGCACATTAACGACAAAACAGAGGAGTCACAAAAGGGTCTCAAATTTGCGACTGTTTAAGGACTTGCAAAAGTAGTCCCAAATTTGTGACTGATTTGCTTCGGTTTAGCAACTCCACTCGATTTTTTTAAAATAAACATCAAATAATATACAAAAAAATTCAACACTTACAAATTTTAAAATATAATCATTTTATAAATCCTAAATTATAAACCGTAAACCTCTAACCCTTTATCCTAAACCCTAAACCTCTAACCCTTAATCATAAACTTGATCTAAATCTTAAATTGTAAAAAAAAATTTACACATAAACATCAAATAATATACAAAAAAATTCAACACTTACAAATTTTTTTAATATGATCATTTTATAAATCCTAAATTATAAACCCTAAACCTCTAACCCTTAATCATAAACTCTAAATCTTAAATNCTCCCAAAATGGATTTTAATTTTGAAAATCTCCCAAATTTTAATTCTTCATCATCCTCTTCACATGATGATGAAAATATGGAAATCATCAATAATATCGATTATGAAGAAGAATCAATACATCTTGCTATTGCTAATAACAACTCGGTCATCCAATTCCTTCTCAATCAACAAAAAAAACATGTGATCCATGGTGGCTCAATTCTCGGACGTTCTTTCATCCACCGTGAGCGGGAAAGCGCACATTGCATGCAGGTTGTTCAATGATTATTTCTCAGAGACCCCGGTTTACAATGATGTTATGTTTCGGAGAAGATATTGTATGTCTCGCTCTCTATTCCTTCATATTGTTATGACAACTACTTCACACAACGAGGGGATAACGTTGGCAGACTTGGATTATCACCTCTACAGAAAGTCACAGCCGTGTTTCGGATGCTAGCGTATGGTCTACCTGCAGATGAGTACGTTAAGATAGGCGAATCAACGGCAATTGAAAGCATGAAAAGATTTTGTCGAGCCATCGTGGAAATATTTTCATAGCAATACTTAAGATAACCAACAACTAATGATATTGTCAGACTTCTTTACATTGGGAAAAACGAGGTTTTCCAGGTATGCTAGGTAGTTTAGATTGCTTGCACTGGAAATAAAAAAATTGTCCTACCGCTTGGGTTGGACAATATGCAGGTTATAGTGGATCACCAACTATAATTCTTGAAGTTGTGGCAGATTATGATCTTTGGATATATTGGCATGCATATTTTTGTATGCCATGCACCAATAATGATATCCATGTGTTGGAGTCTTCTCACCTTTTCTTCAATCTTGCTCAAGGTATTGCTCCTCATGTTCATTATATCATTCAAGGAAAGGAATATAATATGAGTTATTATTTGGCTGATTGTATATATCCAAAATGGTCCATCATAGTGCAAACTATTCATGAGCCAAGAGGTCCAAAGAAAAAATATTTTACTACACAACAAGAAGCATGTAGGAAAGATGTAGAACGTGCATTCGGAGTTCTTCAATCGCATTTCGCTATTGTGAAAGGTCATGTTCGTTTTTAGAAAAATAATGTATTACATGACATAATAATTGCATGTGTAATTTTACATAACATGATAATCGAGGATAAACGATGTAACATCATGGTTCCGATGAGACAGACCTATTTTAAATTTTGCTTTCAGAAAGCCCATAAGCCCGTTAACCCACTCTATAACCTAGGGATCCCCACCTTTTTCTATAAAAATGAGAGAATTTCTGAGACAAGAGGTAGAGTTGAGAGGTGCGGGCGAAGTCCTGCTCCTTTTGTTCTTCACCCCGTGAACCCTAGCCACCACCATGAAATCGAGTTACTTCCGCCGCCACTCCGAGAGACGTTTTCCGGCGTCCTCTATGGATCCAGGTGACGATATATCTATCCATAGAAACCCCCGAGTCTTATCTTTCCCGGAAGACCAAGATCGCCACGATCGAAGGTATGTGTAAAAAATTACCGTTGTTTCTTCGTGTTAGCTGTAGACTGCCCGAGTCTCTAATCTGACCAGTTTCAGTAGGGAATGGAAACGGATGCGTAAACCTGTTCTGATTGATCTAAAAATTGGTAAGGACATTTCTGACTCTTTTATATATATGTATTTGAAAGCCATGTATCATTCGGAATTGTTATAAGAAAGTTATGGACGTTTTCTTAGAGGTAATATGTGCAGTACGGATTTGCGACCAGACTAGTAGTCGTAGCATTTGGGGGAGTTTTTCTATTCTAATGGATCTGAAACTCGGTGAGTATATCCTCAAGACATTCACCTTCCACAATTTTAAAGGGTTTCGTATTTGGATCAGTGGCTTGAGAGTTTGTATGGTTTACTGAAACGTTTATGTGCAGCGCGCATCTGTAACTAGTCTGACGAATTGTATCTTTTGATTGGGCAAACAAGGTCTGTTTGACCTGGAAACTTGCAAAAACGTTAAGAACACGAGGAACTAACTCTCGGTTGAAGGAGAACTGATTTGAGTTTCAGAAGCATAAGGAAACGTGACATCAAGTCGAGACAGCGAATCTGTCCAAAGGTGAACCGGGTTCGTCATTCATCATCAATTGACAAAGGTGAGAAACAAGTTCGTATTTTCTTCATATACACATATATTCCATTAATTTCTTAGTCTAGGGTTAAGCCAAGTATGCATGCGGGTTATATACTTTATAAATAATCCGTATTTGTTTGTTAAGTGTATAAATAATTATAAATATAATTAAATAAATATATGTATGTAAGAAATTGAAAGAATTAGTATCTCAAGACTACAAGTTATAAATGGATAATTTATCATGTGTTTCTTGTTGTGTGAGATACATGTTATTGTGTGTTAAATAAATTATTGAATGCGGAGAAATGTTAGTGTGTTGAGACACAAAAATGCGGGAAAGCCGCGGTAGGACCTGCAAAGAAGGTCGCTCCCATGGCGTCAATCGTAGAGACCCGTCCGGCTGAGCATGGCAAAGCACTTCTTTAAGAGTTGCATGAGGTGGCTGACGAGCCCGACATAAAGAAAGTGTTGGAAGAAGTGCTTAGGCACGAGGGATCCTATAAGCACTAAGGATGAGAAAGAAAGTGTTGGAAGAAGTACTTAGGCACGAGAGATCCCGTAAGCACCAAGGATGACGTGTGTTGACACGTGGTATCCAGGTCCGCGTTCTCGCGGTGAGATATGGGATGAATTCCCATTTGTTGGCTGGGTGTGTGTCGTTGACACGTATTTGCATGCATGTCTTAGGTTTAGACTTTGTGATTCTCTGGATGTATTGTATATGGTGAATTCGTGAGCCCTTAGGCTTGCCCTCGCTGAGTAATCCCAATTACCTACCCCTCTCTTCTTGCAGGTGATCTTGAGGAGTAGCCGTTAGTGCCGAGTTCGCGTGGTGCTGGATTTGGAGAAATTAGAATTTACCTTATCCTTTATTTCATTTATTAAATTATCAGAATAACTAATTAAATTTTAAATAAAACAATGAATTGGTTTTTGTTGAAAGACGGTTGAGTTGGATTAATGGAATTTATTTGAGTTTCTGGTTAAGCAATGGAGTTACGTGTGTTAGAAATTATTTCGTGTGACATGCCGTTTTGAGCAAGTAAAAGACGGGTGTTACAAACGTGATCTCGATGCATCAATTGAAGTTGGAAGAGAAGCTCCACCTCCAGATGTCCAAATAGCAGAGGATGATAATATCCGATTCCAAGAATTTCTTGCTCGATTTAGAGAAATCAAAGATAAAGAAGCTCATTTTTCACTTCGAAATGCATTAATTGATCATTAGTGGAAAAAATATACTAATGATGATGACTATACTTAAATCTACTATTTTATTATAATTATTAATTGTTATTTGTATAAGTAATTTATTTTATATAAAAAAATTTGAACTGAAATAACATTTTAATTTTATTGAATATAATCAACAAAATAAAGTTAATGAGTTAAATTCATAAGTTTGACAAACATAAGGGTATAACTACAAATTATCTATAAATTAAATGGAAAGAAAATATATTAGGTGTCAATATCAACTATAAACTCTCGTTTAGTAAAAAATCGAAGCTAGAGTCAAAACAAAATACCCATTTGATATTGTAAATTCATGAGTTTCAAGGTAGAGGAGAGAAACAATAGGCATATATATATAAGTTCGAAGTTCAAACTAAAGAGCTTTAATAATGTATGTTTCAAAGATAGGTAATCTAATCCTTCAATAGCTTGAAAATTTAATCACTCATATTTGGTANTATTGTAAATTCATGAGTTTCAAGGTGGAGGAGAGAAACAATAGGCATATATATAAGTTCGAAGTTCAAACTAAAAAGCTTTAATAATGTATGTTTCAAAGATGGGTAATCTAATCCTTCAATAGCTTGAGAATTTAATCACTCATATTTGGTACGTGTATACACTTGATGATTATTACTACAGAACATCAAAGAACAACTACATGTACTATACATGTTCTGAGTTCGAGTAGAGTTTTGGACCAAAAGACCGCGAGTACCGGTCTCTTAAGAAAATTAACATAATTGCAAATATATTCGTAGAAATTAAGATGCTTTAGAGGGTAGATAAAAAGATGCTTGTCAAACAAAAATTCGACATAATGGATGAAATAATTAGAGTCATGAAGTGTTTGTCTAGAACGTTAACATCTTTCTTCTCTACTTAAGACCCCTTAGAGAAAGAGACGTAAACAAATTTAAATTTAAAAGTAAAAGAAACCAAATATTGAGACAAAATCTTGGTAAAGTGAAGATTAGGTAAGAGATTCACTACAAGAAGCCCAATAAGACATTGCAACGTAACAGGTTCTGATAATTGAACTAAAGTACAAGTTTTTAGACATTCCTGATATTTTGTAGAGAATTTATAGAAACAGCTATTTAAAAATATGTAATCAATAAAAGCGGTTTTTGGTAAAATAATTAGGAAAAAAAAACTATTTTTAGGATTTGAAAAAAAAAAAAGTGATTGTATTACCACCAAGTTTTTTTTTTTTTTTGTGGTGACTCAAGATAATCTCAGATCTATGGAGGTGTCCATACTAATCCATGGGGAATGGCAACCCACGAATATGCCCTTCCCCAAATTGGTTAGGTTAGGTTCTTAGTGACTTTATGTTTTATGTTTATGTAAAAATAGCAAATGCTGTAACAAAAGTAAACACTGGAGTTGGAACAGAATCTGGAAGATTACGGAGCAAGTTGACGTACGTATCCTTGTAACCGGACGTACATGGACATATATCAGTCATAACTTGTGGAAAGAGATAAAAGGTTAAAAAATTGGAGATAGATTCATATTTTGAGAAAAAATTGAGTTGTCATTTATAAGATGAGATAGATCTATTGAAATAAACTAGGGTTATATATCATTAATAACAGTGCATAATACATACACATTAGGTAACCAGTGTATTAATCATTCGCAGCCACAACAAATTGATTTGAATATACTCTCATAGTCTGATTTTATCTGGCACGGCCTTCAAATTACACATATATGCTTCACCATTGTCACATTTTTTTCTATGTTGAATTAAAAGAAAAATAAAATTTTGTCATGGATCCCCGACGATATATAACTATATAAGTGTTTCCTGCCGGTATTTTACGTAACGAGATACATGCAATCATATTTTCTGTAATAAATTAGTAGCAAAATGAATCATCATTTCTTCGCCAACCTGTTGAAATTATAGCAACGGCAATTAATTATCACAAATTTCGTCGTTTACTATAAGTCTATAACGATTGTTAACATCCTATCGATTACAAATAACAACAGGTAATGGAATCAATGTAGTGATCATCCTGACTTTTCGTTTGAATGTTTTCGCTACTTATAACAATAAATTGGCGACTAACATGTTTTGTGATCTATCAAAGAAGTGGTGGTCGGTAACACAAGGCGGTTGGTTATCTTGTGTTTCGGGTTTAATTTTCTTTTGAAACGGAAATATATTTTTTTAAATCAGAATATCTAAGTGACTGATTTTGGGTACTAGGAAAAATTATGAACCAAAGATCCAGAACTCCCACGATTTATCAACAAACAAACAAAAACAAACATGTTTTATGATCTTCTAAAAAAACAATGTTTTATGTTACCATATATAGTGGTAGAATGTTTACATATAATGAATTAGCATTTGATCATTTGTTGCAAATTTACTATAATTATGTTACTATTTTATATGGCGATGGAATATCCATCGCTATGTTTATTGCTGTATCACTTTTCTAGGCTTTGAGTTTGAGTGGTTGTTTATTATAGAGTGCTTGTTTCCTCTAATTTGAATTTTATTTTGTGGTATTTTTCTGGACCGAAGCCCATATATTGCCTAAGCCCGAACAAATCTTTAATATTTTATCCGTCTCAACTGTTACTCAATCATGTGACATCTTGGATTACTCATGGTACATTTTCAGTCGAACTATCGACTTCCGGTTATGGTATTATTTTTACCTTCACTTGTTATCAAAAAATGAGAGATTTTTTTTTCCGGCTCGGTAAGTAAAAAAGAAGAGTAAACTAAAAACAATGTTGTTTTCCTCTTCAAACTACAAATCAGCTTATATTATTTGTGTCAAACTCATATAACCGGAAATATGGCGTTTGCAAATGATTACGGGAAAACCGATCAAACCCTAATAGTTGATAATAATTAATTTATACAGCAACTATCGAAATAACGTGNACAAAAACCGAAACAAACCGAAGAAAGGAAGCCCTAGATCTAAGAGGCGCAGAAGAAGACGCCGCCGCCAAGGAAACCAATCGCCGGTCAGAACGAAGCCCAAGACTGTCCCACCAAACGCTGCTCCACGAGAAACAGGGAAACCGAGCCACCAAAGCAGAGTCCAGAGCCGCCTGGCCACGCCCCTAGCTCTGCTAAAACGTCGAAGCTGGGAAACTGAGGAAGCTCGCCGGGATGGGAGGAGAAGCTGGCACGCCACCGGGAAGCACAAAACCGATCATGCCTAAACAAAGAGGGAGAAGAGAACCAGACCTCACCTTGCTATCTTCGGTCCACCCCGCCACCGCAATCTCGAACTCGATCCGCCGCTGTCCCCTAGCAGCCGCAACCATGACGAGAGAAACCGGTGGATCTGCACCATCAAGCGCCGCCGATAGCACAGAGCCGATCATGCCCAGGCAGGCGAAAGTCTAGAAACCAAACCCCTCCTCGTTATTATCGGTCCACCCCGCCATCAGGAACTCACCCAAAGTCCACCACCGTCCCCGAGCAGCCGCAACTTGAGAAGAGAAACAGATGGTTTTGCACCACCAACGACATAACACTGACCTTCACTTCCGCTCCGAATCGCCTCCACAAATCCGACGCCAGAGAAACGAAAAACCCAACCAACGGGAAGCCACAGCGAGAGAAAAACGGATGTGGCACTCGAGAGAAGCTTCACCAGATCTGGTCCTCAACAGAGTTGGATCCGCAGGAGCGCCACCACCTAGATCCACCGCCGATCCACCACAACGTGGGGGAAGCCCAAAGCCCAGCCACCATAGATGAAAAGGAAATACCTCTAACCATGGATGAAGCCCGAACACAACACGAGAAAGGAAGCAAGCCCGTATATTGCCTAAGCCTGGACAAATCTTTAATATTTTATCCGTCCCAACTGTTACTCAATCATGTGACCTCTTGGATTACTCATGGTACATTTTTAGTGGAACTATCGACTTCCGGTTATGGTATTATTTTTATCTTCACCTGTTATCGAAAAATGAGAGATTTTGTTTTCCGGCTCGATAAGTAAAAAAGAAGAGTAAACTAAAAACAATGTTGTTTTCCTCTTCAAACTACAAATCAGCTTCTATTATTTGTGTCAAACTCATATAACCGGAAATATGGCGTTTGCAAATGATTACGGGAAAACCGATCAAACCCTAATAGTTGATAATAATTAATTTATACAGCAACTATCGAAATAACGTGAAAAAAATAAATAAGAAACAAAAAAAAGGTAGTTCAGGTAAATCAATCAAATTGAATTGTACGTGTAAAAGAAAATAACGATTTAGGTTAAATCAATTGTCAACTAAACACAAACTCGCAAAGTGTAAAGAAGACAAGATGGTGATTGGTGACAAGTAAAGTTTCCAAATATCTTAAAAGCAAAGGTCATGCATGAGTTCAGGGGGGTAAGGAAGTAGAGGCTTAGTTAATTAATTAGCTACTTAATTCATTTGATTTCAAAATGGTTTAATCAATACAAAGTAATAATAGCAATTAAAAAGGTTTAGTGATCAAATCAGGGTTGTAGTTAGTAAGATTCGGGAAGATCTTGCCATGTCTAAACAAATACTTAATTTCAACGTCAATCACGCCAACACTTTATACTTGATGTTAATCTATTGTCATTAAAGTATTTTATGGTGGGACCTCAATTATAAACCTGATTAATCATACATAAATGCATAGATCATTTTTATATTCAGAGGGCAGATCAAAGATCTATTCAATAGAATTGTTATCTTATAATTATTTCATCAATATTATAAACAAAGAAAAACAAAAAACAGATAGTAAAACAAAATTCCTTTATGTCCAATCAACTAATTGAACGGTTCAAACCCGTGACATGGTTGAACTTAAAAATCATAAGATTAGGAATATATATGCTTATCTATACTAAACTATAGAATATACGATCAATGCTTTACGAGGTATTAGACCGACATAGCTTTTATATTATTGTTATGTGTGTATATATATTAACATGTATGTATAAAAGCATAGAAGTCGGAAACTAAAGCATCAAAACCAATCAAAATGATTGTAGAATATTTGGAAACATGCCATAAGCACTGCATAACAAAGTGAGTGGACCAACCTAGACTCCATAATTATTTCACTTGTGATTAAAATATAAATAATCAAATCTTAATTATAAATATAAGCACATGCAAACTCATGGTTGATCCCATTTAAGTCTTTAATCTCCTCTTTCCATTTACAAAAAAACTTCTCAATCTCTCTCTCCCTCCCTCTTAATCTCTGTACATATATACATATATATGGCGACCGATACATCCTCTTTGAAACTCTTCGGCATAAACCTTCTTGAAACGACGTCTGATCAAGACCGATCACCCGAACCAAGATCCGGACCCGGATCCGAGTCACGGAAATACGAGTGTCAATACTGTTGCAGGGAGTTTGCAAACTCTCAAGCTCTTGGTGGTCACCAAAACGCTCACAAGAAAGAGCGTCAGCTTCTTAAACGCGCACAGATGCTAGCCACTCGTGGTCTGCCACGTCATCACAACTTTCACCCTCACACGAATCCGCTTCTCTCCGCCTTCGCGCCGCAGCCCCACCTCCTCTCTCCGCCGCATATGATGCTCTCTCCTTCTTCATCGACGACTTCTAAGTGGCTTTATGGTGAGCACGTGTCGTCACAAAACGCCGTTGGAGCCATGTATTTTCACGGTGGATCAGGAAGAAGGGGATTTTACGGCGGCGGTATGGAGTCTATGGCCGGAGAAGTTAGGGCACATGGTGGATCTTTGCCGGAGATGAGGAGGTTCGTCGGAGAGAATGATCGTAGTAGCGGAGTCAAGTTAGAGAATGGTATTGGGCTGGACCTCCATTTAAGCCTTGGGCCATGATTAATTTTTAGTTTGGCCCAGTTGAAATTTGTAAAATACTACTCGGATTTCATTTTTAGAGAGTAATTTTCTGTTCTTTTTTTCCTTAATTTCAGTTGAAATTGATGATTATTTTTTTCTTCTTCTTACTTTACCAGATCTCATGTTCTATGTATGCGTTTGCTTTCACTTTTTTTTTTATTCTTCTTGTAAAAATGCAATGTGAATTTTTTTTCCTTACTATTATGTCAATTTTGTTCAGTTATTTAGTCATTGGAGAATATAGGTTTAAATTATACCGTATAATGTTGAAAGAAGCTGATTACTAGTTTGTGAGATGCACACCAAGCCGATTTTAGCTTTTAACCACTCTTCAAGGTTCCAAACGGATCGTGATGTTTAATTTTTTTTTTTTTTTTTGACAAAACGACCATGATGTTAGGGGTGGAATTGTTATCCGGGATCCGATTCGAGATCCGCTCCAAAAATCCTAATATCTGAGGGGTAATATCTGAGGGGTCAGATCCGTCAAAACCGGATCCGGATCCGAATAGTAAAATTATAAGGTCCGGATCCGGATCCTTTAAATATATTAAAATTTTATATTTTACTAATAATTGTTTTTGATATATTGAGATATATCAGTGTTCTAAAAAGCGGTATAGGCGGCCGCCTAGGCGGTGTCTATGCACTAGGCGTCCATAGACCGTGACGATTACTTTCTAGGCGTTGATATTAAGCGTTATTATTATTAGGCGGTCTAGGCGGCCGCCTAGGCGTCCTAGACTGCTCTAGGCGGCTCTAGGCCGTTCAAAAACATTTTTAATCAGTTAACATTTTTTTTTGCTCGGTGTAATTTTTAAATTTTTAACTACATATAATTAGATTTATAAATTTTGATTTCATAAATACATGGTTATAAAAGTTTTTATGGTATTTTTATGAATAGAATGAATATGTGTTTGTCTAATTCTCATTTATGATTTAACATTTTGATTTTTCAAATGAATGTTTTTGTCTAATTCGAATATATGATATTTTTAAAATGTTTTAGTTTTTTCTTATTTATAAGATTTTTTTTCTATTTTTGTGTGTAATTTGAATTTTGAATCTATTTTAAAATTTATAATATTTAAATATTATTATTTATGAGTTAAATATGGTACTTCATATATTGTTGTCTATATAAATATCTCTAATATATTGATTTATCTTGTAAACGCCTAAACCGCCTAAGAATCGCCTAGGCTCCGACTAGGCGTTCTAGGCGCTAGGCGTTGTATCACCGCCCGATTAGCGCACAGCGCTGATATATATATATATATATATATATATATATATATAACATAATTAAAATTAAATTAAAATATTTTTTATAATAACATATTTAATTTTGTTTTACAAAATATTATATAAAATTTTGATTATCATTATTTTTAATATTTTTTTAAGGATCTGGATCCAGATATCTGCGGATATCTTAATATCTAGGCTGATATCTAGAGGCCACATATCCGGATCCGGATAATTAAAACTCGGATCCAATGAATCCGGATATCATAAAATTTCCGGATATTTGGATCCGTCCCACCCCTAAGTGATGTTTAATTGAGATTTTTTTTTTTTTGGGCTTGTGTTCCAAGTTCTAACTAAATCAATTGTGGAATCAAGCTAGAAACGTATGTGATGACTCTGATACCATATTATAAAATTTGAGATGAACATAAACGAGATCCAAACTAAATCGGAGAAAAAGATCATGAGAGAAAGGGATATGGAAATTTGAAGTTCCTATTTATATTAAATATAAATGCATGTGCAATTCTCTTTTATATACAATTGAAGAGGATGTTTTTTTGGCTTTTCGGATTCTCTTTCGCTATCGTGCGACTCTATCTCTAGCTTGGCGTCGGCACCGTTGATTTTCCCATTGTTTTTTGCAACTCGGCAGGATGAATCTGTGAATGTTGTGAAGAAGATGATGTTGACGAATCCATAAAGGAAGAAATATGCTTATATGAAATGTGATCCTACAGACACCGCTTCAGAAAATTTTCTCTTCCTTACCTTCTCAGGAATAATCACTAAAGCGGTCGAAATCCGGTGAGGCCTGCCAAATTTTTTGGAAACTAGAGTGATCGACATGTGAAAGTCGAAGCCTTCTCACCAAATATAGGGAATAATTGGTTTGATCCATCTTGGAAGTTAAATAGGCAAATCTTCATTGGAAGAAGGTTCTGGTGAGATTTTCCGGCGGTGGCGCCTATTTCTGATTAGAAATCTTAATCCTCTCTAAAACTGTTTTTGGTAGAGTGTTATGCTAGCTAATTCTCACTGGAAGGCTATCGCTCGTTTAAAATGTGGGCTTATCATAGGTTTCCAGTTCAAAACCAATTGGCAATGATTGGATTGACTCATATCCCTTATATATATTATTATATACTAGTGTTGGTCCCTTTAAACTTACGATGTGGAATCCTAACACGCCCCCTCGAGATGATGGCTCTTATCGGCTCATCTCAAATTGAATCCCACTTTAGGACCGGTAATAAACCATTCTTGGGCCACCCTACTTGGGTAAACAAACGAGGATCTGATACCATGTTAAATGTGAGGTTATTATGGGCTTCCAACTCAAAACCAATTGACAATGAGTGGATTTGCCCATATCTCTTATATTTTGTTGGTCCATTTAAATTTCCGATGTGGGATACTAACAGTTGGCGAGACATCAGAGACATGAATGAGATCAACATGCATTATTACTTTTTTTTAACGTCACTTGTTTCATTGATTTCAAATCGAGAAGACAAGCCATTAAGCAAACTATTACATCTATTATTACTAATAAAAGTTGATGATATATGCATCTAAAGTTGTCCACATATGATTTTAAACAATCCATTTTATTGGTCCACATCAACGTTTAAAATGAATTCATATTTGCCAAACATAAAAAAAGAAAATATCAAAAACGACAAATAATGAAGATTACTCTAAATAATGATTTTAACAAAATAAGGAAATCATGTCTTATAGTTTCATATTCTATTAAATTCATTCCATATTCATATATTGTCTTGGTTACAAATTAAATTGGTCATGAATCACATAGCAAGAGTTGTGCTTATTAATTTGTTTTCAACCAATAATTAAATGTTCACATAGAATTTTAAACAACCACTAATAATTGTCTACGTAAGCTTTTTGAATTCGAATCTATTTGAACATTAAATTGTTAAATTGATATTGCTTGATGATAAAACGATAAATGAAAATTACTCAAAATAATGAGTTTAAGAAATAAGGAAGTCATGTCTTAGGTTCCTATTCTATAAAATCCATTCCATATTTATCTATTTTTTGGTTACAAACTAAATTGTTCATGATATTATTTGATGTTTGATGCTAAAGATGTCCACATAGGATTTTAAACAACCAATAGTAATTGTCCATGTAAGTTTTTGAATTTGCAACTATTTAAACATAAAATTGTCTACGGAAATTTTCATTGACTAATAATTAATTTCGACATCATTATCCAAAATTATTTGTTTTCGACAACCAAAATTATTACTTTTATTCGTCCTTCATTACTATAAAGTCTAAACTAATGAAACATTTTTTTGTGTGATGAAAACTGTGTTGCGAAATTTGAATTTCACATAGATTGCAGCAGAGAACAATAACACAAAGATACAGAGATTGCAAGCACAATTTTGTCACAAAATGAGTCGACTCCATAAACACAGAAACCCGTTTAGGTCATCTTCTCTATTCCGTAGGGTAGCTGTTTCATAATCGATTTATTATTAAGAAAGAGTTTAGTTTCTAATAAACATCAAACATGATTATTATTTTAATTGGCTACAAAAAATAAAATTAAGATCTTTTTTGATAAACAATACAACAAAAAGAATCGAATCTAAGAAAGGATAATACTAAAACAACTAATAATAATTGTCCATGAAAGTTTTTGAATTCACAACTATAAAAACATAAAATTATCCACGAAGATTTTCATTGACCAATAATTAATTTCGACATCATTATCTAAAATTATTTTTTTATTCGCCCCTCCAACTCATTACTCTAAACTAATGAAACATTTTTTGTGTGATCGAAACTGTGTTGAGAAATTTGGATTTCACAGAGATTGTAGCATAAAACAACAACACAAAGATCCAAAGATTTTACAGAGATTGTAACCACAACTTTTTCTTAAAATGAGTCGACTCCATAAACGTAGAAACCCGTTTAGGTCATCTTCTTTATTCGGTAGGGTAACTGTTTCATACTCTATCTATTAAAAAAGAGTCTAGTATCTAATAAATAGCAAAAATGAATTTTTTTTAATTAACGACAAAAAAAAAAATTTAGGAATTTTTGATAAACAATACAACAAAAAAGAATCCCATCTAAGAAAGGATAATAGCAAACATCTAAAATTTTAATTAACAACAAAAAGGAAAATTTCTGATAAAGAACACAAAGAATTTTGTTTTTTTTTACAATATGAGAGTTGTACCCAAACAAACATGATATTTTAACCCATACAAACAACACATGAGTAACACCTTCTAAAACTCCAATTAAACAATAAAGTATGACAAACTTATGAATCAAACTTAAATTGCCAAACATAGACGGGTGATTCAAATCAAAATCAAAATATGGAGAAAACACACAAAAGTTAAATTTAGATTCAAAACAATATTTTTTCTATATATTGGATATATATTATTATAAAATATATACAAAGTAATATTATAACAAACATAACTAGATTCTAAAAATGTGCGCCCGCACATAATATTTTTTTGTTTATCAAATTTTGTAATATAATTTGTGTTTATTTTTGTGTTTACATATATTTTTTTGTATATTTAATTTTTTGTCATATGAGACATATAATTATTTTGGTGTTTAGATATAATTTGTTTTTTCTAATCTGTCCTAGAACAGGAATTCAATTTGAAAAGTAACGGGAGTTCATTATGTTGACATAATATTTTTCTAATCCGCCCTAGAACGGGGGTAAGTTTTAATTTTTGTTTTTTGATGTTTAATTCTATTTTTTCAACAAAATGTATTTGTGGATGTAAAATTTTGAGATGTGTTAACAATTTTATTTTTGGTATAAAATATATTATATAGTTTTCTAAAAATTTAATTTACAATGAGGGCATGTGACAATTTTTTATTTGTTTTTGTTTTTATGTTTTCTATTTTGTATGGAAAAATATATTTTTGGTATGACATGTATGATTCAAAATTAGTGATTTTAGCTACCCAAATTTTCGGACCCGTTTTGTTATCTATATTTTCAGTTCTATATTTTATTTTAAATATATTTTTTAATACCTAAATTATCCATTCAGACTTTTATCCATTGTTTTGTTATTAATTTACGAATAAAGCATAATCATACATATTTTATATAATCAACGTAAATATTTTATATTTTATATAATCAACATAAATATCATATCATTTACACCTACAAATCATCATAAATATTTTATATTTAAAATATGACAATTATATTTTTTATGTGAATTATCTTTTTTATTTCAAATAAAAATTGGTAATCTTAATAAAGTTTTCTAATAGTATAGATATTATTTAAATTACAATATCTAAATTAAATCTAAATTAATATCCAGTTATTATTTTTATAAAGATACAATAACAACTGATTTTTGTGATTTTTGGTACGTAATATAACATATATTTAAGGAAATCCAAAGTAATCTAAATTAATATTTAAATTTTCGAAATTAAATGGAAATATAAATTAAAATGAACATTTTTATTAATATTACACCAAAATAATCTGTTTGGCAACATGTATAGTTATCCACATAAATTATAATCTTAAATATATTATTTAATAGTATTAGATAATATAAATTTTAATATGTTTTCTTAATATGTGTGAAATAACCTTAAACGACTTATATTCTAAAATGGAGGGAGTATATTTATACAAAAAATGAATCGAGAAGATAGCTCTTCTTGTGACTTTTAATTGTGAAAATTTTATTGTCATCATTGTAATCTATATTTAATAATGGCAAAAATGTCAAACGAATATTGTAATATCATTAAAAAAAAATTGGTTAGGTTAATAATTTTCGGTTCAGCAGACTTCAACTGAAGTCTCCTACCGAAGTCTCCTATATCCTAAACTCTAAACATATTTCACTCGAAGTCTTTTATACCCTAAACTTTAAATAGATTTCACATTAAGTCTCAAAAGTTAAACAGACTTCGTCTCTAAAATAGTACAAACTTCGCATGAAGTCTGTTAAATCTAAACCCTAAATCGAATATTTTTCACTTAATAATCATAATCCTAAATAAAAATTTATATCAAAAATTAAAATCGTTTAATATATTCACAATTTAACACTTATATACAAATTTAACATTTTAAATAAAAAAATTATAACCACTGAACTTAACCCTAAATGTAAAAACATGATTTCAAACATATAATGTCAAACCTTGAGCAATATATAAACTCATAATTCTTTGACATAACCAAATACATAACTCCAGAAGAGGAAATGAACATAATGTTTCCGTGGATTGTGTGGAACACTTGGAAAGCAAGGAATGACAAGGTGTTCTCAAATGTGGATAGAAACCCACAAGAGATTCTGAGGATAGCGGAAACAGAAATAGCAACTTGGGAAGCGGCACAAAATAGTGAACCTGACATACCTCCACAACAATCGGGTCTCAACACGGGACTAAATGAACAAAATGGATATAACGGCCTCACATGCTATATTGACGGGTCATGGAAGGAAGGAGATAAATTTTCTGGTTTAGGATGGTTTTGCTTTCAGGAGGGAATTGAAGGAAAGATTATGGGATCCCGTAATCTACGAAGAAGCCTATCACCGCAACACGTGGAATTGGAAGCGCTCATTTGGGCGATGCATTGCATGATTGCAAACCACAAGACGGCGATAGCCTTTGCTACAGACTGCTCAGAGTTGGTGAAGATGGTGTCTACACCGAAGGAGTGGCCGACATTTATGTTACAGTTGGAGGAGTTCAAGAGGAGCAAGGAGGCTTTCACCTATTTTTCTATCACACAAATCCCACACACGAGTAACACAGTGGCAGACAAGTTAGCACGAGGTGCTCGAGTCTACCCATCAGATTTCACTTATGTAAACTCGATACCCCCGATTTGGTTCACCGAATAGGGTCAGGTATCAAGGCTGTTGACAAAAAAAAAAAAACCAAATACATAACTCAAAATTTAATTTCCCCTTATAGTTAACTATACTATATAAATCGAACCCTAAACTATAATTCCTATAAATTTGCTAACCCTAAACCATAAATCATAAACCAAACCCTAAACACAAAGCCCTAAACCCTAAAACAATAGAACCATAAACTCATGAAACTTATAAATAGAAAACAACAATAACTACCAACACATAAATATCTAAACCTATGGTTATGCACTATGTATCATGTATTCATTTCATTAGAAGTATGTATGAGACTATAACATAATTTATCTTTGTTGGTCTAAGTTGATTCAATTGTATAAAATTTTAATTTATATACATCACAATTGTTTATATCTAGTTTATGCAAACAAATTTTTAATCAAATTATTATTATTATTTTAAAAATTTTAATTATAAGATTTAATTACATAGCATATTTTTTTATGAAGTCTATCATATAGACTTCTCTACTTCTTTAGTAGATTTCACAAGGTTATAACTGTAATTGAGACTTCTGTTTTTTGTTTGGTCATAAGGGATGTAATTGTAATTTCCCTACCTCTTTGAGTTAATTTTGCTTTAAATTGAATAAGGGGTATACTTTTGCATTTAGAATCAAATTATGAGACATTTTTTCCAATTCCCCCCTAAAAAACATATATGTTGGTTATGTGTGTGATTTGGTCATGAACCATGCTTTCCTACTATATATTAAAAGTTACGGATATTTCTATTATTAAGTTAATAGTAGTTTAGCAGTAAATCATAGTTATCAATTTTGTATTTTTAGGATTAATTAAATTATTATTGTTGGCAATATATATTTGAATATCTTAGTTTTTATATTCTATAGTGTTTAATGGGACGCTCGTTTGAAAAATATTAAAGAAAACTAAATAATACCACACCGAATTTTATTAGTTTTTATATATAGTTTTTTGTATCTTTTAATAAGAAAATGTTATTATGTTTTAAATAATTTAATGAATTAAATAGAGACTAAATTTTATTTATAAATATTATAATTAATTAAAATATTTATATATAACAATAAAGATATTATGTAGAATATTTTTTTAAAATACACGTTTGACAACAAGAATAGTAGTTATCTAAATAAAGAATAACATAATATGAATGTTTTCCTATTTAGACACAAAATATATACCTCTTTTAATAGTAAAGATTGGTCGCATATAATTTTTACCAAAGTAATATTAAAAAAGAAGGAAAATTGTCCAAAATAGCACACTTTAAAACTTTTTTCCAAATTTAGCACCACTAGAAGAAGAAAAATGACAATAATAACACAAATTAATATTAAAATGACCCAAAATTCTTTTCTAATGGGGAAAAACTATACTCTAAATAGGAAATATTGAACTCAAACATAATGTTTTAATTTTATTTTGAATTTATTTTGGGTACATGTATTCTTACATAATTATTTGTGCAGTTTTCGGAATTTTAAATTTGATGTGCTAGATTTGGAACAAAAATTAATTTTATGCTATTTACCCGTAACGTGGATGCAAAACCTAGTAACGAACAACAATTGATAAAAATTATTAAATAGAATATCCCCTATATATTAATTGAGAAAGATTGATAAAAAATAATATTGTCTTTATGTATGATTTACGAAAATGTCATGATGATGTGTCATCACCACATAGCATATCAAGACATTTTTAAAAACATGTTTATGTTACTAGAGAAATTACATTATATGCCACTCACATTAAATTGTTACGAAATTCATTATATTTTTTTTATTAAGTATTAAACTAATCATTTGTAAAAAAAACTTACCATAATCGATTATACTCTCTCTCACTCTTTCCCAATTATATTATTAATTATTTTTAATTATTATATCCACTCTCATTTTTTTTGATCATATGTTTGTAAGAAATATTGAATCATCACATCATTCTTATAATAAAAACNAAAATTACACCGAAATTGATCCGGTTGCGAGGTTGTTTGCAATATCAACATGTATATATAAGTTATACAGATCTGCCGAAATAGTCGCTAATTAGCGAGTATTAGGCGATTACTAGGGCGATTACTGTGCGATCTGCCGAAATAGTCACCAAATAGTCGCTAATTTAGTGACTATTATGCGACTACTGTGCAATCTGCCAAACTAGTCGCATAATAGTCGCTAAATTAGTGACTATTAGGCGACTACTGTGTAATTTGCCAAACTAGTCGCCTAATAGTCGCTAAATTAGTGACTATTAGGCGACTACTGTTCAATCTGCCGGAATAGTCGCATATTAGTCGCTAAATTAGTGACTACTTTGGCGACTATGTTTTTTGGTCGTAAAACAGCGACTCAATTACGACTAATTTTATTAGTCGCCAAATAGTCGCTAAATAGTCGCTAATTAGTCGCAATTTTTAGCGACTAATTATTTAGTCGCTATTTGTAGTCGCTAAAACGCTGTTTTCTTGTAGTGTAAAAACAAAAATTGTTTCTTTTAATCATTTAAGAGATGAAACACGTTTTTAGATTAAAAAAATCACAAATTCGAATAGAATATAGAAACAATCATTAAGTTGACAAAAAAAAATTGATCATTACAAAACATATACACAAACGGATCTCGGATACTAGATAAATACAATAGATTTTGTGACTAAAACTATTTTGAACTTATTTAATAGTCATTTCACCTACGCATGCACACGGATCTTACCTAGTCATAAATTAAATTTGCTATTAATCCTACTAACTCTCCATTGCGTCACTCTCATCAACAACCATCTCAATTCCATTACCCATTTTAAACTTGAACTCTCTTAGATTCTCCACCCACACACTGTAACTCGACTTCCTTGCCAAAACATCAACCGAAACTTCCTTCATCTTCACCAATGTATCCGCATAGCTCTCAAATCCAACAATCTTTTCCCATAACGAAGATCGCCTTTGCGCATTGCTACTCTCGCTTCTCATCTCATCCAAACACTCTTTTGCTTCCTCAAGCTTAGCCCAAAAGCAAGTATCCTGCGTACTGCTCGCGTATTGAGTTCTTGCACACGTCTCTTCATTAGGCTCTCCACTTACTTCCCACCACTTATCAAACATTACATACCTTTTGGGTCTATTCCCACTCTGCATGTAATGACCACCAGCCCTTGAATATTTGTACTTGTAGAAGTATGCAATGTCAAGTGGTTCGGCTAAGAGTCGGTAAAACTGCGATGCGTATACCCATTTCCTTCCCAGGTGAAAATGAAAAGGTAACTCATTCTTCTCCACCATTTCAAACACACTGTCCCAAAACCATTCTAGCTTTGCGCGACTCATGTTCACCCTAATCTCTCTCTTTTTTGAATATTGTTTGAAGTTATCGTAGTAACCGAGCTGCTCTGGCGACTCGTCGCAACGGTCTTTGTACCATTGAATCTCTATTCTCGATGGCAAGACATTACTAAGCTTAATAGCTAACTCACTCGGTCTCAAATTCGGAGCACGACCAATTCTTGTAGATGTTTCTATGCATTCTTTTGCTGATACACCACGTGGATCATCATTAGAGAATCCTAGAGATTCTAGGGCTAATGCGACGCCAGCTTGGTAGCTATTGTCGGAGATGTTCCCACCACGAAAACTTCTAGATATGAGAAACTGGTGAGAGAGTGTGGACACGTAATGTCCGTACCTTTGATGTTCCTCAATGTTTGGAGTTCCTGTCGAGTTGAGTATAAGAAACATCCCACGAACTGAAGCAGCATTGTCTAAGCAGACACCTCCATTGTCGGAGCAGAAGAGATAGGTTCCAAAGGGCCAGAATTGTTCACTGCTTCTTCTGGTGTTGAAGATCCAGTACGATTTATGCTCACGATTTAGTCTTATGATCAAGACGTCTCTCTCTCTCAACTCTCAGATTGTGTTCGCGACTCACTCTCTACGAAATTGACGGAAGAAAAGCAATGACACAAGACATTTATAGAGTTCCCCTTTAACCCTGGGTACTTCTCTCTTCAGGATCTTCCTGGAATTCATTATGAGCACAGTTTACAGAAGCTTTCTCCAAAGAGATACAATGGAGGAATCAAGAAGAAGACGATGTGAAGAAGATGAAGTTTGTTACGTTCTTCGTAACAATCGTCAACTCCTTTTAACGAGTTTCCTCCTGTTGGGCCAGCAACATAACCAAGGCCCAACTGCTTCATGTATTTCCTCATGGGCTTGATAACACAATGGCCCAGCTTGCTCACCTGAGATACACGAACCATTCTTCACAAAACTCCACCTTGGTTCGATGTCTCCTCAGTTACCCGTGTGTCTTGTTCCGACAACACTCGTGAATTCCGATCCTCTCTGATTCTTCAATTGATCACCTGAATCAGATTGCTGCTGCCTCTTAAGGTCCAGATTCAGCTGCCTTTGCTTCCTTAAGCATCCGAAAGCTTCTCGTCATCTCATATGCTCCGGAGACGACCCATCGACCACCTCTTCAGGCGCCGATGACCTTCAAAGTCTCTAAACACCCTTCGAACTTCGCTCCAGGTAAGACTTTAGTTAGCATGTCAGCTGGATTAACCGATGTGTGTATTTTGATCACCTTCACATCTCCATCTGCGATTATATCTCTTATGAAGTGAAACTTGACCGCAACATGTTTTGTCCTTTCATGATGCATGTAGTTCTTCGCTAGGTATATCGCACTTTGTGAATCGCAATAGATCTCTACTGCTTCCTGTTTAAACCCCATCTCTTCGCAAATCCCTCTTAACCAAATCGCTTCTCTTACTGATTCTGACAAGGCCATATACTCTGCTTCTGTTGTAGATAAAGCCACCACCTTTTGCAGTGTGGATTTCCAGCTGACTGTATTTCCCCCAACCGTGAAGACGTATCCTGAGATTGACCTTCGTCGATCCAAATCAGTTGCGAAGTCTGAGTCGCAATACCCTTTGATCCTGAATTCTGCTTCCTTTGTGAAAGTTAAGTTGACCCCTGCAGCTCCCTTTATGTATCTCATAATCCATTGCACAGCTAACCAGTGTTCTTTTCCAGGATTCCCCATGTACCTGCAGACTAAACCCACTGCATATGCGAGGTCTGGTCTTGACCCAACCATGGCGTACATTAAGCTACCCACTGCACTTGCGTAAGGTATGTCGTCCATTAACTCTGCCTGTTCCAGCTCTTGCTTCTTGTTAAGACTTTGCAGTTTGAACTGAGGTCCAAGAGGTGTCTGAACTGCTTTGCAATCCCACATGTTAAATGATTTCAAAACTTTAATCAAATAACCTTCCTGTGACAGTGTCAAAACACCCTTCTTTCTGTCCCTGAGTATGTCCATACCCAGAATCTTTCTTGCAGCCCCTAAGTCCTTCATTTCAAATTCTGACTTCAGTAGATTCTTCAACTCATCAATCACAGCCATTTTCTTTGATGCAATCAACATATCATCCACGTATAAAAGTAGATAAACCATATTGTTTACCTCAGTTCCTTTGAGATAAACACATGGGTCATAGTCACTTCTTTTATACTTCTGCTTCACCATAAAACAATGAAACCTGTAGTTCCACTCTCTCGGAGATTGTTTTAACCCATACAATGACTTCTTGAGTAGGCAGACCTTGTCCTCCTTACCCTTAACCACATAGCCTTCTGGTTGGCTCATGTAGATTCTCTCATTTAGAACTCCATGTAAGAAGGCAGTCTTGACATCAAGCTGTTCTAGCTCCATGTTTTCGTTAACCACAGCTGACAGTAGCAGTCTGATTGAGACATGCTTTACTACAGGTGCAAACACATCATTATAATCCACTCCTTCGATTTGAGCAAACCCCTTTGCCACTAATCTAGCCTTGTGCCTTGGTTTTTCAACCCCTGGTATTCCTGGCTTGAGCTTATAGATCCATTTGCATCCAATTACCTTTTGCCTTTCTGGTCTGTCTGTTAAATCCCAAGTATGATTCTTGTGAAGTGACTCCATTTCTTCATCACTGGCCGAGTTCCAAAGATCTCTATCTTTGCTGCGTTGAGCTTCAGCAAATGATCTTGGTTCTTCAAAGTTGATTATTTCTGCACTTGTCAATGCATAAGCTAGAAAATCTGCATCTTCAAACTTAGATGGTGGCTTTGATTCTCTTCTTACCCTGTCCCTTGCCAAAAGATAATCTGTCAAGTCTTCTGTACCATCTTCTGAATCATTTCCTGTTTCAGTGTTAGCCTCAGTTTCTGTTTCTGTATCCGTATCAGTCGAACTCGACTCATCTTCTTGTCTTGAAGGATCATATTCCGAATCTGCTCCACCTTGACTTGAAGTGCCTACTGGTGATTGTTCCTCACCAAGTACCTCTTCTAACTCATTTCTGAAAGTAACTCTCCTCTTTGTACCCTCTTGCTTTGTTTGCTCTGGCTTGTCTTCATTTGTTCCCAAATCTTTAAACAAGCTTTCTTCATAGAAGACCACATCCCTGCTGATTACCACTTTCTGCTCTTCCAATAGCCACACTCTGTAGCCTTTTGTTCCTTGTCCATACCCGAGAAATATCCCCTTAGTGGCCCTGGGACTTATCTTTTCTCTTACGGTATGAACATAGGCTATGCATCCAAAACTCTTGAGATGGCCATAATCTGGATTTCCTTCTGTCCATATTGCTTCTGGTATTTCAAAGTCAATTGATGAAGATGGTGTTCTGTTGATGATGTATACTGCTGTAGAGGCTGCCTCAGCCCAGAACTCTCCCTTCAACCCTGTTTCAGATAACATGCTTCTCACCTTGTCCATAATTGTGCGATTCATCCTCTCAGACACACCGTTTTGCTGAGGTGTGTAAGGGCATGTCTTATGCCTCTTAACCCCTGATTCTCTGCATAGATCATCAAACCTTTTGTTGCAGAATTCCAAACCATTGTCTGTTCTTAGACACTTCAGTCTCTTCCCTGTTTGGTTTTCCACTAGCAATTTCCAATCCGCGAATTTCTGATAAGCTTCATCCTTTGTCTTGAGAAAGTAGATCCATGTTTTCTTTGAGAAGTCATCAATGAATGTGATGAAATACTGAGCTCCTGACAGGCTTCGGGTTACATTTGGTGATCCCCATAAGTCGGAGTGGACGTATTCAAGTATACCTTTTGTGGTATGCTTTGCCTTAGGAAAGCTTTGTTTATGTGATTTCCCAAGTGTGCAGGCTTCACAGAAACCCAAGTCTTTAACTTCTTCTCTTCTCAAGTAACCCTTCCTTGCCAATGTTTCCATAGACTTCTGACTCATATGTGCTAATCTCTTGTGCCATATTCTTGTCATATCCACTGGTTCCTTAGCCAAGTTCACCTCGGGTCTTCTGACAGAGCCTTGAAGATAGTAAAGTCCTTGATTGTATTTCCCTGATAAAACCTTCTTTCCCTCTTTGTAGAACTGAATAACGTAATCTCCACCACTGTAGTTGCATCCTGATTGTTCCAGCTGACCATATGAGATTAAGTTTCTTCCCATGTCAGGTATATACCTAACATTGCTCAAAGTTACCACAGAACCATCAGGATTGTCTATAGTTATTTGTCCCATTCCTTTAACCATACAAGTAGTGTTGTTTCCCATCAAGACTTTGTTCCCTTCGAATTCCACTAGGTTTGACAACAGTTCCTTCCTAGGTGTGATGTGGAAAGTGCAGCCTGAATCCAGTACCCACTCATCTGTTGATGCAATAAGACTGGCTGTTAAAGCAATCGGCTCTGGCAGGGTTACTGCCACATTTGCAGAATTTCCAGGCTTTGATTGTTGGCCCTTCTTCTTTTTCTGTGGACAATCTCTTTTCCAGTGATTCTCATCACCACACACCCAACAGGCTTTAGTCTTTGGCTCCTTTGACTTTGACCTGTTCTTTTTGTTGCCATTCCACTTTCCATTCTTCCCCTGATCATTCCTGTTTTCTGACCTGCCCCTAGTCTCAACATACACCCCTGATTTTCCCTTGTTCAACAGTCCTTTCTGCCTCAGCTCAGCCTCCTTTGCATATGCAGAAGTAGTAACTTCCCTTAAGGTAAGAGTGTCTTTTCCCATTCCATACTTAAGAGTATGTACTAACGGCTCATATGGAGGAGGTAGACCTGACAGGACTTGTATTGCTTGGTCTTCTTCAGATATTGTTATGCCGAGGCTAGCCAGATCAGCCACTAGCCTTAGGAATGAATCAAGATTTTCCTCTATAGTTTTGTTCTCCTCCATCTTGTAGCTAGCAAACATTTGCTTAAGATAGATTTTGTTTGGCAGGGATTTTGTTTGATAGTCACTTTCCAATGCTTTCCACATATCCAGTGCTGTTGGCTCATTCATTATCTTGCGTAGGATAGCATTACTTAAGCAAGTTCCCAAGAGACTTCTCACCCTCAAATCCTTGTCTGCCTTCTTCGGATCCACTTTAGATTCTGTCCCCTCTTCTCCTTTTCCTTTATCAGACTGTGTAATCACATCTTCTTTCAAAACAGATAGTAGACCCTGTATCTCTAGCTGACCGAGCAATCTGTACTTCCACATGCCGAAATCTCCCTTTCCATCAAATTTCTCCATCTCGAATCTCCCTAGTGTTGGATCCATCTTTGCTGGTTAATTTGTCTCCTTTTTCTTTCACCTGCAGATAAGAGAAAGGAACAACAAGACCACACAAGGATCACAAGAATACAGGATGATTCTTAACCAAGAGGAAGGTAATCTGGAAATTTAATCAGTAGTGAAAAATGATTGAATGGGACTAGAGTACTTCCCTGAGTTCTTATCCTGAACTCTATAAGAACAAACTTGTGATCGCCTCTTGATTCACCAGGTTCCGTGAATCAGATCATGCGATCCCCTCTGCCTCCAGGTCCGGTAAGTCTTCTTGCTTCTGGTTCTTCGTGAATTCACCGTGCTGAGTTTTTGATCGATTCAAACCTTCAGCTCTGCTACCAGTTGTTGAAGATCCAGTACGATTTATGCTCACGATTTAGTCTTATGATCAAGACGTCTCTCTCTCTCAACTCTCAGATTGTGTTCGCGACTCACTCTCTACGAAATTGACGGAAGAAAAGCAATGACACAAGACATTTATAGAGTTCCCCTTTAACCCTGGGTACTTCTCTCTTCAGGATCTTCCTGGAATTCACTATGAGCACAGTTTACAGAAGCTTTCTCCAAAGAGATACAATGGAGGAATCAAGAAGAAGACGATGTGAAGAAGATGAAGTTTGTTACGTTCTTCGTAACAATCGTCAACTCCTTTTAACGAGTTTCCTCCTGTTGGGCCAGCAACATAACCAAGGCCCAACTGCTTCATGTATTTCCTCATGGGCTTGATAACACAATGGCCCAGCTTGCTCACCTGAGATACACGAACCATTCCTCACATCTGGGAACGAGGTCATGGATGGAGACCACGTGGCAGAATTTGTGGGCTAAACTAGATCGAGAGATTGAGGAAGATAGAGTCTGGTTTCCGAGTAAAGGTGAGCCAAAGGTGATGCAGAGGAGGCGGAATGACGGCGGCGACGGTTGGGATATAAGCCAAAGTGTGGTGAGAGCGGCCAACGCGCCACCGGTTGAATGTCCGGCTATCACCACCTGCTTTCTTCCTTCCAATTCCAATCCTTGTGTGATCTGTACGGGTGCACAGAAATGATACAAACCGAACCAGAAAAAGCAATCTCATAAGATAAATGAGCGAAAGAGACTTGGTTTCGTTTTTACATATCTTAACCGGTCAGTGATCTATTTCTTCACGAGAACTATCATATAGCATCAGATGTCTCCCAAACTAAGATCGCTTTCTATATCTCTCCGAAAAAATAGTTCGAAACCTATATTTCCACGAGATAAGAGTTCAAAACCTATATCTCCCCGAGATAAAAGTTTGAAACTTATATATCCACATATGTTGGTTTTAACGATTTGTGATCTAAACCAAATACCAAACCATCAAACCACAAAACTAAACCGGACAAAAAACCGATTCCCTAATACTCGACCCATATATCCGTCTAAAATACTCAATTTCCCCAAATAATTTTATTTTCGTGGTACTATACCTGTTTTTCCTATTGTTTTCCTGTTCCAATCCCCGAAATGAATACCCAAAATTGTTGAACGGCACACACAAAGACTTTACAGAGGTGTGTATTAGCCTAAAGCTGCCATCAACATTTCAATCAACCTTTAATCATTTAAAAAAACTCGTGGGCGGACGTGGCATCCAAACCAAAATTTGAGTTTACTTGCTTATGATATCCGAGGTCACGACAATGTCATAGATTATCATATTCTAGATGGTGGAAATTATTATATCTACGAATCTTTCAGGATTTCTTCTAAGAAAATAATTTAAAATTTATTTATCTATATTGCTTATAGGGGTTGGTGGTGATTAGCTATGTGCATTCGGATATTCGGTTCGGTTCCGGGTATTTCAGGTAGATCAAGTTTAGGATCCATATAGGTACCGAAATGATTTCGGTTTGGTTCCAGTTCGGTAGCGTTCGGTTCTGTGTATTTCGGATAGAGAGGTTTAGGAACCGGAAAATGCCCGAATTATTTCGGATTTTAATCGGTTTCGGTTATTTATTATCCGAAATACCTAAAATATACCTGAAAACCTGAAATTATATCCAAAAACCCGAAAATATACCTGAAAACCAAAAAAAAAAAAACTAAAGAAAATATACCCATAATACCAAAAATATACCCAAAAACCTGATATATACATTTAATATTTTGGATATATAATTATATTTCGGGTATTTTGGGTACCCGAAATATTTTTGGTTCCGGTATTACCCGATACCCACGGATATGAATGAGTAGGATCCAATGGATATTTTAGCAATTTCGGATCAGTTCCGATTCGGGTATTTCAGTTCGGTTTTGGTTCGGATATTTCGGTTCCGGTTTTTATGCCCAGGCCTAGTGGTCACTTTTTCGATTTGGTTACGATTTAAGAAGACTGAGATAACAAAAACAAAACAAAAAAGATTAATAATGCCATAGGTCATCGTTTAGATTTACCAATTTGATATTCAAGTAAATTTAACAAAATTCCGTTTTCTCACAATTCAAAACGAATTAATTTCTGATGGAACTTAGTTGTGTTTTCTCCCCTCTGTGATATATATAGTCTGATAGAATTTGTCATGTTAGCGCATTAATTGAATTTGTTTTTTTTTTTACGTCAACGCATATTATTGAAAAATTCAGTTGTATGGGGAATAATAGATACGTAAAATACTAATATTCCTGATAGATCAATAATATATATATTGCATCAGAATAAGAAAAGGTTAAAAAAGAGAAAACAAACCTGCGATTGAATATGGGGAAGCAAGGGGGAGAAAAGTTTAAGTATGGCAGCGTCGACCATAGGCGGAGGCTCATCAGGGGCTAATGATGTGGACAAGGCCGAGAAAAGCCTGCATCCGGCGACTTCCATGCCCATGAGATCTCCCAATTGAGTTATCTCCACCGCCGGTAAAGCGACATACATGATTCCGGCGATGTGCTGGACCTGGATACTCCCGGCAGAATTAGCGGCGTTGCATAAACTCCAAGAACCGGACCATAACGGAGTCGACATCTGATAGTAGGATTTTTACTAGTCAATTACTCAAATCCCACTCATGTCATTGTAGTATTTGAGATATCGAACCAAGGAGGTTAAGATTGAAGCACTAGGAATACATGAATCTTCCTAAGCTAGAGAAAATGTTTTTGTGTTTTATATTTTTAGATTAAGAATGTAAAATGCAAGAAAGAAAACAAAGATAGAAATGTGGATCATGAACTAAGCTATCAATGAGATGGATAACGATCAAACAATGAATCATTTGGAAGCATTAAACACTATCCTAGAACATGGAATTCACAATTATGACTAATCCACCGTCGTGGCACTAATCACTTTGTTAATCACCAAATCAAGAACAAACCATCGTTTGTGATAAGATGATTAACAAGCATTAATCTCAAATCCCACTTAGTTCACTAATCACCCTAGACATCAACTCTCATTGGCTAGGCATGAAAAGCTCACAAAAGGTTTTGTTCAAGCAATTCATTTAAACTCCGGTTAGGAGTGAAATGCCTAAGTTCAAGACTCGAATGGATAAACCTAATCTAGCACTAACACCGTTTACTCGAATCTCTCCCTAATGCATGGGATGAGACCATAAATCCTAAGGTGTAGCTCTAGATTGGTTTGTCACGCCAACTAGAGTTACCTAATCTAGGTGTAGTTCTAAACTATGGTTTATCTTATCAAATCTAGCATTAAGAACCAACCTAAGTGAAGGATCCAACAAGAATCAACCTAAATCATCATCATCTAATCATCAAGACAATTAACCAATGATACTAATACACACAATCAATGCTAATCCTTAGGTTAAGATCACTAATCTTGATTAATTCTCTTTCAAGCAACTAATCACTATGCTAACCACTCAATCCATTAACAAACTCTCATTTGTGGATCAATGATTAGCAAGCATTAAGAATATAAACAAGATCAACCAAAATAGACCCTAGACAACTAATCCCTTAGACTAGGAACATAAATCTCTTGAATAGTGATATGCTCAATTTAATACCCTAAAGTACTAAAGCAGTTGTAATAGTATAGCTAGGGGTCGAACCACAGAAGACTCACAGAAACGCACAGTAGATTATGAAGTATCGAATTACGCTAAGCCAAACAGATGTAATTAAAAACAATGCAGAAATGAAAAGAGTTGTAAATCAATCAGGAAATATAGGCCCAGGGTTTTTCTCAGGAAATCAATGAATGCAGATAAACTAACTAACAAGAATCAGATTTAGCGCAGTTCTTGAACTCAAATCACTAAAATATAACTAACCAACTCTCGTTGCGAAAACTATCTAAATCTAAATCCTAGGAATTCCAAATCTCTTTGCGAATCCTAAATTCTAAATCAGCTTTAATATCAGGTTTGATATGCTCACAAATCAATTAAACCAAATCTCTTTGCGAATAATCAATTTGCTCACCTAGGTTCTATCAGGTAATTAATCGCACTCTCGTGCCTAATCAATCATCCTAAGATCTAAGTTCTAGATCGTCAATCTAGAATTAGCTATGAACACAACATAAGGTGAAGAACTATAATTCAGATGGTGAATCCTAACAGATAATCA
>PKML01035559.1:2985-16056 GCA_002933935.1 Eutrema yunnanense
TTTGAGGTTTCTTCAAAGAAATGAGTAAACAAGTAATGGATGCTTCTCATTCATCGTTTAGGAGGCTCTAGTTCCTATTTCTAGTCTCAGCAATCTATATTGTATGTTTTACTCAATAACGATATGTTCTTAACATTTGGCCATATATTGCCGTTTTTGGTCAAAATTGTACCGTTTACAAGACGAAATCCTATTTTTTGAAATTTCATAGGGACTTTGAGGTTTCTTCAAAGAAATGAGTAAACAAGTAATGAATGCTTCTCATTCTTTATTTATGAGGCTCTAGTTCCTATTTCTAGTCTAAACACTCCATATTGTCTGTAGTACTCAATAACGGTCTGTTCTTAGCATTTCGGCCATATATTGCCGTTTGGAGTCTAAATTGGACTGTTAACTAGACGAAATCCTGTTTTTTGAATTTTCATAGGCACTTTGAGGTTTCCTCAAAGAAACGATTAAACAACTAATGGATGCTTCTCATTCATCCTTTAGGTGGCTCTAGTTCCTATTTCTAGTCTCAAGACTCCATATTATATGTTTTACTCAATAACGGTTCTTTCTTAGCAGTTTGCCCATATATTGCCGTTTTGGGTCTAAATTGGACCGTTTACTAGACGAAATCCTGTTTTTTAATTTTCATACGGACTTTGAGGTTTCTTCAAAGAAATGAGTAAACAAGTAATGGATGCTTCTCGATCATCGTTTAGGAGGCTCTAGTTCCTATTTCTAGTCTCAGCAATCCATATTGTCTTTTTTATGCAATAACGGTATGTTCTTAGCATTTCGGCCATATCTTGCCGTTTTGGGTCTAAATTGGACCGTTAATTAGACGAAATCCCGTTTTTTAAATTTTCATATGGACTTTGAGGTTTTTTCCAAGAAATGAGTAAACAATTAATGGAGGCTTCTCATTCCTCCTTTAGGAGGATGTAGTTCCTATTTCTAGTCTCAGCACTCCATATTGTCTGTTTTATTCAATAATGGTCCGTTCTAAGCATTTCGGCCATATATTATCCTTTTGAGTCTAAATTGGATCGTTTACTTGACGAAATCCCGTTTTTCAAATTTTCATAGGGAATTTGAGGTTTCTTCAAAGAAATGAGTAAACAAGTAATGGATTCTTCTCATTCATCTTTTAGGAGGCTATAGTTCCTAATTCTAGTCTCAGAACTCCATATTATATGTTTTACTCAATAACGGTCTGTTCTTAGAATGTCGACCATATATTGTCGTTTTGGGTCTAAATTTGATCGTTTACTAGACGAAATCCCGTTTTTTGAATTTTCATAGGGACTTTGAGGTTTCTTCAAAGAAACGACTAAACAACTAATGGATGCTTCTCATTCATCCTTTAGGTGGCTCTAGTTCCTATTTCTAGTCTCAGCACTCCATATTATATGTTTTACTCAATAAAGGTCTATTTTTAGCATATTGGCCATATATTGCCTTTTTAGGTCTGAATTGGACCGTTTACTATACGAAATCCAGTTTTTCAAATTTTCATAAGGACTTTGAGTTTTCTTCAGAGAAATGAGTAACCAAATAATGGATGTTTGTCATTCCTCTTTTAGGAGGCTTTAGTTCCTATTTCTAGTATCAGCACTCCATGTTTTCTACTTTACTCAATAACGGTGTGTTGTTAGCATTTAGGCCATATATTGCCGTTTTGTGGACCGTTGACTAGACGAAATCTCATTTTTTGAATTTTCATAGCGACTTTGAGGTTTCTTCAAAGAAACGAGTAAACAAGTAAGGGATGCTTCTCATTCCGCCATTAGGAGGCTCTAGTTCCTATTTCTAGTCTCAACACTCCATATTGTCTGTTTTACTCAATAACGGTATGTTCTTAGCATTTTGGCCATATAATGCCGTTTTGGGTCTAAATTGTACTCTTTACTAGAGGAAACCCTATTTTTCAAATTTTCATAATGACTTTGAGGTTTCTTCAAAGAAATGAGTAAACAAGTAATGGATGCTTCTTATTCTTCCTTTAGGAGGCTCTAGTTCCCATTTCTAGGCTTAACACTTCATATTGTATGTTTTACTCAATAACGGTCCGTTCTTAGCATTTTGGCCATATATTACCGTTTTATGTCTAAATTGGATCGTTTACTGGACGAAATCCCGTTTTTCAAATTTTCATAGGGACTTTGAGGTTTCTTCAGAGAAATGAGTAAACAAGTAATGTATGCTTCTCATTCATCGTTTAGGAGGCTCTAGTTCCTATTTCTAGTCTCAACACTCCATATTGTCTGTAGTACTCAATAACGGTCCGTTCTTAGCATTTCGGCCATATACTGCCGTTTTGGGTCTAAATTGGACAGTTTAATAGACGAAATTCCGTTTTTTGAATTTTTATAGGGACTTTGAGGTTTCCTCAAAGAAACGACTAAACAACTAATGAATGCTTCTCATTCATCCTTTAGGTGGCTCTAGTTCCTATTCCTAGTCTCAAAACTCCATATTCTATGTTTTACTCAATAAAGGTTCTTTCTTAGCAGTTTTCCCATATATTGCCGTTTTGGGTCTAAATTGGACCGTTTACTAGACGAAATCCTGTTTTTTAATTTTCATACGGACTTTGAGGTTTCTTCAAAGAAATGAGTAAACAAGTAATGGATGCTTCTCAATCATCGTTTAGGAAGCTCTAGTTCCTATTTCTAGTCTCAGCAATCCATATTGTCTGTTTTATGCAATAACGGTATGTTCTTGGCATTTCGGCCATATATTGCCGTTTTGGGTCTAAATTGGACCGTTTAATAGACGAAATCCTGTTTTTTTAATTTTCTTAGGGACTTTGATGTTTCTTCAAAGAAATGAGTAAACAATTAATGGATGCTTCTTATTCATCGTTTAGGAGGCTCTAGTTCCTATTTCTAGTCTCAGCAATCCATATTGTCTGTTTTATGCAATAACGGTATGTTCTTAGCATTTCGACCATATATTGCCGTTTTGGGTCTAAATTGGACCGTTTACTACACGAAATCCCGTTTTTCAAATTTTCATATGGACTTTGATATTTTTTCCAAGAAATGAGTAAACAATTAATGGAGGCTTCTCATTCCTCGTTTAGGAGGCTCTAGTTCCTATTTCTAGTCTCAACAATCCATATTGTCTGTTTTATGCAATAACGGTATGTTCTTAGCATTTCGGCCATATATTGCCGTTTTGGGTCTAAATTGGACCGTTTACTACACGAAATCCCGTTTTTCAAATTTTCATATGGACTTTGAGGTTTCTTCCAAGAAATGAGTAAACAATTAATGGAGGCTTCTCATTCCTCCTTTAGGAGGATGTAGTTCCTATTTCTAGTCTCAGCACTCCATATTGTCTGTTTTACTAAATAATGGTCCGTTCTTAGCATTTCGGCCATATATTGCCGTTTTGAGTCTAAATTGGACCGTTTACTAGACAAAATCTCATTTTTCAAATTTTCATAGGGACTTTGAGGTTTTTTCAAAGAAATGAGAAAACAAGTAATGGATTCTTCTCATTCATCTTTTAGGAGGCTCTAGTTCCTATTTCTAGTCTCAGAACTCCATATTATATGTTTTACTTAATAACGGTCTGTTCTTAGCATTTCGACAATATATTATCGTTTTGGGTCTAAATTTGATCGTTTACTAGACGAAATCCCGTTTTTTGAATTTTCATAGGGACTTTGAGGTTTCTTCAAAGAAACGACTAAACAACTAATGGATGCTTCTCATTCATCTTTTAGGTGGCTCTAGTTCCTATTTCTAGTCTCAGCACTCCATATTATATGTTTTACTCAATAACGGTGTATTTTTAGCATATTGGCCATATATTGCCTTTTTTTGGTCTGAATTGGACCGTTTACTATACGAAATCCCGTTTTTCAAATTTTCATAGGGATTTTGAGGTTTCTTCAAAGAAATGAGTAAACAAGTAATGGATTCTTCTCATTCATCTTTTAGGAGGCTCTAGTTCCTATTTCTAGTCTCAACACTCCATGTTTTCTATTTTACTCAATAACGGTGTGTTCTTAGCATTTAGGCCATATATTGCCGTTTTGTAGACCGTTGACTAGACGAAATCCCGTTTTCGAATTTTCATAGCGACTTTGAGGTTTCTTCAAAGAAACGAGTAAACAAGTAAGGGATGCTTCTCCTTCCGCCATTAGGAGGCTCTAGTTCCTATTTCTAGTCTCAACACTCCATATTGTCTGTTTTACTCAATAACGGTATGTTCTTAGCATTTTGGCCATATAATGCCGTTTTGGGTCTAAATTGTACTGTTTACTAGAGGAAATCCTGTTTTTCAAATTTTCATAATAACTTTGAGGTTTCTTCAAAGAAATGAGTAAACAAGTAATGGATGCTTCTCATTCATCGTTTAGGAGGCTCTAGTTCCTATTTCTAGTCTCAGCAATCTATATTGTATGTTTTACTCAATAACGATATGTTCTTAACATTTGGCCATATATTGCCGTTTTTGGTCTAAATTGTACCGTTTACTAGACGAAATCCTATTTTTTGAAATTTCATAGGGACTTTGAGGTTTCTTCAAAGAAATGAGTAAAAAAGTAATGAATGCTTCTCATTCTTCATTTATGAGGCTCTAGTTCCTATTTCTAGTCTCAACACTCCATATTGTCTGTAGTACTCAATAACGGTCCGTTCTTAGCATTTCGGCCATATATTGCCGTTTTGGGTCTAAATTGGACTGTTTACTAGACGAAATCCCGTTTTTTGAATTTTCATAGGGACTTTGAGGTTTCCTCAAAGAAACGACTAAACAACTAATGGATGCTTCTCATTCATCCTTTAGGTGGCTCTAGTTCCTATTTCTAGTCTCAAGACTCCATATTATATGTTTTACTCAATAACGGTTCTTTCTTAGCAGTTTGCCCATATATTGCCGTTTTGGGTCTAAATTGGACCGTTTACTAGACGAAATCCTGTTTTTTAATTTTCATAGGGACTTTGAGGTTTCTTCAAAGAAATGAGTAAACAAGTAATGGATGCTTCTCATTCATCGTTTAGGAGGCTCTAGTTCCTATTTCTAGTCTCAGCAATCTATATTGTATGTTTTACTCAATAACGATATGTTCTTAACATTTGGCCATATATTGCCGTTTTTGGTCTAAATTGTACCGTTTACTAGACGAAATCCTATTTTTTGAAATTTCATAGGGACTTTGAGGTTTCTTCAAAGAAATGAGTAAAAAAGTAATGAATGCTTCTCATTCTTCATTTATGAGGCTCTAGTTCCTATTTCTAGTCTCAACACTCCATATTGTCTGTAGTACTCAATAACGGTCCGTTCTTAGCATTTCGGCCATATATTGCCGTTTTGGGTCTAAATTGGACTGTTTACTAGACGAAATCCCGTTTTTTGAATTTTCATAGGGACTTTGAGGTTTCCTCAAAGAAACGACTAAACAACTAATGGATGCTTCTCATTCATCCTTTAGGTGGCTCTAGTTCCTATTTCTAGTCTCAAGACTCCATATTATATGTTTTACTCAATAACGGTTCTTTCTTAGCAGTTTGCCCATATATTGCCGTTTTGGGTCTAAATTGGACCGTTTACTAGACGAAATCCTGTTTTTTAATTTTCATAGGGACTTTGAGGTTTCTTCAAAGAAATGAGTAAACAAGTAATGGATGCTTCTCATTCATCGTTTAGGAGGCTCTAGTTCCTATTTCTAGTCTCAGCAATCTATATTGTATGTTTTACTCAATAACGATATGTTCTTAACATTTGGCCATATATTGCCGTTTTTGGTCTAAATTGTACCGTTTACTAGACGAAATCCTATTTTTTGAAATTTCATAGGGACTTTGAGGTTTCTTCAAAGAAATGAGTAAAAAAGTAATGAATGCTTCTCATTCTTCATTTATGAGGCTCTAGTTCCTATTTCTAGTCTCAACACTCCATATTGTCTGTAGTACTCAATAACGGTCCGTTCTTAGCATTTCGGCCATATATTGCCGTTTTGGGTCTAAATTGGACTGTTTACTAGACGAAATCCCGTTTTTTGAATTTTCATAGGGACTTTGAGGTTTCCTCAAAGAAACGACTAAACAACTAATGGATGCTTCTCATTCATCCTTTAGGTGGCTCTAGTTCCTATTTCTAGTCTCAAGACTCCATATTATATGTTTTACTCAATAACGGTTCTTTCTTAGCAGTTTGCCCATATATTGCCGTTTTGGGTCTAAATTGGACCGTTTACTAGACGAAATCCTGTTTTTTAATTTTCATATGGACTTTGAGGTTTCTTCAAAGAAACCTCAAACAAGTAATGGATGCTTCTCATTCATCGTTTAGGAGGCTCTAGTTCCTATTTATAGTCTCAGCACTCCATATTATATGTTTTACTCAATAACAGACTATTTTAAGCATATTGGCCATATATTGCCTTTTTAGGTCTGAATTGGACCGTTTACTATACGAAATCCCGTTTTTCAAATTTTCATAGGGATTTTGAGGTTTCTTCAAAGAAATGAGTAAACAAGTAATGGATGCTTCTCATTCATCGTTTAGGAGGCTCTAGTTCCTATTTCTAGTCTCAGCAATCTATATTGTATGTTTTACTCAATAACGATATGTTCTTAACATTTGGCCTTATATTGCCGTTTTTGGTCTAAATTGTACCGTTTACTAGACGAAATCCTATTTTTTGAAATTTCATAGGGACTTTGAGGTTTCTTCAAAGAAATGAGTAAACAAGTAATGAATGCTTCTCATTCTTCATTTATGAGGCTCTAGTTCCTATTTCTAGTCTCAACACTCCATATTGTCTGTAGTACTCAATAACGGTCCGTTCTTAGCATTTCGGCCATATATTGCCGTTTTGGGTCTAAATTGGACTGTTAACTAGACGAAATCCCCTTTTTTGAATTTTCATAGGGACTTTGAGGTTTCCTCAAAGAAACGACTAAACAACTAACGGATGCTTCTCATTCATCCTTTAGGTGGCTCTAGTTCCTATTTCTAGTCTCAAGACTCCATATTATATGTTTTACTCAATAACGGTTCTTTCTTAGCAGCTTGCCCATATATTGCCGTTTTGGGTCTAAATTGGACCGTTTACTAGATGAAATCATGTTTTTTAATTTTCATACGGACTTTGAGGTTTCCTCAAAGAAACGACTAAACAACTAATGGATGCTTCTCATTCATCCTTTAGGTGGCTCTAGTTCCTATTTCTTGTCTCAAGACTCCATATTATATGTTTTACTCAATAACGTTTCTTTCTTAGCAGTTTGCCCATATATTGCCGTTTTGGGTCTAAATTGGACCGTTTACCAAACGAAATCCTGTTTTTTAATTTTCATATGGACTTTGAGGTTTCTTCAAAGAAATGAGTAAACAAGTAGTGGATGCTTCTCATTCATCGTTTAGAAGGCTCTAGTTCCTATTTCTAGTCTCAGCAATCTATATTGTATGTTTTACTCAATAACGATATGTTCTTAACATTTGGCCATATATTGCCGTTTTTGGTCTAAATTGTACCGTTTACTAGACGAAATCCTATTTTTTGAAATTTCATAGGGACTTTGAGGTTTCTTCAAAGAAATGAGTAAAAAAGTAATGAATGCTTCTCATTCTTCATTTATGAGGCTCTAGTTCCTATTTCTAGTCTCAACACTCCATATTGTCTGTAGTACTCAATAACGGTCCGTTCTTAGCATTTCGGCCATATATTGCCGTTTTGGGTCTAAATTGGACTGTTTACTAGACGAAATCCCGTTTTTTGAATTTTCATAGGGACTTTGAGGTTTCCTCAAAGAAACGACTAAACAACTAATGGATGCTTCTCATTCATCCTTTAGGTGGCTCTAGTTCCTATTTCTAGTCTCAAGACTCCATATTATATGTTTTACTCAATAACGGTTCTTTCTTAGCAGTTTGCCCATATATTGCCGTTTTGGGTCTAAATTGGACCGTTTACTAGACGAAATCATGTTTTTTAATTTTCATATGGACTTTGAGGTTTCTTCAAAGAAACCTCAAACAAGTAATGGATGCTTCTCATTTATCGTTTAGGAGGCTCTAGTTCCTATTTATAGTCTCAGCACTCCATATTATATGTTTTACTCAATAACGGACTATTTTTAGCATATTGGCCATATATTGCCTTTTTAGGTCTGAATTGGACCGTTTACTATACGAAATCCCCTTTTTCAAATTTTCATAGGGATTTTGAGGTTTCTTCAAAGAAATGAGTAAACAAGTAATGGATGCTTCTCATTCATCGTTTAGGAGGCTCTAGTTCCTATTTCTAGTCTCAGCAATCTATATTGTATGTTTTACTCAATAACGATATGTTCTTAACATTTGGCCTTATATTGCCGTTTTTGGTCTAAATTGTACCGTTTACTAGACAAAATCCTATTTTTTGAAATTTCATAGGGACTTTGAGGTTTCTTCAAAGAAATGAGTAAACAAGTAATGAATGCTTCTCATTCTTCATTTATGAGGCTCTAGTTCCTATTTCTAGTCTCAACACTCCATATTGTCTGTAGTAATCAATAACGGTCCGTTCTTAGCATTTCGACCATATATTGCCGTTTTGGGTCTAAATTGGACTGTTAACTAGACGAAATCCCGTTTTTTGAATTTTCATAGGGACTTTGAGGTTTCCTCAAAGAAACGACTAAACAACTAATGGATGCTTCTCATTCATCCTTTAGGTGGCTCTAGTTCCTATTTCTAGTCTCAAGACTTCGTATTATATGTTTTACTCAATAACGGTTCTTTCTTAGCAGTTTGCCCATATATTGCTGTTTTGGGTCTAAATTGGACCGTTTACTAGATGAAATCATGTTTTTAAATTTCATACGGACTTTGAGGTTTCCTCAAAGAAACGACTAAACAACTAATGGATGCTTCTCATTCATCCTTTAGGTGGCTCTAGTTCCTATTTCTAGTCTCAAGAATCCATATTATATGTTTTACTCAATAACGGTTCTTTCTTAGCAGTTTGCCCATATATTGCTGTTTTGGGTCTTAATTGGACCGTTTACCAAACGAAATCCTAATTTTTAATTTTAATATGGACTTTGAGGTTTCTTCAAAGAAATGAGTAAACAATTAATGGATGCTTCTCATTCATCGTTTAGGAGGCTCTAGTTCCTATTTCTAGTCTCAGCAATCTATATTGTATGTTTTACTCAATAACGATATGTTCTTAACATTTGGCCTTATATTGCCGTTTTTGGTCTAAATTGTACCGTTTACTAGACAAAATCCTATTTTTTGAAATTTCATAGGGACTTTGAGGTTTCTTCAAAGAAATGAGTAAACAAGTAATGAATGCTTCTCATTCTTCATTTATGAGGCTCTAGTTCCTATTTCTAGTCTCAACACTCCATATTGTCTGTAGTACTCAATAACGGTCTGTTCTTAGCATTTCAGCCATATATTGCCGTTTTGGGTCTAAATTGGACTGTTAACTAGACGAAATCATGTTTTTTGAATTTTCATAGGGACTTTGAAGTTTCCTCAAAGAAACGACTAAACAACTAATGGATGCTTCTCATTCATCCTTTAGGTGGCTCTAGTTTCTATTTTTAGTCTCAAGACTCCATATTATATGTTTTACTCAATAACGGTTCTTTCTTAGCAGTTTGCCCATATATTGCCGTTTTGGATCTAAATTGGACCGTTTACTAGACGAAATCCTGTTATTTAATTTTCATACGGACTTTGAGGTTTCTTCAAAGAAATGAGTAAACAAGTAATGGATGCTTCTCATTCATCATTTAGGAGGCTCTAGTTCCTATTTCTAGTCTCAGCAATCTATATTGTATGTTTTACTCAATAACGATATGTTCTTAACATTTGGCCATATATTGCCGTTTTTGGTCTAAATTGTACCGTTTACTAGACGAAATCCTATTTTTTGAAATTTCATAGGGACTTTGAGGTTTCTTCAAAGAAATGAGTAAAAAAGTAATGAATGCTTCTCATTCTTCATTTATGAGGCTCTAGTTCCTATTTCTAGTCTCAACACTCCATATTGTCTGTAGTACTCAATAACGGTCCGTTCTTAGCATTTCGGCCATATATTGCCGTTTTGGGTCTAAATTGGACTGTTTACTAGACGAAATCCCGTTTTTTGAATTTTCATAGGGACTTTGAGGTTTCCTCAAAGAAACGACTAAACAACTAATGGATGCTTCTCATTCATCCTTTAGGTGGCTCTAGTTCCTATTTCTAGTCTCAATACTCCATATTATATGTTTTACTCAATAACGGTTCTTTCTTAGCAATTTTCCCATATATTGCCGTTTTGGGTCTAAATTGGACCGTTTACTAGACGAAATCCTGTTTTTTAATTTTCGTACGGACTTTGAGGTTTCTTCAAAGAAGTGAGTAAACAAGTAATGGATTATTCTCAATCATCGTTTAGGAGGCTCTAGTTCCTATTTCTTGTCTCAGCAATCCATATTGTCTATTTTATGCAATAACGGTATGTTCTTAGCAGTTTGCCCACATATTGCCGTTTTGGGTCTAAATTGGACCGTTTACTAGACGAAATCCTGTTTTTTAATTTTCATATGGACTTTGAAGTTTCTTCAAAGAAATGAGTAAACAAGTAATGGATGCTTCTCATTCATCGTTTAGGAGGCTCTAGTTCCTATTTCTAGTCTCAGCAATCTATATTGTATGTTTTACTCAATAACGATATGTTCTTAACATTTGGCCATATATTGCCGTTTTTGGTCTAAATTGTACCGTTTACTAGACGAAATCCTATTTTTTTGAAATTTCATAGGGACTTTGAGGTTTCTTCAAAGAAATGAGTAAAAAAAGTAATGAATGCTTCTCATTCTTTATTTATGAGGCTCTAGTTCCTATTTCTAGTCTCAACACTCCATATTGTCTGTAGTACTCAATAACGGTCCGTTCTTAGCATTTCGGTCATATATTGCCGTTTTGGGTCTAAATTGGACTGTTTACTAGACGAAATCCCGTTTTTTAAATTTTCATAGGGACTTTGAGGTTTCCTCAAAGAAACGACTAAACAACTAATGAATGCTTCTCATTCATCCTTTAGGTGGCTCTAGTTCCTATTTCTAGTCTCAAGACTCCATATTATATGTTTTACTCAATAACGGTTCTTTCTTAGCAGTTTTCCCATATATTGCCGTTTTGGGTCTAAATTGGACCGTTTACTAAACGAAATCCTGTTTTTTAATTTTCATACGGACTTTGAGGTTTCTTCAAAGAAATGAGTAAGCAAGTAATGGATGCTTCTCAATCATCGTTTAGGAGGCTCTAGTTCCTATTTCTAGTCTCAGCAATCCATATTGTCTGTTTTATGCAATAACGGTATGTTCTTAGCATTTCGGCCATATATTGCCGTTTTGGGTCTAAATTGGACCGTTTAATAGACGAAATCCTGTTTTTTTAATTTTCTAAGGGACTTTGATGTTTCTTCAAAGAAATGAGTAAACAATTAATGGATGATTCTCATTCATCGTTTAGGAGGATCTAGTTCCTATTTCTAGTCTCAGCAATCCATATTGTCTGTTTTATGCAATGACGGTATGTTCTTAGCATTTCGGCCATATATTGCCGTTTTGGGTCTAAATTGGACCGTTTACTACACGAAATCCCGTTTTTCAAATTTTCATATGGACTTTGATGTTTCTTCCAAGAAATGAGTAAACAATTAATGTAGGCTTCTCATTCCTCGTTTAGGAGGCTCTAGTTCCTATTTCTAGTCTCAACAATCCATATTGTCCGTTTTATGCAAAAACGGTATGTTCTTAGCATTTCGGCCATATATTGCCGTTTTGGGTCTAAATTGGACCGTTTACTAGACGAAATCCCGTTTTTCAAATTTTCATATGGACTTTGAGGTTTCTTTCAAGAAATGAGTAAAGAATTAATGGAGGCTTCTCATTCCTCCTTTAGGAGGATGTAGTTCCTATTTCTTGTCTCAACACTCCATATTGTCTGTAGTACTCAATAACGGTCTGTTCTTAGCATTTCGGCCATATATTGCCGTTTTCGGTCTAAATTGGACTCTTTACTAGACGAAATCCCGTTTTTTGAATTTTCATAGGGACATTGAGGTTTCCTCAAAGAAACGACTAAACAACTAATAAATGCTTCTCATTCATCCTTTAGGTGGCTCTAGTTCCTATTTCTAGTCTCAAGACTCCATATTATATGTTTTACTCAATAACGGTTCTTTCTTAGCAGTTTGCCCATATATTGCCGTTTTGGGTCTAAATTGGACCGTTTACTAGACGAAATCCTGTTTTTTAATTTTCATATGGACTTTGAGGTTTCTTCAAAGAAACCTCAAACAAGTAATGGATGCTTCTCATTCATCGTTTAGGAGGCTCTAGTTCCTGTTTATAGTCTCAGCACTCCATATTATATGTTTTACTCAATAACGGACTTTTTTTAGCATATTGGCCATATATTGCCTTTTTAGGTCTGAATTGGACCGTTTACTATACGAAATCCCGTTTTTCAAATTGTCATAGGGATTTTGAGGTTTCTTCAAAGAAATTAGTAAACAAGTAATGGATGCTTCTCATTCATCGTTTAGGAGGCTCTAGTTCCTATTTCTAGTCTCAGCAATCTATATTGTATGTTTTACTCAATAACGATATGTTCTTAACATTTGGCCTTATATTGCCGTTTTTGGTCTAAATTGTACCGTTTGCTAGACGAAATCCTATTTTTTGAAATTTCATAGGGACTTTGAGGTTTCTTCAAAGAAATGAGTAAACAAGTAATGAATGCTTCTCATTCTTCATTTGTGAGGCTCTAGTTCCTATTTCTAGTCTCAACACTCCATATTGTCTGTAGTACTCAATAACGGTCCGTTCTTAGCATTTCGGCCATATATTGCCGTTTTGGGTCTAAATTGGACTGTTAACTAGACGAAATCCCGTTTTTTGAATTTTCATAGGGACTTTGAGGTTTCCTCAAAGAAACGACTAAACAACTAATGGATGCTTCTCATTCATCCTTTAGGTGGCTCTAGTTCCTATTTCTAGTCTCAAGACTCCATATTATATGTTGTACTCAATAACGGTTCTTCCTTAGCAGTTTGCCCATATATTGCCGTTT
>PKML01035658.1:0-5000 GCA_002933935.1 Eutrema yunnanense
ATCACGTTTGATATGCGGCCAATAGAAGTGATCTTGCACGATGTGAAGAGTCTTGTTAATTCCGAAATGACCCATGAGTCCACCGCCGTGAGCTTCCCTCCGGGATAAGGCATCGGCGACCATGTTTTCTTTCCCTTGCTTATATTGAATAACGTATGGAAACGTTTCAATAAACTCGACCCAACGTGCGTGCTTCTTGTTAAGCTTTTGTTGACTCTTCAAGTGTTTGAGGGATTGATGATCGGTGTGAATAATGAACTCTTTTGGCCATAGGTAATGCTGCCACGTTTGGAGTGCTCGGACCAAGGCGTAAAGCTCTTTGTCGTAAGTCGGATAGTTGAGTGTTGCACCTCCAAGTTTCTCGCTAAAGAACGCCACGGGCTTCTTTTCTTGCATTAGAACAGCACCTACACCAACACCAGATGCGTCACATTCAATTTCAAAAGCTTTAGCAAAATCAGGTAAAACAAGTAAAGGAGCGTGAGTAAGTCGGTTTTTGAGTAGTTGGAAGGCGTCCTCTTGAGCTTGCTCCCAACGGAATCCCATGTCTTTCTTGATGACCTCGGTTAAAGGCGCAGCAATAGTGCTGAAGTCTCGGACGAATCGTCGATAGAATCCGGCTAAGCCGTGAAAGCTTCGCACATCGCCAACGGTTTTTGGAGTCGGCCAATCGCGGATGGCCTTGATCTTGTTCTCGTCAACCTGTATGCCCTGAGAACTCACAACAAAACCTAAAAAGACCACGTTATCTGAACAAAAAGAGCATTTCTTAAGATTGCCAAATAAACGTTCTTTCCTATGCACATATAGAACCAATCACAAATGTTCAACATGTTCGTCTAGGTACTTTACCGTGATGTTATTAATCGCTCGGCAATCCACGCACATTCGCCATGTTCCATCCTTTTTCGGTACAAGTAAAACGGGTACGGCGCATGGGCTCATACTTTCCCGTATATGTCCCTTAGCCATCAGCTCGTCAACTTGCCGCTGAAGTTCCTTTGTCTCGACAGGATTGGTACGGTAGGCCGGACGGTTTGGAAGTGTCGCGCCGGGTACGAAATCTATTTGGTGCTCGATTCCGCGAATCGGTGGCAAACCGATCGGACCGTCTTCCGGGAAAACGTCGGAAAAATCCTGCAAAAGAGAAGATATGCTGCTCGGGATTTCCGGCTCATGGTTAGACATACTCGAAAGAGCATCCCTAAAAACTAATAAAACACAAGTTTGCCGAGAAATGAGAGCATGCTTAAGTTCACTTGGTTTGATAAGTAAAGATTCGTTCACGAGCGACTTATCATTTTTCTTGGATCCGTGACTTTTAATTTTAAGAGAAGAAGTGGGTGAGGGATCACTTACATTGCTTTTGCCCTGATTTTGTTCGAGCTTGAGTTGGTCGAGAAATACCTCGTGTGGAGATAACGGTGCCAAAATGATTTTCCGACCCTTGTGCTCAAACGAATGCTTGTTGGTGAAGCCGTCATGAACGGCTTTGCGGTCATACTGCCACGGACGTCCAAGTAAGATATGGCCTGCCTCCATAGGCAAAACGTCACACACGATGTCGTCCTCGTATCGTCCTATCGTTAACGGCACCGAAACTTGCCGGGTAACTTTGAGTTGATGTTGGTTGTTCAACCACCGAAGATTATATGGCCGGGGATGTTTCCTTGTCTCCATACCTAGCTTCTCTACTAGAGTAGTACTCGCCACATTAGTACAACTACCACCATCAATGATAAGAGAACATACCTTGCTTTGGATCATGCAACGGGTGTGGAATAAGTTCTCTCGTTGTTCGTTCTCAACGACCGGTTCTTGAGTAAGGAGGACTCGCCTTGCTACCAATAACTCACCATCAACCGCATGCTCCTCGTAATCATCGTAGATCGGGGCGGTTTTGGTTTCGTTTTCTTCCTCGTCGTCGGTAACGATATCGCCATTGGCAAGGACCATCATTGCTCGCGGATTTGGGCATTTGTTTGCGAAGTGTCCTTTGCCTCTGCATTTAAAACATTCTATATCACGATTCCGAACAATATTTGAATCACTCTTACCTTTGAAGTCGTTTCCCGAAGAGCTCGGCTTATGATCGGTTTTTGGCTTAGGATCGATCCGGGAAGGATAAGTCGGTTTGTCTCCTCTCGGGTAACTCAGTTTAGAGCTAGATGCAAACGGTGGGCGTGTGACGCCTTTGCGTTTGAGCTGTTGTTCGACCAGAACGGCTTTGTGTAACATCTCCTTGATGTTTCCGTAAGTTTCCAACTCGACACGGTCTTGTAGGTCGCGATTCATGCCGGCGAGGAACCTTGCCATTGTCGCATCTCTTTGCTCCTCGATATCAGCTTTCAACATTAGCTTTTCCATCTCCTGGAAATAATCCTCGACGCTCCTACTACCTTGTGTCAAACGTCTCAACCTTTGGTGAAGATCGCGGAAATAATGATTCGGCACAAATCGCCTATGCATCAAATGTTTCATCTCATTCCACGTTTCCACCGGATTTTCTCTATTCCTCCGATGGTTGGTCACGATTTGGTCCCACCAATCCACGACATAGTCGTGAAACTCCGTTGCGGCCAAACTTACCTTTTTCTCTCGGAGAAACTTTGACAATCGAAAACAAGTTCAATTTTCTTTTCCCATTCTAAAAATGCATCCGGGTCGTTCTTTCCATAAAACGCCGGGATCCGAAGTTTCATTCTTCCCAAGTCATCGTTTCGCCTTCGATTCGGTAGACGTTGATGTCGGTTTTCATCGGACGATCCGCTATAATCATAGAACGGATTATCCACGGACTCGTGGCGTCGCGGTCGATCTCGCCGATTTCTCGCCGGTTCACGGCCAATGCTTCGATCGGATCGTTTTCTTCCGCCTTGATTTCCGGGATTTTGTGCGGGAGTGTGCACTTCTAACGCAGCCATGCGGTCACGCATTTCTTGTAGAAGTTGAGTGATGCCGTCGACCTTGTGGTCCATTCCTTCGACCTTTCGGTCCATACCATCGACCTTTCGGTTTATGGCTTCCTCGCGTTCTCTCCTTGACCGGGATGTTGCGGATTCACTTTCCTCGTCCATGGTACCTGGTACGAAAAGATAAGAAGAAGTGAACGACAAGTTTCAAGAGAAATCAAAGAACAAAATATGACTTTTGAAATTCTGAAATTTTCGAAAACAATGGTGACAATTATATTATTATATATATATTTTTTTTTTTTAAATGGTAATTTTATTTGCGGAAATTTAAATGAACTAGGATCTAATTATTTTTTTTGATTATGGGTTAATTAAAAACGAAATTGCAAAAATAAAAAGAAGATGAAGAGATAAAAGAAGAAGATGAAGAGATAGAATGATATCACCGATTTTTTTTGAGCAAGTGTCTCTGATACCACTTGATACGAATCGACTAAGGACCGTCTTCCTCGGGTAAAGGTGATGATCGGATAATCCTTGACTCCGAAGAATCCAAGGAGAAAGATGCTAAGGTGTGGATGATTAATCCGAAATTCCTTAGGCCCAATCTCTCGAGAATAAATCGAAACGAGGCGGTGGCAACGTCGATGGGAGAATCCGTGAAAGAGGATGATAAGGCGTGGATGTTAATCCGAAAATCCTTATGCCCCACTTTACAAGAAGAATCGCTCACGACCAACGGATCGATGATTACGTCTAAGAGTGATGAAAAACTCAAAGATAAATCGAAATAATTTCAAAGAATAAAACCTTCAAAGAAATCGAAAAGAAGAGTATGAAACTCGACAAAGAGAACTGAAATATGATTGATGAAATTGTTGTTCAAATGAGATTACAAGGGAGAGTTTATATAGAAAAATAAGGGAATGAAAAAGAGAAGGTCAAAGACATTAAACACTTCTCGAAAATGAGAAGAAACAAATTACAAGAACTTTGACCAAAGACTGAAATAAATGAAGTTTGAATGTCTTTAGAAATTCCGCCGGAAATTCCCACCGGAAATTTCCGCCGAGAAATTCCCCGGGAAAGTTTCCCCCGGGAAATAAATCCCTCGGAAAATTCCCCCGCGGAGTTTTCTATCGGAACGACCGTTAGCGGAGTAAGCCGGTTGCCTCGTTAAAACCTCTTACGGAAAACGCATTGGGACAAAACCGTAACAGGAAAAAGAGTACAACACAACTTACTCAACGATCGCACCTCAAGAAGAACTNGGAAGGAAAAAGAGAAGGTCAAAGACATTAAACACTTCTCGAAAATGAGAAGAAACAAATTACAAGAACTTTGACCAAAGACTGAAATAAATGAAGTTTGAATGTCTTTAGAAATTCCGCCGGAAATTCCCACCGGAAATTTCCGCCGAGAAATTCCCCGGGAAAGTTTCCCCCGGGAAATAAATCCCTCGGAAAATTCCCCCGCGGAGTTTTCTATCGGAACGACCGTTAGCGGAGTAAGCCGGTTGCCTCGTTAAAACCTCTTACGGAAAACGCATTGGGACAAAACCGTAACAGGAAAAAGAGTACAACACAACTTACTCAACGATCGCACCTCAAGAAGAACTCGAAGATAGTGAGGTGACGACGGGGTGCGTAAGCTGATCCTCCTCGATCCGAATCTCGCCAAGTAAGCTCCGAACTGCTTCCGCCAACTTCCGTGCCTTTGCGCGGGTGATTGCTCCTTCCGGTACATGTAGTGCCTCGTCTTGAACCTCCGTATCCGGAATCATATCAGAATCATATCCTCTAGCAAAACCTCCAAAATGGCTAGAGAGAAAAATTGGGACAAAAAAAAACATTCAAAATCTCAAGCAACAAAAAAAGTGTTAAAAAAAAATTAAAATCCCTCGGCTAAAATGAAAACCGGGCGCATCCGGTAAGGATTCTCTCGGCTAAAATTAAAATCACGCGCATGCGGGAAGGATTCTCTCGGCTAAAATTAAAACTGGGCGCATGCAGAAAGGATTATCTCGGCTAAAATGAAAACGCGCGCATGCGGGAAGGATTCTCTCGGCTAAAATGAAAACTGGGC
>PKML01035658.1:15000-16996 GCA_002933935.1 Eutrema yunnanense
AGAAACTTTGTGTCCCTATCCGAAACAATGGTTCTAGGCATGCCATGCAATCGAATTATTTCCCTAAAGAACAATTCAGCTATGTTCGATGCATCGTCGGTTTTATGACATGGAATAAAATGTGCCATTTTCGAGAACCTATCAACAACCACGAAAATAGAATCACTACCTTTCCTAGTCTTAGGCAGACCCAAAACGAAATCCATAGAAATATCAGTCCACGGTGCACTAGGAATGGGTAATGGAGTATACAGACCTTGGTTTTGGCGTTTGGACTTAGCATACTTACAAGTCGTGCATCGGCTACAAATGCGTTCCACATCACGTTTGATATGCGGCCAATAGAAGTGATCTTGCACGATGTGAAGAGTCTTGGTAATTCCGAAATGACCCATGAGTCCACCGCCGTGAGCTTCCCTAACAAGTAAATCTCGCAAAGAGGAATTAGGAATACAAAGACGGTTCTCGTAAAACAAGAAACCGTCACTTTGAAAATATTTTCCAAAAGCGAATTTAGAAGAGGAAAGAAAGACTTCCTGAAAGTCGGAGTCGGTTGCATAAGCTTCTTTGATCATTTCAAACCCGAGAACCTTGGCGTCAAGTGTAGAGATTAGCGTATACCTCCGGGATAAGGCATCGGCGACCACGTTTTCTTTCCCTTGCTTATATTGAATAACGTATGGAAACGTTTCAATAAACTCGACCCAACGTGCGTGCCTCTTGTTAAGCTTTTGTTGACTCTTCAAGTGTTTGAGGGATTGATGGTCGGTGTGAATGATGAACTCTTTTGGCCATAGGTAATGCTGCCACGTTTGGAGTGCTCGGACCAAGGCGTAAAGCTCTTTGTCGTAAGTCGGATAGTTGAGTGTTGCACCTCCAAGTTTCTCGCTAAAGAACGCCACGGGCTTCTTTTCTTGCATTAGAACAGCACCTACACCAACACCGGATGCGTCACATTCAATTTCAAAAGCTTTAGCAAAATCAGGTAAAACAAGTAAAGGAGCGTGAGTAAGTCGGTTTTTGAGTAGTTGGAAGGCGTCCTCTTGAGCTTGCTCCCAACGGAATCCCACGTCTTTCTTAATGACCTCGGTTAAAGGCGCAGCAATAGTGCTGAAGTCTCGGACGAATCGTCGATAGAATCCGGCTATGCCGTGAAAGCTTCGCACATCGCCAACGGTTTTTGGAGTCGGCCAATCGCGGATGGCCTTGATCTTGTTCTCGTCAACCTGTATGCCCTGAGAACTCACAACAAAACCTAAAAAGACCACGTTATCTGAACAAAAAGAGCATTTCTTAAGATTGCCAAATAAACGTTCTTTCCTAAGCACATCTAGAACCAATCGCAAATGTTCAACATGTTCGTCTAGGTTCTTGTTATAGATTAAAATATCGTCAAAGTAAACGACCACAAAGAGACCTATGTACGACCTAAGGACATGGTTCATTAATCGCATAAAGGTACTAGGCGCATTAGTAAGACCAAACGGCATTACAAGCCATTCATACAAGCAATGTTTAGTTTTAAAAGCGGTTTTCCACTCATCACCTTCATTCATATGAATTTGGTGATAACCACTTTTTAGATCGATTTTAGTGAACACGCTAGACCCATAAAGCTCATCTAACATGTCGTCTAACCTGGGAATCAGATGGCGGTACTTTACCGTGATGTTATTAATCGCTCGGCAATCCACGCACATTCGCCATGTTCCATCCTTTTTCGGTACAAGTAAAACGGGTACGGCGCATGGGCTCATACTTTCCCGTATATGTCCCTTAGCCATCAGCTCGTCAACTTGCCGCTGAAGTTCCTTTGTCTCGACAGGATTGGTACGGTAGGCCGGACGGTTTGGAAGTGTCGCGCCGGGTATGAAATCTATTTGGTGCTCGATTCCGCGAATCGGTGGCAAACCGATCGGACCGTCTTCCGGGAAAACGTAGGAAAAATCCTGCAAAAGAGAAGATATGCTGCTCGGGATTTCCGGCTCATGGTTAG